>JBAMJV010002718.1:0-372591 GCA_037951105.1 Echinarachnius parma
CAAACAAAGAGCTAAGCTTAGACTTCTATGTCCTTGCAGACAAGCGACAATCACATTTAATTAAAAATGCAGTATTTACTAAGAGTCTGCTTTGTTGCCGAGAGTCGTTTGGGGTATTTAATTGCCACTCTGATATATATTGACATATGAGTGTCAAATGCCGCATTGCACATGTGTGGGTTACATTGCTGTGTGTATTGGGTTATGTTACGAATCATCTTCATCCAGTGGCGTAGCGTGGTCGGACTGATTGGGGGGGCACGAAAATTATTGGGGGGGCACACCTTATGTATTTCTTTGTTTTTTCAAAAAATGTCCCCTTATGTTTTCTATTGTTTTTTCGAAATTATTGGGGGGGGCACGTGCCCCCCCGTGCCCCCCCCCCCCCCCCCCCCCCCCGTAGCTACGCCACTGTCTTCATCTATCAACATTTCTGGCAGATAAATATATATTTTCATGAGCTTTGGATATTTTAGCAGAATGAATAAACAGTAAATTAAAAACTTGTATTGTATACCTTGTAAATTGGGATGTTTTTTATATGCGCTTCATAGCAATATACCATAAATACATGAACCATGAAGTTTACTAAATATATGGTCTTTGGTGTGTATCTTTATTACATTAAAATCATATGAACTATTGAGAAATGAGCCTGAGTCAGTGCCTTAGTGGATTACCTAAGAAAGCATTGTTTGTCTTGGTTTATGATTAAAATTAATTTTGATGTGGACAGATTTAATGTTCCATGTTTATTCCCATAAATATAAACCTAACCAATGTACGAAGCAGTATTTAAATTTTGTCCCTGTACCTATTAATGATGTACAAAATGAACAAAATTATATTATTTATGTTTCATTTTAGCCCTGTAGTAAGTCGGTTATTATTATTAATATTATTAATTTATTAATACAAACTGCTATCAAGATGAAAGCTTTTGGATATCTCATCACAAATGATTCTTCTAAATTTTGCTCTACCAGTCTAAATCTATTCATTAATCATCTTACCATTTGTTTATTTGTTTTGTTTATTTGTGATACATGTAAAATACCTTTACTTTAGCAATACCGTATTTGCTGGTGTATTAACCGCACTTTTTTTCAAAAAAAAAAAAAAAAAAAAGGGGGTGCGGTTAATACACGACCGTATTAGCCACACTTTTTTTTTTTTTTAATTTTTTTTTAGGGGTGCGGTTTATACACCGGAGCGGTTAATACACCGACAAATACGGTAGATAAGCAGGGCTCAACGTGCCGTTGTCTGATCGAATCTATAGAATGGGGATAAGAACAAAGAAAAAAAAAATTTTCGGTTAACCGAAATCGTGAAAATGAAAACGTTTTTGCCGTTGCCGGTCTGTTAACCGTCGTGTAACCGTTTCACTACAGGCCTATTTCATTTTATATTAAATCTCTTTGTCTCTCTCCATCTTTCTCCCTTTTGCTTCAGGTTTTAAGGTTATTCCCATGGAAGCAGACCCAACCGCGTACAAACAGATGTCTCAATTCGGTCCTCCCCCACTATTGATTGATTCGTGTCTCCCTATTTGGGAGTGGGACACACTCTTGAATCTCCTTCAACAAATATGAGAGCGCCTTATCACAGCTTCATAAATATGCCTAGTAAAATATGACTATAGTACTTGTACATTTACACACCAGCAGTTCCTTAAATATGCCTGCAATATGACCGTTGTACTGCCTTGTACATGTACACACCAGCAAAAGAAGAGTTAAACAAACATATGCGGATATATATGTTTCTATTTTACGCCCTCTCCCCTATTGATTGAATTGTGTCTCCCTAGTATGTGGGACGGTACTCTTGAATTCCCCTAAACAAATATGAGAGCGCGCCGCCCTATTACAGCTCCATAAATATGACTGTAGTACTGCAGTGTACATTCACAGCACAGTTTTTGAAGAGTTAAACAAACATTCATCGTACATGGTATCTGGAACAGCTGTTGGCATTTTATGTTTGGATCGAAACAAGGTTGTTTGCAGGCATTATAAGTGCATAATTAAACGTACGACGGATGGCATTTGTTGGCATTTTATGTAATGGGACTGCACGGATCGAAACAAGGAAATTTGCAGACATCGAGATTCCTAAGCGCTTTATAGGTCCATGATTAGATGGAAGACGGGCAGTATTTAGAACAAGGATGCGAACATCAATAGGTGCTTTATTATTGAATCATTTAATTGTGTCTTAAAATCAATTGAAAGAGTGCATCGTAACTAGATCTTTGAGGGACAACAGTTGTTGGCGTTTTATTTTATGTATGGAACTGCAGATCAACTAAGGAAATTTGCAGACTGTTTAGATTTCTAAGACTATCTATATCAATACATATATAGCATGCATTGTATCTAGATCTTCGAGGGACAACATTTGTTGGCGTTTTATGTATGGAACTGCGGATCAACATTGAGGACATTTGCAGACTACAGGTATAGATTACTAAGACTATAGTAGAGCTTTATTAAATTGAATTAAGACAGAAAACATTTGGAACAAGGATGCTGACATAATAAGTGCCTTATTGAATTGGAAGAGGGATGACATTCTAATTGTGTTTTAAAATCAATTGAAAGGAGTTTGAACCAATACTACTGAACTACAAAAAAGGAACATTTCATAGAGTCCTCTAGATCTGCAAGTGTTTAGCAATCGGATGAACGACCGTTGATGTGCCACTAAGACTTGAACTTGAAGTTTAATTGCCCTGTTTTGGGGGTTCATACGTTCCACTGCACTTAGGAAAGCAGAGGAGACATTGATTGTTTATTTCTTTCTAAACTCATACTTCTGCGTTGCATTAAGACCATGAGAGCTGTTGGCACGAGAGTTTAATTGCCCTGTTTGGGGTTCGTTCCACTGCGCTGTAAGAGGACATTGAATCTTTAATTGGAAACTAATCCATTTGTGTTGCATTATTAGACCATGGGAGCTGTTGGCATGAAAGTTTAATTACCCTGTTTGGGAGTTGTTCCACTGTACTAAGGGGATATCGAATCAATGTGAAAACGCATTCCTTTGCATTGCGTTAAGACCAGCTGTTGCCATTCTACACAAGGGCATTTGAAGCTGTACGTGGGTCATTGAATTACAAATGGGACAATATTTTTTAGCGTATTAATACATTATGTGGAACTGATGATCGAACAAGGAAATTTGCATCAACCAAAGTAAGGGATGACATTGAAATTGTGTTTGCATTACATTTGAACGAGGAACGGCTAATGGAATAGGCATGAAATCACATCTACAATGTACAACTGAATGTGAATGCACTATTGATGCAATTATTCCATTTGCCAGTCTGGGACTTGGACTTGACGAAATGTTCATTATTTGTATCGTTTTGATTTGTTGATCTTAATGACATAACTGTATAACTCCAACTGGCACAATTAACACTCAATTCGTGATTACATTTACAGGCTGCATGCAAGCAGGGAAAACTTATTCGCCTTTTCTGCTTATTGCCGAAAGGCAACCTTGTGCAACATGTTTGTGAGTTTGAAAACTTTTAACGAAGTCTGCTACCAGGAGAAAATGAGCAGATGACTTCAGATCAATATTTAGCGATCACTTCACCTATGGGCATTTATAAATACTGCTTGTGAAGGAAACAAACATATTTATAACTACTTCAAAGAGATCACTTTTCAGGAAATATATGAACTTCTGAAGGATCCTTTAAACAAATTCCTAATTCATACATTAAAGGAATTGGATACATTCGTGTAGTACCTGCACCTTTACCAACAGTGGGATTTGAGATATGAGATGTGGTATAAAGCGGATATGTGCTAAGAATTTATTTCCAGGAATTTTTTGTAATCCAGTTCATTTGTTTTAGTCCATGTGTGTGTTCTAGGGTTTCAGTAATCATACTGCCATACACAGACAAAAATCTGAATTTGAATCGCTATACCAGTGTAAAGAAAACTTTCTCATAAATTTGTGAACATTTCAGATTGTTGGCCGGTCCATACAGGAATCATACTGCTGAGCAAAGACTGAAATCTGAGTTTGAATCACTACCAGCGTAATAAAAATTGTTTCATAAGTTTGTTATCGCGAGCCGGAAAATATTTCAGATTTTCGGCCAGTCCATACAGGAATCATACTGCTGAGCAAAGACTGAAATCTGAATTTGAATTGCTACCAGCGTAATCAAAACTTTCCCATGAATGTTTGATCAAGAGTAATTTTTAGCCATACAAACATTTATGTGATTCCATTTACTACACTATCTGGGAACACCATTCATGCCATGACAAGGAAACAACAAGTATATCTAGTGATAAAATTTCATTTTTTTGTGGTAATTTTATAGAGATGAACATTAAATAAGTTTATTGACCAAGTATCCGGAGAACTCGGGAATAGTCAACAATTGGAATTGTCACGTGTATGCTTTAAAGGCCAAAAGGTAAGGTCCAGGTCTTCACATACTCTAGGCCTGCCTAACATTTTAGGGCCAGCCAAATAATCACATGTGTCAATATTTGACAATCAGCAATTACAACTCTTGAGATAAAACAGTTCCCAAGTGGCTTCTATAGTTAGACAATAGTGACACTACTTGACATAACATGGAAATAACGCAATTGAAAAAACGTTGAAGTGGTCTGTAAACTTGGGAGAGATTTTGTGGAAGTACCATCTTATCGAGGATTGTCAACATTTGTGATGTGTGGTAAAAGACACAAAACTACTAGTATTTGCAAAGTTGCAGTAACAGAAATGATTTTGCTCAATGAAGTTGAACCAAACAACAAATGACTTACATTACTCTTGCAAAGCCTTAACATCAGAAGCAAAACTCGTCAAACGGTCTTCCAGAATATGAGCTGTTTCGCTGTTTTTCTTCCAACTTATTATGCTAGTTATATACAGTGAACTACTAGAATTGATGTGTGCTAGTTTGTTGTAGTGCTTTCATTGGCAGATCTTCCATCAACAACAAGTGCAATAAACTGAAGAATAATTTCCATCTTTATCAAGTTTTACATAATCTAAATCTTGTTACATTCAGAAAATATTTGCTGCAGAATGTATGTGATTGAGTCAATCAAATGTCACGTTCGTTAAAGAAATTCACAGTGAGTTTCCTTGTCATCTGGTATTTGATGATCAAATATTCTGAAACTGAATTTAATTCAATCACACCGAAGGTGCCAATCATACTCGAGCTGTTTCTATAGTTTCCGTTTGATCCTGAGGAAGACAAATACTAAATCAGTACACATTGTGAGGTGTTGTGACAGTTGTTATTATATGCATCTACAGAGGCATTTGTAGAATCATTGATGGAGCACAGAACAGCTTTAATATTGATGGAAATTCATGTTTTGTAATCTACTGAACCTCTTAGGATTGAGGAAATGTTGTTGACATTGATGGATCACAGAGGATGTCAACTCTTTAACTGATGACAGCTACGCATACGGAAATCCACTTTGCACCGTTCATCTATTACATTTAACAAAATGACAGAGTTGTAATTGCTCAGTTCATCAAAATTATTACCGGTACTCATTACTGCTTATGAAGAAAATTAGATCCGGTGGAGATATTTTACATTTAAGGATAAATCTTGACTATGATGGATCACATAGGAAATTGACCTGTGTGATTTTGACGGAAGGACACAATGCTGTTGTATTTGTTCAGCTTTAAAAATGATGACACTTTGGATTATTTATTTTAGAAATATGTTAACTTTTGAAACGCCAGTATCAAACACACTCTGGTGGAGCTGAAGCCTTTCAGCAACATTTGTTATTTGGTAATTGAATACAGAACTTCTGCATTCGAACTGCGGTATCACATCAAATATTGATACTTTGCTGTGGACACCGCCAACAAAGAGGCATTTAAAAGTTGGATCATATACTGGAATTATGTGAAACGTTTCACATTTGGTATTTAACTTCTAGTGGAATTATCATAATTTGATTTGTGGGAACACCGGTAATCAAATTTAAGTCATAATGGAGGATAGTCTTGCATCAACGGGGGAAGCATTCCCTTCGCAAGACGACATCAAGACGATCGTCGAGCAGAAAGCGAGGGAGCTGTTCGTCGTTTGCGATGTGGAGAATAAGGGGTTCGTCAGCAAGCGTGACATGCAGCGTCTCGTTAAAGAGCTCCCTCTGATGCCCGACCAGCTGGAGGAAGTGTTTGACTCGCTGGACAAGGACAAGAATGGGTTCTTGACGCTAGAAGAATTCACTGAAGGATTTGGTAAGTATTGTAATTTTTTATGATAATGATGACTGTATTTATCAAGTGGAGAAGGAGGATGAAGATGATGATGATTCTTGACGCTGGAGGAATTCACGGAAGGATTTGGTAAGTATTGTAATTTTTTATGATAATGATGACTGTATTTATTAAGTGGAGGAGGATGCTAAAGATGAACATCATGAAGATGATGATGATTGGTGATTCTTGATGCTGGAGGAATTCACGGAAGGATTTGGTAAGTATTCTAATTTTGTACGATAATGATGAATGTAATATTAAGTGGAGGAGGAGGATGGCAATGATGAACGTGATGATGAGGATGATGATTGTTCTTGATGCTGGAGGAATTCACGGAAGGATTTGGTAAGTATTCTAATTTGTATGATAATGATGAATGTATGGAGGAGGAGGAGGAGGAGGATGGTAATGATGAACGTGATGATGATGATGATGATGATTGGTGATTCTTGACGCTGGAGGAATTCACGGAAGGATTTGGTAAGTATTCTAATTTTGTATGATAATGATGACATATTAAGTGGAGGAGGAGGAGGAGGATGGTAATGATGAACGTGATGATGACGATGATGATGATGACGATGATGATGACTCGATGCTGGAGGAATGCACTGAGGGATTTGGTAAGTATTCTTGATTACTTTGGATAAGAATGACAATGGGAATTAGAGGAGGAGGCAAAGGAGACGTAAGAAGATGAGGAGGATGAGGATAGTAGTGATGATAACGATGACGATGACGATGACAGTGATGGTTGAAAAGACATGAGAGTAATATTAATGATAGAATTGATATGTACATTTGGTGATAGACCAGTTTTCAGACTGATTGAGGGCACTCGAATGATTGGAGTAGTACGCCATATATATGTATTTCTTTATTTTTGTCAACACAGATTTCTTGTTATTGTTTTGTTTAATTGTTTAGGGCAAATTATTGGATGTGCACCCCCCACCCCCCACCCCCCCCCCCCCCCCCCTTCACCCCTATTCACTGGCGTACTGGTGGGGGGTCGTGGGGGGGCGCTTGACCCCCCAAATAAATTCAAATCATGGCTTTTATCTAATTCGATAAAAGTGATCATGGTGATTGAAAGAAAAGAGTATTTCTTTAGGCAAGAAAACTCAGATCTTACTTCATGTCAAGTCGAGGGGTCCACAATCTACAAGCACTGCTTTTCAGTGGATCCCTCCATTTCCAAACATATCATTTATTGTATATGATTCTTATTTTCATTGTACATCTGTTTAATTATACCATAATGTGTGAAATTGCTAAAATGTTCAAGCTCGCTCCGCTCGCTCGCATACATGGTATTTCACAACCTCGGGTGTTTATATGTTACCCTTCATAACGCCATATTGTAAAAACGAAGATACCTATACAATAATATTGGAACAAAAAATGTTCCGATGTGAAATTGCTAAAAATGTCAAGCTCGCTCCGCTCGCTCGCATAAATGATATTTCACAACCTCAAGTGTTTATATATTACAGTACCCTTCATAAGTAATAAAAACGAATATACCCATACAATAATATTGAAACAAATGGCAATTTTTTCGCTGTGAAATTGCTAAAAATGTTAAGCTCGCTCCGCTCGCTCGCATTATTAATATTTATGCAAATTACCGCATCATAATTGAAGACTATTCACCGTTTTCAATCATTTGAAAAATTGAGAATTTCACCTCCGATATGCACCAGATAGCTCCATTCTAGTGTAAAAATTGCCCTCCCCCCACTCGGTCGCTTCACACCCTCAATTTTTTACACTTTCGCCCTAGTTCACTAATAATACAAAAATGTATCCAAAAAATGCAAAATGATTGGCCATTGTATTATATTACAGCAAAAAAATGTAATATTTAAAGTACGAAATCCTCAGACACGTATGGATCCATTTTTCACAAAAAATCCTTAGACATGGGTCCATTTAAAAAAAAAAATCCATACACATAAGTACCTATTTACAGCAAAAGGACCCTTGGATTTGGGTAAGGGTTGGGATGTCTCAGCCGCACAACCCCGTCCGACTATAATCTGAGTACCCCCCCCCCCCCCCCCCCCCCCCGGACAGCGCACATTATACTAAATGTCGTCAAGTCAGAATTTCCTTTCCAGGTACATGTGTGGACCAGATTGCACAGTTTCAAGTCCAAAAATGCAAAAGCTCCTTTCCGTGAGAGGGGGGACACCCCCCTCCCACCCCCACCCCCGCTCAGTCGCTTCGCTCCTTCGCAGTGGCGGATCTACGGGGGGGGGGGGGGTTTAGGGGGTTTAAACCCCTCCCCTTGGGCTGCCAAGTTAAATTTGTGATGTGGAAAACATCACTTACGGGGGGTCAAAATAGCAAAAAAAAATCGCTCCTTCGCGGCTCGTGGACGATGCTCCGCATCGTCATTAGTTCAAACCCCCCTAATAGCAAAAAGACATCACTTACGGGGGTTCAAAATAGCAAAAAAAAACGCCGCTTCGCGCCTCGTGGACGATGCTCCGCATCGTCATTGGGTCAACCCCCCCCCCCTCCCCTTAGCAAAAAAAGCTAGATCCGCCCCTGCTTCGTGCTTGGTCGCTTCGCTCCCTCGCAATATCCGGAGGTGATACAGATTTGGTTCTGCCCCCCCAAAAGTTTTTGCTCATTACGCCACTGCCCCTATTGCTTCACTACTGCGATACACATATTCAGATTCTGAGGAAATAAACTGGAAACTGAAGTTGATGATCAATTAGAAATATAAAAGAATTGTTAATTTCTTTCATCACAAGTGGTTTCCTTAGGAAGGTTCCTAGGAGGGTTTCTTGGGCTTAGCCCTAGTCCGGTTCCTCAAGATGAGAAAGATGCTGTTCGTCATTTGCGATGTGGAGAGTACACAGATGAATGGGACCATGTCCTTTCCATAATAACAGGTGGCTTCCTTAGGAAAGGGATTGTAATAATGCTAATAGGCATATTTATACACATTCTGTGATTCTCTTTTGGATTATAGGAGGCTTTCTTGGGCTAAGCCCTAGCCCAGTTCCTCAAGATGAGAAGGACAATGGTCTGTCGGGGGCGGACTACACAGTTGAACAGGACCATGTTCTTTCCATAATAACAGGTGGCTTCCTTAGGAAAGGGATTGTGTAAATAATGTTAATAGACATAATTTATACATTCCAGGTTTTCTCTTTTGGATTATAGGTGGCTTTCTTGGGCTAAGCCCTAGCCCAGTTCCTCAAGATGAGAAGGACCATGGTATGTCGGGGGCGGAGTACACGGACGAGCGGGACCAGGATGCACTGGATAGGGACTTCCAGCAGGCTATGGAGAGCCTTGGGGCAAGTGGTGTGATTGCGCAGTAAGTTTCATTTTAATTCATTTTTATATTGATTTCAAGTGTACAATATACAAAATACAGTCGGCTTGCGGTTGCACCAGGTGAGAAGGGGGAGGGGGGGATTAGAGAGTCCTGAGAAGGAATGTTCGTATTCTTAGGTAGTCCTAAAAATGACTGCGGTAGTCCTGGAAAGGAATGTTTTTATTCTTTCTTGAGCTTGTAGAACTTTCTAAAAAGAACTACAACGCTGGTATGGTTTATAGTAAGGAGACAATGGTTGGTACAAAATATATGCGGTACATTCTATAGGAGGGTTTCTTGGGCTAAGTCCTAGCCCAGTTCCTTAAGATGAGAAGGATGCTGGTCTATCATCAGTATTCTGCTGCCAATAAATGTGTCGTATCAGCAGCTATGAATTTCATCGTCACAGCAAACCATTTTCCCCTTCCAAAATCATCTTTCCTTCTCTTGCTCTCCACTGCCTTTTCTTAATTTTCAATAATGTTCATAGATATGGTGTTTGACGATGTGATATAGTGAACCTGAAACAATTTTCTATCGAGTTAAACCAATAAAATATTAATTGAATTGAAAGTATCACATCTTCACTGAACATTATGTTGGTGCATGCATCTATGAATTAATGGGTGTAGCGACTTAATGTACGTAATACCTATTCATCAGGGGGAGATGAATGAATAGATCATCCCCCCCTGTTGAATGGGTATCAATGACAGATCTACTACGCCCATGTATGAATTACTTTAAATCAAAATGTTGTTGAATATTTGTTTCCAGGCATGACTCAGTGAAGGAGCTATGGAAGAAACTACAGCAAGATGAGCCAGGCCTCGTGAATGACTTTGAGAACTTTGTGCAACACGTCTGTGCCGACATCAGGCATGCACAGCTAGCCTCTGGGGAACTCGAGAGTGCTTTGAAAAGGTATGATTTTTGGTCTGTTTTATTATTTAAGTTACTTTTAAATGCATAGAGATGAAATAATAATATTACACTCTACATAGATGGAACCTTTTATTATTAATATAACAGATTTTTGTCTGTTGGGATGCAGAGCTGCCAAGTAGTACGGATTTTCCGTAATTGGTACGGAAATTGACAACCATTACGGGAGTACGAAATGCCACTTAAATTTTTTTTTTTTTCCCCAGATATATCCGATATCTGTCCGTTTTTTCAATTAGAATCAGCAGGGCAGTGCCATGTTAGTCTACAAACCATTGTCAAGATGAAAGCCTTCGGATGTCTGACCATATACAACAATACCTTCACTTTAGCAATAGATTAGCAGGGTTCAACATGCCATTTAAAAAAAAAAAAATTTTGGGTTACCCGTTCTGCTAAACGTTTTTGCCGATGACGGTTGGCCGTCGTGTAACCGTTTCACTAAACTTATAGTTCATAGAGCCGCGTAGGAAATTACTGATTTCTTCCCCAAATTACTGATTTTGAGCCTTGAGAGTACTGATTTCATGTTCTAGAGGTTGGCAGCTCTGGGGATGAGTGGATATGAGAACTTTGTGCAACTTTGCGCATAGAGATAAAATAATGTAATTGTATGCTATATAAACGGAACGTATAATTATTCATATAAAAGATTTTTGTCTGGCCTAGCTAGCCTTGAGAGAATTGGAAAGGGGGGGGGGGCACCCCCAATAATAAGATTAAAAAACAATAAAAACATAAGGTAACTACTTTTTATAAAATAAAGACAAATATAAAAAAATATATTAATATATCAAAATGTCATTAAGTAATTATTCACACCATCGGTATATTATTTTGTAATTTCTCCATCTTTTACAGTCGTGACACAAATCACCAGGAGGATATTAAGAACCTTTATGAGGAGATGGAGACACAGATCAGGATGGAGAAAGAACGAGTCGTCTCTCAGGTAAATAAATATCTTGATTGTGGAGCTGTTGTGGCAGGCCCATAGCCTCCCACCCCCCCCCCCCCCAAAAAAAAATAAATAAAAAAATAAAACAAAAACAAAAACAAATTTAAAGGTGCACTTTTCATTGGTCTCGGCCCATCGCTTACACAACTAAACCAGTGGTCTTGGTCTTGACCATGATTGGTCTCGGATATCAAGAACCAACCAAAAAAATACACGGGGGCGACGGGCGATTCGCCCCCGATACCTTTGAAATCGCCCCCGTGAGCCACGGCACGGGGGCGAAAAAAAAAAAATGTTTTAAACATCTTTTTGCATGATCGGAAAGCGCCAGAAACGTACCAAACATGGCATAATCGGATAGATCACATCATGATAAATCTTGACCAGTGAAAACGATAAAAAAAAAAAAAAGAGCCCCCGTGAGCCCCAAAATAGCCCTTGTGAATAATTTCACGAGGGCGTTTTTCTCCCTCAAAATTTTTTTTCATATCGCCCTCGTGAAAAAAAAAGGTATTTTTTTGGTTGTCAAGAACCTGTATGAGGAGATGGAGAGGCAGTTCAGGATGGAGAAAGATAGAGTCGTCTCTCAGGTAAATAAATATCTTGATTCTGCAGTACAAAAATAAACTTGTCAGGAATTTTTTATTTTTTTTTACTTGATCCACTTATAGTAATATAAGTATTAAATATAATATTTTAAGGGATAGTACAGTTCTGGTCAAACATAATTTTAGTAACTACACATTGTCAGTTATCATTACAAACTTAACAGTTATAATTCAATGATGTTTGAATGGTAGAGAAAACATATAACAGTTATTAAAGTAACACGGTCGTTTTTATCCAAAAAGCAGATGTTAACACAAGAGGGCACCCTCCAGACGTCTCAAGTTTTAACCATTTTAAAATCAAAATATGTGTTTATATGATGTTTGGTAAAAATAATTATTCAATAGAGAGATCATCAAAACCAATGTTTAACACAATTTTGTAGAAAATTAATATACTTTCAGAAATGTGAAGGATATAATTATATTTTCCCTAAAATTTATTCCAATCGGATATATTTAAGGATATTTCAGCCTTTTCTAATCTCATTAAGATTGTGTGCCTTTTCAAATTTTAAACTTAATTGTACATTACTTCACAAAAAATTATTACTTGAAGCCCCCCCCCCCCCCCCCCTCTTAACCAAAACTGGACTTCCATTTTAAGACTATCAAGACATGTTTTTAGATAACCAAGAACTTGAGTTAAAAAAACATACTCTGTATAGCTCAGTGATGGATCAACATAATGTACAATTGCTGTGAATCAATTTTATTCTCTTTTATTTTTTATTTTTTATTTTTTCAGGAGAAGGAAAAGGAGAGGAGAGTAAAGGAGCAGCTTGAGAATGACATCAGATCCAAGGATGAGCAGCTACAGAGTATGCTCAACAAACAGTCTGAGGTATTTGTTTTCAAATGTAATTTATTGCAACCAAAATTTAAAAAAATAAGAACAAGTTGGATTGCTTAAAATGAAATTAAATCAAATTAAAACAAGTTACAGATTACTTGTCATGTCAAAGATAATAACAATAAAAATACACAACTTCGACTTTTTAAGAAATACGATGGGTAATCAATTATGTTCCGTGCTTAAAATTTTTCTACTTGCTGGGCATGTAAAATGGATGTTTGCCACGCATTTTACTTGCCAGAAAAAAAAACCCAATGTGATACAAAATAAGAATCAGGTAGCTTGATCTGCTTGGCAACTTGGCAACAAATTATTGTAACTAGTACAGTATGTCAACAGCCAATCAGCATGGAGCATTGCAACTGTTGTCAGGGCAGTTAAAATAATTGGAAACTTACAACGATTACAAAATGTTTATGAAACGGGGGCCCAGATCCAAGGATGAACAGTAAACGGCACTTCTCAATAAACAGACACATAATTTTGTTTAAATAATAATGATAATAATAATAGATTGTATTTGTATAGCGCCTAATGCAGAACAGCCTCTAAGCGCTTATTATTATTCCTGGTCATTTGGTACAGTTCAAACCCGCACAATTATCTTGTGCACATTCTCATCTCCCCGGGGAGCATACTAGCCGCGGGCAACCATATTGGTTTCACCAGACCAGGTAGCCATTTATACACCTGGGTAGAGAGCAGCAATGTGGATTTAATGTTGTTCTTGTTTTTGTTCATCAATAGATCTTTATAAGTGCAGCAGAGTATATATTTTGAGTAGATGCGCTATAGAAATGTTCATATTGCTATAGGAATAAGGTACATATCAAAGTGGCAATATCAATACGTTATCAAATCATGTTCTTATTTTTGTTTTTACTCTCATTGTTATATCCCATATCTACACTTTGTTGTAAGTGATATATGATCAAAGTGAAAATATGAAATGAATGTGAACAATCATCTTTTTTACCCTCATTGTTAAGTTCCTTCTCTTACAACAATCTTCATCTAGTTGTCTGACACTTTACAAAGAAAACATACATATGTGACCCGTTATAGCAAAACCTGGCACTTCAGCATTCATGTTTTGAAGAAAGTTCACAAGTTCACAATGTGTGTAAAAGACCTATAATTGTAAAATTGAAACAATCATATCTTTACCAATTATTGACCAATTATTTAAAACAAAGCATCAAATGAAAGCTTGTGATGGGGCCTTTCTAATGCTGTGAAAATCTACATTTTGATTTTTACCGACAAGTGCAGGGTTTTGCTATAGCCGGTCACATATATTGTAGTAGACCAAAACTCTCTTATCATTATATATCATCTATACTCTTTATTGTTATTATATGAGTGGTGTGATCAAAGTGACACTATCAGTAAAAGAACAAAAAACATTTGCGTATCTTTATGTAAATCATGATATAAACTCTTTTTATTATTATGTATCATCTTTACTCTTTATTGTTATTATATGAGTGATGTGGTCAAAGTGACAATATCAATACAGGAAGAAAACATTCTTCTTCTTTTTTGAAATCTTTGTTATATATTACCTTCTCATATTCACAACCCTTCATTTTTTCTGACACTTTACAAAGAAAACATGGCCCCCAAAAGTTATCTTATCATACATGTACAGTATATACAAATATATATATCACCTTTACTGTGATAACATGTACACTGTATATTATATGAATGATATGAATGTGTATAAAGTAAACTTGAATATAAAGTACACTTGAATTATAAATTCAATTCCCAATGCAGTACAGTATGTAATCAATATAGTCAGTGGTGCGTGTAATATTTCATTTACATCGGTGCAATGTGGCGATGAATGTTGGGATAATACCAGCTGTCGCAAACCAAGGTTACAATCACAGCTCCAGCTATTGCGTTGTTTTCTCTATTCTCTGAAGAACAAGCGGATGACATCACTAGGTATTGCAAGTACAATGGGACGTGATAAAGCTGTAGTCTTAAAATTCAGACACTATCGTTCATCAACTTGCAAGATGGGACATCTTCACTGTTTATATTATTATTATTATTATATATGCGACCAAAAAGCATAGTACAGTGCACAATAAAACACAAATATATACATAAATACTTATTATATACAATACAGATTACAACTGATTGGGAATTGGATAAAGTTGTAGTCTTTATATTAAGACACCATGTCCGTGATATTTTTAAAAGGTGTGCTCTTTTATTCCAGACTTACATAACCGCTTACCTATTTGAACATCATGGGCTATGAATAACGTTTATGGGGATTTCAGAGTCTCGTAGGGAACGGGTTAGACATAGGAAATATGAGACTTGTAGACTCTGTTTGCAGACCCTATTATCATCACTGTTTGTAAAGAAAAGACTGCACAATAAATTGAGGAAACTCTGCATTGTTCAACCCCAAAGCCATCAATTTTTTGTGTGTGTAATTATGTCATCACAATATATTATTATATTGGATTTTCATGAAATAAATACATTGATTCAAATTAGTCAAATTCCACATGTAATGTTTTAGTGTATTTTTGAAGTGAGACTTTATGTTACCTTATATTATTTCGTTTTGAGGGGATTCATCAGACAATGCTCTGACCTGGATGAGAAGCTTAGACTTGAATTTATAGAATGTGCATATATACTCCGCACAAAAAGTTCCGCAATCGAGGTTTGCGCATTAATACATTTTCTATTAGGTTATTACCATTGATAAATTTGGTATCATTGGAAATTGAATCCTCTTCTTTACATTGATATAACATTTGCTATGGATATTTTATCATGGAATGTGCATTGCATCCAAATGTAGGGCAAAGTCAAAAGTGAAATGTTGCAAAATGCACTGATTCTGTCAACAAAGGGCCTTCCTTTTGTTTGAAGATTAAAATGTGGCTTGAATGCCTATTACGTTATTACCATTCATAAATTTGGTATCATTGGAAAGCGTGAATCCTCTTCTTTACATTGATATAACATTTGCTATGGATATTTTATCATGGAATGTGCATTACATCCGAATGTAGGGCAAAGTAAAAAATGAAATGTTGCAAAATGCACTGATTTTGTCAACAGTGTGCCTTCCTTTTGTTTGAAGATTAAAACGTGGCTTGAATGCATGACCACCTCACCCCCATTCAAGCCAAGGAAGGCACTCTGTTGACAAAATCAGTGCATTTTGCAACATTTCACTTTTGACTTTGCCCTACATTTGGATGCAATGCACATTCCATGATAAAATATTCATAGCAAATGGTATATCAATGTAAAGAGGAGGATTCACGCTTTCCAATGATACCAAATTTATGAATGGTAATAGCGTAATAAAAAAGTTATTAATGTGCAAACCTCGATTGCGGAACTTTTTGTGCGAGGTATATGTCATACGCAACAAACAAACCTTATATAGAATCACATATGTAATGAATGATATTGAAGAGAATAATTTTAATAATGTTAGCATGAAAGTTCATCTGTAGGCTATTGGTATTTCATTAGAATGAACATTTTCAACTTTTGATGACAATACAAATATTTACCTCCGAAATTTCCGGCTGTCATCCACAGCCTTGGTCAGCGTTGTGACGGGCTAATCGATCATTACGTCACAAAGGTCAAAATGCTGACGGCCGAAAACTTTGGAGGTAAATATTTGTATTGTGATCAAAAGATTACAATGGTAATTCTTAATTGTAATAATGATTGTGATTTTAATGCCGTAATGATTTTCTGTGTTCTTCTTTTTTATTTCAGCTGGAGCAGAAGTTGTATGAGCTCAGCATCAGCGAGTCAGAGATAAAGGAAGAAAATGAGTCTTTGCTTGAGGTATTAAACAAGTTTTTTTTATATTTATTTATTTATTTATGTATTTATTTATTTATTTATTTATTTATTTATTTATTTATTTATTTATTTATTTATGTATTTATGTATTTATTTATTTATTCATTTATTCATTTTTTTTATTTTTTTTTTTTTATTAATTTATTTATTTTTTATTTATTTTTTTTATTATTATTATTTTTTTTATATTCATTTATTAATTTATTAATTTATTTATTAATTAATTAATTAATTAATTAATTAATTTTTTTTTTTTTCCTCTCAGGGTGGAATTCCCTTTCAGCATAGCTGATTTTCAAAGGGGTCCAAAAACATAAAATACTAATAAATGTACAATGATTGATGTAATAACACAGAAAAATATGGTAAAAATGGTTTTATGTGGTTTTCTAGCCCAAAGATCTTTTTAGCGCTCCAGTGCTAATTCCGAGTCCTGTATATTTCAATTACATTTTATATTTTATTTGATTTATTCTAATTTCCTTTAACAATATATTTTAAATTTTATTATCTTTAACATTTTCTACAGAATCAGTTCATTAATGAGATGCTAAACTGCTCAGATAGTGATCTGCATAACTCTAAGTGCTATACATGCTATAATGAGTATTTTTTCTAATATAATTTAGTCACATTTTGAACATTTTTGTATTTTGTCTTATATTTCTACATCAAAATCAGTCCTCATTAGAGATGCTAAACTAAACTCCTCAGAAAGGGATCTGCATACACTCCCATTTCAAAGCTGGTGCAAGGAAATTCAGGATCAAATTGTCATAATCATAATGATTTATGTTTGTACATTGTATTGGTATTATTTGATATTGTAAAGACATTTTGCATTTCATTTTATTTCTACAGCAAAATCAGTCCTTATCTGAGCTGCTGAACTCCTCGGAGAGTGAACTGCACGGAAATAAGAGCTACCTCAAGGAAATACAGGATAAATTTGTTATTTCCAATAATACAGTTGTTTATTTTGGTTTAATGTGCTAAATTAAACCACAATTTGAATTCTTTTTGATTTCTACAGCAAAATCAGTCCTTATCTGAGCTGCTAAACTCATCAGAGAGTGAACTGCACGAAAATAAGAGCTACCTCAAGGAAATACAGGATAAAATCAGGAAGGAAAAAAGAGAAAGAGCAAGGTATTTATAGAGAGATACTCCAGAGACATTTTGATTTTGTCACCATGTAGCTTATTTATATTTAAAACTGCCAAAGTCAGTGGCATTCTTGTGAAAGAGACTTTTTAAAATCTGAGATACCTCAAGGAAATAAAGGATAAAATCAGGAAGGGAAAGAGAGAAAGGGCAAGGTATTTTTAGACAGCTACATGTACTCCAGAGAATTTTGCTTTTGTCACTTAGATTATTTATATTTAGAACTGCCAAAGTCAGTGGCATTGTAGTAAAAATGTACTAGAATTCATGTGATAGAGACTTCAACCAATCTAAGAGCTATCTTAAGGAAATACAGGACGGCCATTGAAAGGACAAGAGAGAAATGGCAAAGTATTTATGTTCATATGTATACTCCAGAGACATTTTGATTTCGTCACTTATTTGTAATATTTATATTCACAATAGTCAAAGTCAGTGTCATAGGGACTAGAAACCTTGTGATGAGGACTTCTAAAGATTAAGAACTACCTCAAGGAAATACAGGACAAAAATAGGAAGGAAAAGATAGAAAGAGCTAGGTATTTATAGACAGATACAATGTACTCCCGACTCCCGAGACATTCAGATATTGCCACTTTATTTTATTTGTATTTAAAAATGTCAAAGTTAGTGGCATAGGTACTATAAATCTTGTGAAAGAGACTGCTTAAAATCTAAGAGCAACCTCAAGGAAATACAGGATAACATCAGGAAGGGAAAGAGAGAAAGAGCAATGTATTTATAGACATAAATGTTCTTACTATTGAGAGCATGTGACACATAGTCATAATGCACATTAAATGTGACCGGCTATAGCAAAACCCTGTACTTGTTGGTAATTCATGTTTTGAAGAAATGGGCATATTAAGTTCACACAATGTGTGTAAAATTGAAACAATCATATCTTATATCACCAATTATTGACCAATTTGTTAGAGCAAAGCATCAAATGAAAGGTTGTGATGAGGCCTTTCTAATGGTATGAAAATCTATATTTTGATTTTTACGGACAAGTGCAGGGTTTTGCTATAGCCGGTCACAAATATGTGGAGGTGTCGTGGCACGATGGGATAGGCGCTTGACTGCAAAACACGGGAGCCGAGTTCAAACTCAAGTCGATGCCCCAGTACAGCACTTGTGTCCTTCAGCAAGGCACTTTATCCACATTGCTGCTCCCCGCCCAGGTGCAATATGGGTACTTGGCATGATTGTGTGGATGTGGTGTGGCAAGATTGGTAGAGCGCGCGCTTTCCGATCATGAGATCCCGAGTTCGAACCCTGCCCACTGCGTTTGTCCTTCAGCAAGACAATTTATCCACAATTGCTGCTCTCTACCCAGGTGTATAAATGGGGACCCGGTAGGAGGTGAAAGCCTATATGTGAAGGATCTTCTCAATGCCCATGAGCTGCTTGGAAGGAATGCTCCCCAGGGAGTGGAGATGGTGCACACAATGTGTGCTGGTTTGCATTGTATCCTATGACCGGGGGTAATAATATCATTGTAAAGCGCTTAGAGATGATTATCAATCATATTAGGCGCTATTCAAATCGAGTATATTATTATGATTGAGGGTGTGTAAAAGCAAAAGTGGACTAGAAGAGTAACACCTCCTGGAATCCTCCCCAGGGAGTGGAGAGAGTGCACAATAAAGTGTGGATGTGTATCCGATGGCCAAAGTAAAAATAATAATTGATGCAGGTCCCTCTGAGAGCAAAAGCACTGAAGAGGTTAGCCTTGATATACATGTATAAGACTACCCCAAAAATTGTATGTATTGTTTATATCCTTGAAATCTTTTTGTTCTTTTGTGACCAACCTGTAGTGGTATATTGTGATCAAGAAAGAAAGAAAGAGAAAGAATGGGGTAAAAATAGACAGTTACACTTGAGAAATACAAACATACTTTGACCTTGTGATCGAATCTAAATTAAATTGAATATTAAACAAATTTTCAAATTTACGCAGTCAGTCTCTTTTGTTTTGTTTGTGAAATTCCAACATTTGTTGAGAAAAATATCAACTTTTTTTTTTTTATATATGAAATGAAATAAAACACCCTAGGTTTTTATACTTGAATATGTGGAATATGGTTTTGAATGTGTTCATTTTTCATGTAAATGAGAATATTTGTGTTTTTTGCAGCTCTTGTAGTAATTGATTGTCTACAAGTACCCTCAAAACAAACTAGAAAAACACTTGTATTTGTACATCAGTGCAGTCAAACTTGTCTTTAAAGATGGCCACCTGTCTGCAGTGGCCACCAAATTGTTCCGGCTGAGAAAAAAAAACAATGATATGGAACCTGTCTCTAGAGGTTGCCTGTTTACAGTGGTGATTTTCTTATTTCCCATAGCTGGTCACTATACACAGGTTTGACTGTGCAGAGAATGATTAATAATAATTAAAAAAATAACATATCAGTAAAGGAATGCAGTTTGGTAAAAAGATGAACAGTAAATATGAGTTATTTTCTTGCAGGAATAACGTGCAGGTGGCTCAGGGCATCATGAAGGAAAGAGAAAGCCTGTTTGCTCAACTGGAGATGCTAAAGTAAGTACTGATTAATTTCTCACATACTTTTATCCAAACGGATACAGTGGAACCTCATTATAATGAGGAGTTTTGGACCATGAAAATTACCTCGTTATATCAGGGTACACAAACAAAAGAATATAAAGAGACTCTACCAATAATATAATTGCCTTGTTATGAGGACTTTGTTATTTCAGAGCTCTTTATAAAAAGGTTCCACTTTATTTTCGTATGATTCTTTATAACAAGGTTCCACTGTATATTCTTGTGATTCAGATTGACTTCGTATGTTCTCCTTTGTCAATATTTATGATACCTTAAAGGGATCTAGTAACTTTGTTGACCTGTGCAAAAAGTGATGAGTGGTTGATACAATGTATATTGTTGTTATTTGATATGTCCACTGGGTGTTGTGTGAAAATTTCAAGTTAAATCAACGTTATATGGTCGAGTTATGAGCAAAAATGCAAAGTGATATTCACTAACTCATTGCACTCACTTTGTACACCGTTTTCGCGGTCCAGTGGATAATTCAACATCTGAACACTTCAATCATAAATATCTTTTTAACGAAAGGGAAATTTGAAAAACCAAAACCTGTCCCATCCTTTTATTGTTAATATGAATACAACAGGGTATGAGTGAACCGCTAGAATGCCAATTGGATTTTGAGGATTTGGACAATGTTACTAAGTCCCTTTAAAAATTATAATCTACTTATTTTGTAATGTCCATGATTTATTCCCATTTCCATTCTTTTCTCCAGGGATATGAACCAGCAACTGCAGGATGACAATGATGTCAAGCTGCACAGATCAGTAAGATATAATACTGTCTTGTTTTCAATCAAACCTAAATAATTTGTATCAAATAGAGAGTCTAACTCATATGTAGGATAATTCTTAACAACAACAACAAAAAAGCTGCATCACTTTGATGATCCCTCGTACACATCCCAAGGCCCATAGCCAGGATTTTGTTTAAGGTGGGGGGTGGGCGGTGCGTAATTTACTAAAACATGATCGAGATCGATCATGCCCGGGACCGAGACCACTGGTGTGAATGGCCAAGACTGATAAAAAGTGGGCCTTTCTGAACCCTATATGCACCCCCCTTGCTACGAGCCTGTATCCCTAAGTTGATTTCTTATCCTTTGAGTTTGTGTCAGGTTTATAATAGCTCCTTACCATCAAGAACATTGAAAGGAGTTCCAGCGACGAACAGCCCGACCATCAAAAGGGCTTTCTAGCTTAGTTCATAGAGCAATCCGGAGGACTCTGGTACGAATCCCGGGGAAACCATATTTCCTTTCTTCATTTTCATTGTGTCCCCCAATTTTGTTGGAAAAACAGTAACAAAACATAAGGGGAACGAAGAAATAAGGTGTGCCCTTCCTCCCCCCCCCCCCCCCCCCCCAATCAGTCTGACCACGCTACGCCACTGTTGACAATAACTAACTTCCATTCCCCATATTTGCTACAGATGTCAGATCCTACACAAGATGTGGGGAGAAAGAAGCAGCTAGTGAAACAGGGCTCTGTCATGTCAAATTATTTTGAGGAAGGCCTTATGGAGTGAGTATTGCCAACAGTTGTATTTGTAAGTTGTCTGTTTGTTCATTATTGTCAACATCTTCTATATATCGTTTTGTTGTTACTGTTAATGTATAGTCTCTGTTTTGTTTATTTTCATTTTGTTATGTAGAACTTTGTAGATGTACTCTGTTGTTTTTATTCTTTGAACATTTTATATCGTTTTATTTGTCATGTATATATTTGTAGTTCTGGATTCCTATTATATTTCTAGTCCGGATTATGTATTGCATGTATTAGCATAGTTAAGATATATGAATATAATCAACATTAGTGCCCTACTCTAGCTAGTATCACTCCCTTCTATTAAATAAAAACATAGATAATGCTACTTTTTCAATAAATAATGATTAGGCAGAACCCAACAATAAATCCTTCTGTAATCCCCCGAATGGGTTTAATATTTGTACTGCATTGATAATCATGTGCATGTGAACATTTGTATGTAGTTTTGCATGTAAATCTTGGAATGCATTCTTACAATAATTGGTATGATTCAAATTTTGCATGTTTTAATCTTACACCATTTTTCACCTTTTGTCAACAGTTTTCTAAACGTTTTGTACTTTTTGTTAATTTTTAATAGTTCTTATTTTCATACACTGTAGATCCGATCCTCATTTTATATATTCTTGAATTTGTAGATACACTCACACTGTTACATGCATGTATGCAAATATTTGTATATGCATGATGTTTCCATAATTATTATTTGTCATTTACCCCTCAATAGTATTCTCCCTTCTACCACTATCTCCATGTCCACAAATTTGTTTTGAAACTATATTTATGAAGAATTTCGTTGCAAAAAACAATGAACAATAGTTTGACAATTTTAAAGTAAGACTGCTATTGTCTAATACAAATTGATGCATTTGTATGCTGCTTTGATATCAAGGTGTATATTTGAAGTCATGATACAAAAGTATCACATAACTACTTGTATTATTATATGGCAAATATTACAAATTGACAACAATTTTAGATTGTCCATTTTATGCAACAAAATGCCTCAATATAATTATTTATCATTTTACCACTAACGGAACATATAAATAGTGTAGCTTGCATGTAATTTTATCAGTTACTGTGTGCAATTGTGCATTATTGCAGGCTTGTTGAATATACTTTCAATGAATGCATATATATGTATACATGTATAATTATTTATACAGTAGTAACATTTATAGAAATTTGTAGAAAGGCTAGCACTTGCAAAAGCAAAATGAGTATAAATATGTGGTGGCCAATTAGAGAAATATTTATTGTCAAAATAGCAATGCCTATCCTTTAGAACTGAATCAGAAAAAGTTGTCAGTTGAGCCATATTTACACTGTGTAATTATATTTAGCAATTATTGGTTGCACAGGAGTAGTTTAAATGTATATGTAATAGTTTAGTGGTTTCAAGATTTTAGTTTGTCAAATCATGATTATTTTCAATTGTTATCCTTTTTTATTGGTTTTATTCTCTTTTTTCATTCCCATCTACCTCTCTCCCCGTTGCTCGTCCCTGTATTTGCTCCATCTCTCGCTCTATCTTCCTTCGCTCTTTTATCTGTTGCGGTCAATCGATTGTTTGCAGGGGTTCTATCGCCGATCACTCCCCCTCATCCCACACTCCCCGCATCAACCCATCTTCTTCTCAGACTCAAGGTGAATACGTCGTTAGATATCTTACTACCACAACCAAAATTATCATTTGGGTTTGTTCAGGCATTTGAGGGAAAAAATGCATGTTTTTTTTTTAAGCCTCCACACTAAATTTAACGGTTCGGTGCTGGACCATTTGGGCACGTAAAATCATACATTTCCAAATTGTACTTGCCCATCAAACAGACAATTTACTTAGCTGTGTACTTTTAGATAAGAGTTACACTTTAGAAATTTTAGTTACCAAACTAGACAATATTTATTACAATTTTACTTGCCCCGGGCAATCGGTCAAATGCTAGTGTGTGAGCCCGGCTGGTTTCTTGCAACCATCCTTTACATGGATTGAGTAATTGTCTCAAGGTTTGTTTCTGCTAAGCTGGAATTACATCTTGCTAGGGAAGTAGGAATACATATGTGACTTTGCACCACAAAACGACCAATAAGTCGGGGAAAATGATCATGCTAATTTTTACATGACATTACAGTAGAATTCATTACCTTTAAAATGGTATATAATTTGTCATATTCAGACAAGGCAAACCCTCTGAAAATGAGCATCAAAGATGTGGAAAATGGCTGAAGCAGTTTTAAAACAAGGGGAAAAAAGGCCACTTCAAAGATCGGCATTCATTCAAGCGCTGTAATCTGATAATTTTGATTCAATGAAAAAACGTACTTAAACATGATTTCTGACGATCAAAACTGTATAGAAAGTAAATTAGAATCCTGTCATTCAGGAAATACTAAAATCCTAAATTTCATATTTTTAACCAAATTTGACTATTTCAGCTAATAACAGAAAAACTACATCCGGGACATAACAGTCGTTTTGTGGTGTAAGGTCACATATGATGAATTTGTTTTGAAACTAATTTCAGCCCATTCATGACTTGTCCTGAAGATGCTCTTACAGTCTATAGAGAAGGCACGTTATACAACAATCAAATCCTCTTCGATAGGTTAGGCCTGTCGGCTACCTGTAGCGGTAGGTCACAACAAAATAATTATTGAACGGGGAAAACTCTCGCTTATTTGCCCTTTGATTATTTTGGTTGTGGTAGTGCTTGCATGTTCATGTAGAGACTCTGAGATAAATGTGTAGTCAAACTTGGTGAATATCATGTCTACCATTTCTAGAACACTCTGTTATACCAATTCCATATGTACATGTATGTGTAGATGATTCTCAGTTCCATTACCCAGTTTGTAAACATTTCATACACTTTTGTGGAAGAAATTAGTATTAATAGTATCATACTTGTGTACATGTAGTTCATTATTTACTGGGTAAATACCGCATATTTGACATTCCAAAATTATTTTAAATTATATTCTATGCAAAATATATTTTTAATAAGAGTCTCTAATAACAATTACTTTCTATATCATAGTCATTTACAGGAAAAATATTTTAAACAAATTATATTCTGTGCAAAATATATTTTGAATTATTTACAGGAAAATTATTTAAACAAAATTACTTTCTGTGCAAAATATATTTCTAATATAATAAAAGTCACTATAACAATCACTTTCTTTAGCATAGTTTTAATACAATTTGATATGAAATATTTAAAGAATATTGACTGGCCTTGAGGGAGACACGGCAAATATTGCCTGAACTAGATTCATATTGCCCGAGTCGAAGACGAGGGCAATATGGATCTAGTGAGGGCAATATTTGTAGTGTAGCCCGAAAGTCCAGTCAATATTGTAATTATTAACTAATCAGACATCTCGAGCGAACATGCAATATATTAATGTAAAGGGTACAAATTGCACAATTCTTACAATTATTGAACGATGTTTAAACTTCAAGTTTTAACCAAAATGCATACATCTTGACTTCATCCCAGTTTGTAAAGAATCATTACTTAGCTAGCGCGTAACACATTGTTACGTCATAATTAGACACGCGCAAATCATTGATAAACGCGCGTATGAATTTGCGCACTCATGCTGTTAGCGCGCCTTCATCTTGGATAAATATTATTGACCGGCAAATTACACACAAAATCCCATTGACTTTTCTGAGCGGTCAATAAGATTTTGTCCATTGGTTTACTGTGTGATCATATTGACCGGCAAATTACACACAAAATCCCATTGACTTTTCTGAGCGGGCAATATGATTTGTTTTCACCCCTAGTTTTGTTGGCCTACTTAACTTGGAGGGCAATATGGTTTTAAAATTGCCCTGCTCAGATGTCTGCTATGGTTAATAATAGAACATATTTCTAAAAGGAATGTATTTATTACAGTATAAAAAGACTGAACACAAAGTTCAAATACTAAGGAATTGTTATTTTACATTAATTGAACTGCATACATGTATATCATGCTAATTGATAAATCATAGACAAATATTATATATTTGAAAGTAGTGTTTGCAGACCCAATTCAAATTGAAGAAATATTGAAAGTACTTTCATGCAAATGAAAGAAAATATATTTATTTTAAAATCTCATTGAAATTCTAATTAACAGGGAAGAAGCTGGCGGAGTAGGGCATCACATGTCCAACAACAACAATACTAGATTAGTTAGCAAGTTGTCCCGGTCGGGCAACCACAACAGGACTTTTGACCTTCACGACTTAGATCGTCCTCACGCTCGTCTTACTAGTCATAGTGAGGAGGAGGAGGAGTGCGAAGTCGACGACGACTTCCTCTACAGCAGCGGGTTGCTTACGCCCCTGGACGGTTCCATTCCAGGCGAGGGAGTGTACGAGGAGGTGGAGGGGGAATTCGTTGATGGAGCGAGCAGGGGGTCGATAGAGGGGCAGAGCAAGATTAGTAGCGGGGGGCGAACGGACTCTCTGGCATCGGAGAATAGTGGGTCTACTCCAGAAGGACAGAGGGCCGAACCTTTGGGGGCACACACCCAGGGACCACTGGACCCCGCCTTGACAGAAGCAAAGAAGGTAAATGATTGGTTGTTTTGTTGGTCGGTCGGCCGGTCAGACGGCTGGCTGATCGAAAAACGTTGATGGATCGATTGATTGATTGATTGATTGATTGATTGATTGATTGATTGATTGATTGATTGATTGATTGATTGATTGATTGATGAGCAGCATTGGGCGAACAGACTCGTTTGCATCAGAGAATAGAGGGTCTATCTACTCGAGAAGGACAGAGGGCCGAACTTGTGGGGGCACACACCCAGGCACCACTGGACCCCGTCCTGACAGAAGCAAAGAAGGTAAATGATTGGTTGGTTGGTCGGTCGGTTGGTTGATCAGAGAATAGTGGGTCTACTCCAGAAGGACAGAGGGCCGAACCTTTGGGGGCGCACACCCAGGGACCACTGGACACCGTCCTGACAGAAGCAAAGAAGGTAAATGATTAGTTGGTTGGTTGGTCAGTCAGTCAGTTGGTCGATTGGTTGGTTGGTTGATAATGGTGTTTGTACCCACTTATTTGCATCAGACAATAGTGGGGCTACACCTGAGAGGCAGAGGGTGGACCCTGTGGGGCGGACACCCAGGGACCATTGGATCCCGTCCTAACAGAAGCAAAGAAGGTAACCAAAAGATTGGTTGGTTGGTAATAGTGTTTGTACAGACTTATCTGGCTAACTTGCATCAGAGAACAGAGGGGCTATACATTTACTAGAGGGGCAGAGGGGAGATTGTCCCTGTAGGGGCACGTAACCAGGGACCACTGGACCCCGCCTTGGCAGAAGATTGGTTGATTGATTGATTGATGGATGGATCGATTATTTATTCATTAATTTTTTGTTTGATTGATTGATTGATTATGAAGTGAAAGAATAATTCGCGTATGTTTAGAAAACTTTTGTCGTTTATTTTTACAAATAATTATCAGTTATTAATCTTTGCTCTTCTTTTCTTCTCAGCTGGTGATGGCAAACAGGGCCCCTGAGCGGCTGTTCAAGGTGGTATTTGTTGGAGATTCCGGAGTCGGCAAGACCAGCATCATTCATAGATTCTGCACAGATTCCTTCACCGACTCGTTTAGTGCGACAATAGGTAAGATATAACTTATCAACTTATGCTAGCCTTTTGATTGTATATTTGCCCTTCAACAACTTACATGTAGGTTAAACACTGGATTCTCACTGCAATGAAAAGAGTCTTAGTCCGAATCTTCACTTCAAATCATGATAGTATTATATGTGTTCTCATACAAAAATTTTAATGAAATTTAAAAGAAAACAACAGAGCAGCACTATCATGACAACAAATAAATGAAGGTATTTGCACTAAAAGAGAATAAATGTGTGTTGAAACTTGTTCTAAATTACGTTTGGAGCTAATTTTCATTGCTGTGCTAAAATACAATTCCTTAGCAGTCAAAACACTTCTTTTTGTTGTTGGTATTATTGCAGGTGTTGACTTCCAGGTGAAATCCTTAACGATCTTCGGTACCATTGTAGCGATGCAGCTCTGGGACATGGTAGGACAAGAACGATTCGTATCGATCACACGACACTAATTCAACAGAGTTTATGAATTATTTATATTATTATAAACCGTTCCTCTTTATCATTCTTCTAAACATCAGCATCATAAACCATTTTCATCTTTTTCAGGTGTTGACTTCCAAGTGAAATCCTTGACAATCTTCGGTAACGTAGTAGCGAAGCAGCTTTGGGACATGGCGGGACGAAAATGCCATCATTGTCCATCATGCAATGCTACTTTCGCATACATGACAGAATATAACAGCATGATGTTTTTAGATTTTTAATCATAATTCTTCCTCTCAATATTATCTGTCTAATTATAAATGCCATCAACTTTTCATTTTTGCAGGTGTTGACTTCCAAGTAAAATCCTTGACGATCTTTGGCAACATTGTAGCAATGCAGCTTTGGGACACGGCGGGACAAGAACGATTCCGATCCATCACTCGGCACTACTTCCGCAAGGCTGACGGCATCGTTGTCCTCTACGACGTCACCTCCGAGTCTTCCTTCGTCAACGTGCGCAACTGGATGACCAGTGTGGAGGTACATACTATAGTCAGTTTTAATAAGTCTCCTTGAATGTGCTTGTGTCACAACAATGTTTCTGGTGTTGGGCTTAATTGTTTAGCAGTATGTATGGTATTTACAAAGGTGATTTCTTTCCATTTTTTTTAGAAATGAAAATTGAAGAAGGGGCACTTGATTTAAGTTGTAACCAGGGTACCTTACTTTTGTGAATTCTAGTTAATGGATTTAAGATGATACTTAGTATAGAGTCAAACTTCATTTTGATATATGATGACACACGCGGTACCCGGGGGTACCGTTGTACCCCGGGGTACCGCGTTGTGTAGCGCCATCTTGTGTCCACTCGAAGCATAACCGTATTGCGTTGTGCATGCAGTGCAGCGCGCGCAAGTATGCACGCTATACCCTGGTACAGCCCTAAAAAATAAATAAATAATTAAACAAAATGGCGGATATTCGTTTGGTACCCCAGGGTACCATTTATGTCATCATATGTCAAGAAACATTCTACATTGTTGATTTGCATATATGATATCTGTTGTATATGATACAAATCATAATAAGCCACTGACTTTCTTTGATTTCAATAATGAGCGTACTTTCATTTAAAATGTGTCCATGTTATTAGAATATGAAATTTTAAACTTGGTTTGGATTCACAAATGGGATGCGCCGATGCGCAGTGCCATCTTGCGAACGCCTTGCGCATGGTGCAATCTTCTAACGGCTCAAGTGTAGCGCAGCGCAGTGCGCACACAAACTAGCCTAGTTCAAAATGGTAAATGGCTGTGTAAATCCCCACGCATGACAATCTTTAAATAGGCTGAAATTTTAAATTTTTGTTTCTTTGTATCATTGTCATTGCCATCAGGAGACCACGGATGACCATGTTGTGAAGATGTTGCTAGGCAACAAGTGTGACCGCGTGGAGGAGAAGGAGATTAAGGAGGAGGTGGGACACAGTCTGGCTGAGGTATGTTCTTCCTCTCCTAACAAATATCGCCAAGTTAGGTCAGGGTTCATCCACTTATTTTCAAGTCAAATTCCATGACCGTTATATCACAAATTCCATGACCGTTATATCACAAATTCCATGACTTTTCCATGCATTTTCACCACAGTATGTAAACAAAGTTCTGTGACTTCTTGTGACTTTTCAATATTATTATTCCGGTCGTAGGATACAGTGCCAGTCCGCACAAATTGCTAAGCAGGGAACAAACTATCATTAATTTTTGGTAGGGCTACTATTCAAGCTCGTCTGCATGAACATTTGTTCAAACTTTGTTTGGCATTGAATTCTATGCCAATTTACAGAAGCTCTTTTATGATTTGGGGAGGAGAGAAGGGGCTCTTTTTTAGAGACTTGTTTTTGTTCACTGTTGACTAAACAATGTCGGGCAAGCCATAAATTTGTGACCTAGCATTTGTTAAGAAGGTAATCTTCCAGCTCCAACCTAATACCAAGTGCCTGGATCTGATAAAAGGACCAGTTGCCATTACTATGTTATACAGGGTGGCCCCCCAAAAAACGGAACGGGGCACTTCCAAAAATATAGTACCAAAATGTCTATGTCCATTGGATAGTGTGTCTTTTCCAATGAAAAATGATACCAAGAACAGTAATTTTGGTCGTGTAGTTGTTTTTTTAGGACGCTGTGAGTGAGACCATGTCAGTTGTCCTTTTAAAAAAATGTTTACCTAGTCAATGCCAGTTAAATCGCACTCCCTGCCCGTAATACCATTGAACAACCATGCCCATTCTCTCAGCACACGGCTGAGTGCACACTAACAATGGCGTGCGTTGTTCAACGTTATGAAAGGCGGTACGTGCGATGTATCAAGCACTGGCCCGGTAAAAATTGACAAAAACAGCACCCTTAAACAAAAACTACACGACCAAATTGACTGTTTTTGGTACCGTTGTCCATTTGAAAAAAACACCCTATTAGGTGGATATAATACATTAGTTACTATATTTTGGGAAGTGCCCCGTTCCATTTTTGGGGGGCCACCCTGTATTATGACTAATATGGTTTTTCAAATCGGGAAAGTGTTCACAGCAGTGTCAAAACTGTTCCTGATGAAAAGTGATGATGATGAGTTCAGAATCCACCCAATATTGATCAATTATTCAGTAATTCAGTAATTTATATTATCTTTCTTTATTTCTGTCGCTCATCGCAGTCCTACAACTGCAACTTCTACGAAGTCAGCGCCCAATCTGGGTACAACGTCGTCGAGGCGTTCACGGCGATGTCCAAACTGTTATTGATGAATCAGGACGAGGAGATTCAGAATACCCTCAAAATGTAGAAATCAGCTGATGTTTTGAACTTTTATTGATTTATTTTATATTCTTTATTATATCTCCACCTTATATCTCCACGTTCCATTCAGTTTATTCTCTCCCTTACCAGCACTCACACTCCTTTTTTCTCACTGCCTGCCCATTCATTACTTCTCACTTATACTCCTAGTCACGCTGATCCGCGACCCCGCTACGCTGCAACTGCGCTTTTAAAAATATGGGAGCGTGAAGTGAAGACTTTATATTTTGGGGACAAGAAACGTGAGGTGAAGACTTTATATTTTGGGGCAAAAAGCACCCCAAATTCGGGCAAAACCATGTCATATGTGGGCAAACTCATTTTATATTCTTGCTAGTCACATTCGGCGAAAACTCATGCCATTTTAGGGCTAAATCATACATTTCATACAATTTTTGGGGTAGCTCAGTGGAATGGAAATTTGTTTCTTCTTTTTTTCTTTTTTTTTTCTTCTTTTTTTTTTGGGGGGGGGGGGGGGTGGAGGCTTATCAGCTGAAAATGTGGTAGGATGGTATTTAGGCAACAGACTTTACATCACAGCAATACTATAGCCATATCCTTATGCTACCGCCTTGTCATGCTAGGGAGGTGTTGCACATAGAGTCACAATCGATTGTAAAGTTGCTTAAATTGTTAATTGCAAGCCAGATCATGTGACTATAATACACAAATCTGCTAGGTATTTTTTTCTGATCGACTTGCAATTAATTGCTACTTAATGATCGATTGCAACTCTTTCTGCAGCATCCCCTGATCTTATTCTTCACCTGCTGGTCTTTATATATTTTATATATTATTTTCTTTTCTTTTTTTATTGTAACCAAGTTTGGGTAATTTTTCATTTATATTATTTGTTATATATTATTTTATATTTATTATTTTTAAAATATATAATTTCAACCACTCCATTATTGAATATTCCTCTTCTGCCTGAGAGAGGTTTGGGGTCTTTATGGGCTCCCAGGTTCCAGGAGGAGAGGCGGGGGATGCATCTTTAATGGTTCGGACCTTCATCTTTAAATGCAAAGTTTGTGGGTTTGAATCCCTGCCGTGGCACATGTGTCTTTCAGCAAGGCACTTTATTCACGTTTGCTGCTCTCAACCCAGGTGTAGAAAATGGGTACTTGGCAGGAATTAATTCCTCGTTTACTCTAACTCGTGCTTGTTTCACACCATCACTTTTCTCATTTTTTATTCATGTATATAGGTCCATGTTTGGTGTATAACTTATCATTTGCATCAAATGATCTGCAAGGTCCGAAAGCTCGGCTCATTTTTTGTTTTATATTTGATTACATTTAGCCTTTTACGAGGCGTTCACGCGATGTCTGAACTGTTATTGATGAATCGGGACAAAGAGATTCAGAACACCATCAACATGTAGAAAGCAGTTGATGTTTTGACTTTCATTGATTTAATTTATATTCTTTATATCTCCACCCTATATCCACTTTCTATTCAATTAATTCTTTCTTACCAGCACTCACACTTTCAGCACATTACAGCAGTTCTCATAATTTGTTTCTATATTCCTAATTTATATATATTCTTATTGTCTCCTTGCAGTCCTACGATTGCGACTTCTATGAAGTCAGTGCGAAATCCGGGTACAACGTTGTCGAGGCGTTCACAGCGATGTCCAAACTGCTCTTGATGAAGGAAGATGAAGAGATTCAGAACTCACTCAACCTGGTTGATATGGACATGGACAGGAAACGATGCTGTGACAGCTAACCGTCTGGCCGCTGAGGACAAATTTTAAGGCTGGAATTCTCATGAGCGGATTAAATTTAACCCGGGCTAATTTAATCCATTATAAAGACATTCACTATGAAGTCAGCGCCCAGTCAGGGTACAACGTTGTCGAGGCCTTCACGGTGATGTCCAAAGTCCAAACTGCTCCTGATGAAGGAGGACGAGGAGATCCAGAACTCACTCAACCTGGTCGATGGGGACATGGAGAGGAAACGATGCTGCGACAGCTAACCGTCTGGCCGCTGAGGACACGTCTAAAGGCTGGAATTCTCATGAGTGGATTAAATTTAAGCCGGGCTAAATTTAATCTACTGTAAAGACTCTGTAGTGAGGGAATAGGACTCCAAACTTTGAAGTGCCCGTGAAAAAGAGTATTTTATCACAAGTTATGAGAGTATGTGCCATAATATGAATCTGTATTCCGTAATATATTTATTACTGCAATTCAAACGTACTATATAGTGGAGACTGACCAGAAATTAATTAAATAAATAAAAATGAGCAAAGAAAATTAGGCCTCGCCAGCACTGAAAGCCGAGACCTCTGGTTCACCAGTCAGGTGCATTAGACACAGTGCCAATTTTCTTTGCTTGTTTTCATTTATTTATTTATTACTTGGTAGAATATTTAAGACATTTATTTATTTTGCTATACATTGGACATCATTTCAAAGGTTTAACAGATTGTGTGAATTGTAAAGCGTGCCTTACAATATGAAAGTGTAAAGAGACCATTTTGGAAATGAAATAATTCACAAATTTGCCTTTCTGAATATCTGCAGTGCCTGTTTGAAATCAAAGATAGGAGTAATTCCTAAATCTTGCCTTCGGATGTTTATGCATATATTTTATGAATTTTTATTGTATTTTCTCTGTATATTTATAGATAAATATTGTTGAGTATACGCTGTGTTTTTTGTTTATTTTGATTATGTGATGAAAATGTCCGCCACTTGTAAAATTGTATTCATACATAAATTAACAGATGGTGAAGTTACGTTACAAAGTGATATTTTAGTTTGATAATTAATTTGATTGAAATTTGTACATTCAGATCAAATACATAACTATTTATTTATTTCATTATATTGTAATTAGTTCATTCAAATCAAATACAGGCTAATTTTATTCAATTCGTGATAGTCTGTCTAGATTTTGTTTATGTGGATTGTAGTGGTAAGTTAGCATTTTGTTTGCACAATTCAACTGCTTCCAAAAAACCACAACAAAAGTGCCTTATAAAGTGTTGGCCAGTACAGACAAAAGTTAGTGTGTAGGCTTGTATACAGGTGTCTTATTATAGATAGATAGATAGATATATATATTTTATTTGGTCTTCAAACATACAAATATCAGGGTTACAAACAAGACTATAAAATGCTTCAACAGCAAAATGTTACATATAATTCAAACAATAGTATAGTAGTATCTGCTTAATGGGTACACCTTGTAAAGATTTGGTACGATTTAACCAAACATTTCTTATGTTCTTGAGGGAACATTCATCATCACTTAAAGGGGTTTCACCTGTTAAAGGGGTAAAATATGCCTTGCACAGCCTACCCAATAAAGCGGACACTACTGCCCCTGCAAGTCAAGGGACTTACTGAGTAAAATGTATTTATATATCCTGTAGCATACATACCGGTACATATTTTCTTTCATGTTTTTTTTTTCCATTGATATTTCTGATATTTATTTGTGTTGTGGGTTTGAGTTGTGATATGTTCATAGTTATGTAGTGATTGTGTGTTTCAGGTATTTTATTTTTGTTTTCAATATCTCCCTTTCCTCTTCTACCTTTCTCTAAACAACCAAATATATAAGTATACAGTATATTTGTTTAATATAATCATTCTTCAGTGACACACACACACACACACACACGCACAAACCTTAATATACTTTATGGAGTTTTCACCAATAGTTTTTATTTTTTAGATGTATTAGACATTATATTTGTATCATTATGATATTATTGTTTTGTAGATTATCATATTATATATTGTATTCTGTAAACTATAACAGAAGAGATTACCCATTGTGGTTAGTTAATCTAAATGTGACCAAATCATCAGGAGACTCATGATAAAAAGGAAAATTGGTGGTCTGTCCGCCACTGCTGTTGGCAGGGAAAAGATATAAAATAAAATGGGCACCCAGCTTCTCATTAGTGTAGAGGTTTTCTGGTCTAGTGGTCAGAGCTCTGCTCTTCGCACTAATCGGCCCCGGGTTCGAACCTCAGCTGCTTCTCTCGGATGGTGACAATAATGGTCGGTCCCAGACGTAACTAATCATAAACGTGGCTGTAAAAAAACAAATACACCAACAGTAGGGTTAATAAAGGACAGCAGAAGCGGCAAAAACGTAGCCATTCCTTCTTCTTATCGCGATCGGTCCTTGGATAATTTTGTCACATTTAGACTTGCGTATATGTATTCTTCTTTACTACATTTGAATTTTGAATTGTATTCAGGTGTGAAGGGTATTTTTCTAGATACACTGGCGTAGATCTGTAAGACTCTGGTCTCCACATTTACCTTTTTTGTCAGTGGGGGGGTCAGGCAAGTGAAATATTTTCTTCCCCTTTTCTGGTGGCCTGAAAGAAACATTTATTGGCCCGAAAACTGTATTTCATGAGTAAACTTTTTACTACCGTATTCGAAATATCATGCTTTCCTGATCAAACCTGTGATTATAGATGAAGCATGACATGGAAGAAAACAATATTTTTCTAATTTTGTCAATGTCGGGTCGAAAATCTGCTTGCCCGGCCCGATCGGGCCACCAAAATATTACTTTTATACATTTTTGCTGTCTCAAAGTGCAATTTCACTGGCCCTGGGCCAGCTGGCCAGTGCGAGTGTCGAGCCCTGTAAGTGATACCTAGGCTATATTGTTGAGGAAGATGATCTATTAATTGAATTCAACCCCCCATAAGAATAGGAACAGTAGTCTCTGCTTCCTTGGGTAGGCTCTTTATTTTTAAAGGTATATTTTACCTCTTTTCGAGTTCCCCTTGGGTGGTCACTATACAGTGGTTTGACTGTACTTTGTTATAACAGAGCTCGTTATAAAGAGGTTCTACTGCACTGTATTACATGTAAGGATCTATGCCAGTGCTAGATTATCACTTTTGCCACAGGACTTTCTTGCCAATATGCCTTCAGGAAGAGACAAAAATCCAAAATACTTCACATATCCATTTGAATAAAAGAGAAATAGAATGTATATGAAAATGATATTAACCAAATGATGAATGTGTTTTAATAGTGCTGCATTCTTGCATGTGCATTTCAAAGTGTCCACTTTGACCATAATAGTATATAGTTGTCTTTATATTTGATATCTTCCAATTATTTAGACAATAGATATTTTATAAAATTTGATGTTATTTTTAGGTATAAACATTAATATATAATTGATATATGAAATAAATATATACAGTGTAGCCAACAATTATTTGGACACCCTGAAAAATAGGAAACTAACTATTTTGATAATTTTTCAAAAATGGTGTTATATTTTATTGATTATATCAAAGCAGCATCTAATAAACACATACAATGAATTTTAGGCAGCTTTTTACCAAACATTTTCGTCAAAATTTGTTCTAGCATCATTTTAATTAAAGTGATTTTTTCATGGTGTCCAAATAATTCTTGGCTACACTGTATATATATATCTTGGTTATCAAATTGATAATTATAAAAGTGATGTGAACTGTTGTGAGATATTTTGTGGATATGTGCATTCTTATTGCATCATGGTTAAATTCCAAAACTCATCTTCAACAATCTGTCCTTATTAGTATTCTTGTTGAAAAAAAACTGCAACGTTATTTGGACCGGAATATCTACAACTGATTTCAAATCTTGAATGCCTTATATTTTCTATGAATTTCTTTAACCAATATAATTGATCTCAAAGAACATCTCTTATTCTTCATCTTTGATCGAAAACGAACTATTGATGTTAATTTTATATAAACTGAACCCTCGGTACAATTTTCATCAAATTGATCTGGACTAATCTATACAATTGTATGATTGTTGAAAATGGAGTGTCCATATTACACATATTATGTTATTTCTAATCAGCCATGCTTTGCCTACATTCCATAACTATAATTGGTTCATTATTCTAAATTGTATTATTCATATCAATCAATTTGTATTTTAAAAACTTAATATCTAATCATTGCTGGACAAAAATTCCACTTCATTGAGTATCAAACGATATAATTTATGTGTGCATTTTATTTTGTCTTGACCACTTTATCTCACTCTTTTACCAAAGAATATCTCGGTTCAACCTTATTTTTAGTTGAAAACAACTTCTTTTTTGGTTAGGTGACAGTTTAATACCGAAAATTGTGTTTGTTTATCAGAAGGAAAAACAAATTTGATCTTCCATTTGAAATAAGAAAACAATTGAATTAAATTAAATTAAATATATTATTTATTCCTCAGCTATGCATGACTCTGTGTTATTCATTTATCCTGCTTGATGTGCATTGATGTTCTGTTTTTATCTGGATATGAAGAAAATCCTTCAGCTAGTCTCCTTTATTATGTACCCTTTACCCCCCCCCCCCCCCCTCCAAAGCATGACACTGTATACACACACACACACACACACACACACGCATACAATGTTTTTTGCTTTATTTTATTTATACACGGTAAAAAGCCCCCCCCCCCCCCATAATTTATCAAAGAAGAAGTTTTAATGGAGTAAGATATTCGTGTAAAAGAAATAATAGAATAAAGTTATGATTCAATGATTAACCAGTAATGCTCCTGCCCTCAATAATTATATTGTCAAAAATCAACTGTAAATAAACAGAGGCCTATGCTGTTAACTGAAATTGTTTTAATACATCTATTGACGTAAATATTCCATATTTCGCAAATAAAGCCCAAAACCTTGCAATTATATCCTGAAAAACGGTCGCATCTTTATCCAGAAATAATGCCTTTAATTATGTTATCATTTATACAACGTGGATAAAGAAAATACACTGTATATTCATCTTGACCGTCAATTATTCATGATTTAAAAGGTTGGAGTGCGCCATCTTACTAATAATATTCTAAAGGGGAACGAAACACTGGAATTTTTGCTCGTTAGCTGTTACTGATTTCCTGTAACTTAATCGTATATTTCCTCTTGATTATCACTAATAAGGGAAATAATGTTTTTTTAAACCACTGGCAGCTGCTTTGACTGACTACTGGAGGCTGCCATATCATGTTTTCCAACGCTATAGTACCGCGCGAATCGTCAACTGAACGCATCTGAGCGCGGGCACTTAATAAAAGCGGGTTATGTAACCACTGTTGGCTAGTCTGCTGCTATGTCGGTGGTGATCCGTAACTCGTTTTTAGTAGTGCAAGGTCAGATGACGTTTCATAATTATGGTACAGCTGGAAAACATGGCAACCTCAAGTGTTCAGTCAAAACAGATATAATAGTGGTTTCAAAAACATGATTTCCATTATTAATATGATACCCAAGAGGAAGTCATATACGGGAAGTATGCCCTTATCAGTAACAGTAAGCGAAACTGCCAGAGTTTGGCTTATAAAGTCACTATCATTGTGTCAAAATCTCAGCTTTTCACAAATTTAAAATTACTGTTCGACCTACAAAATCAATATTATTTTGTAGACATCCGATTGGGGTAGCAACCCATTTTCATTGAATGAATTGACTTTCCTTTCGGTTTATTTGCAAATTAAAAATCATAACAAAAATCCCTTTAAGTTATATATACATACAAATAATCACAGAAGCATTATATATATGGGCTTACTAATACTATTTATGACGCTATCCTATGGGAGGGGGTCTGAAAAATAGGGTAAAATATACTGAGATAATGAGGATTCATGATATAGATATACATTCTGACATAATCCAAAGTGCCGGGCCAATAATTAGGCATACAATCATATACTATTTAGGATATATATAGTATCGGTATTAACTTTTAAATTGCTGTTGAAATCCCTATTTAAAAAAAGGCAATGGGGAAGGGTATTATATAACAAGAATCTTGAAGGAAAAAAATGGGGAACAAAACGTTTACCAACCTCCGGGACCAGCCTGTTCCTGACTTTGTGTCCGCTTTGAGTACGTATAGTGGACACATTCCGATTGAGTATTGGTTGCTAACTATTTAAAGACAATGTTAAGAATATTTTAAGTATATCCCCGCCATAATGGGCGTAGGGGCAGATTTTTCTCAGGGGGCAGGCTGAGGTATTTTGCCCGAATAATTATCGTTCCTGTTTTTCACCTGACAAACAAAACTAATTAAGAAAGGCCTTTGACTCCTTAATGCCCGAAAACATGATGATTTGCTTTGATGGTTAAGTCCGAAAGTTACCACGATATAGTTTTCCCGAAAATGAGAGGGTTTTGCCCCCAAATTACGCTATAATTATTTCCCTATAAAGTGACATAATAGCCCGAATGTAACATGTTAATAGTTATTATTACTATTTCAAATTACACAATTGCATGCCCGTATAATCAGGCCTTTTTTTTAGCGGCCTTCTTTAAATATCCAAACTCCAAAACTTTTCAAAACTGTCGTTGACTGTTTTTAGGAGCGAAAATTTACATAAACAATGGTTAAGAGCAAGATGTTCTTATCAACTTGAACTTCAACAGGCGTTCATCCCGGAACAAAATGGCCGTAATTAATTTTAGTCCCAATGTTATTAGTTCACAATTTTGATCATACAACGATACCCGTGACAAAATCATATATAGGAAACATTAAAGTTAAAAGATCCAGCGCATGGGGATTCAGTTCATCACCCCCCCCCCCCCCCCCCGGCCGACAGTCACATCTATTTTGACCCACACGTACCCCACCCGACAAAAAAAATGATAATGTTGCTCCTCAGTCCTCTCACAGCCCCTGTCAGCTGCATGATTTGAGCTTCCTCGGGCCCCTGACTTCTCCGAAGATCTCATTTCGGGTCTCAAAGGACCTTATGAGCATAACTAATGTGATACATTTCAAAAAGCTGAATAAAGTACATAATTGTTATTATCGTTTTCTTTTGCCAATGAATGACACATTTCTTTGTATAACACTTGCATGTCGGAAGATCAAATGAAATATTTGTCTGTCTGTCTATCTATATCTATCTATCTATCTATCTATCTATCTATCTATCTATCTATCTATCTGTCTATCTATCTATCTATCTATCTATCTATCTATCTATCTATCTATCTATCTATCTATATATATATATATTTATCTATCTATCTATCTATCTATATATATATCTATAATCTATCTATTATATATTACAGATTAAACTGATCAATGATACCAGTCTGTTTTGTCTGACTGATTGATTGATTGATGATTGATTGGTAGATTGCTTTATATTGATTGATTGGCTAATTGTGTGATTGGTTTATTTCGTTTGCATCTATGGCGGTTTTTAAATGATATTGAATTTTTCTTCCCGGGGGGGGGGGGGGGGGGGGTACTCAGATTATAGTCGGACGGGGGTGTGCGGCTGAGACCTCCAAACCCATACCCACATCTAAGGGTCCTTTTGCGAAAAATGGACCCATGTCTAAGGATTTTTTCCGCCTGCGGCGCATGTTTGGGTGTATTTCCCGCAAATTTTGTGGTTTTAAGTTTGCGAGCGTAGCGAGCTTGAAAAATTTGGCAATTTCACATCGGCAAATCCCAAAATCCCGTATAAAAAAGGGGAAATATGAAAAAAGGGACCCATGTCTAAGGATTTTTTTGATGGAAAGGGGACCCATGTCTAAGGATCTTTCTTGAAAAAGTCACCCTTCCCAGCGGCACAACCCAATATACGTGAGTACCCCCCCCCCTGGGTTTTTCTTCAGCAAGAAAAAAACAACACAGTAGCACATAAATACATTTTCACTTTTGCTTTCATTTCAATAATCTTCGTCTACCAGTGACCCAGTGCAAAACTTGAGTAAACTATGAATCGCACTTCCGATCCGTACAATAAATTCCCATTCATATTTAACACACACAAACTGTACACATAGATTAGCCTAGCCTACGTAATCACACACAACACACGTAATGCATGTATCATCATTGATCATAGGTCGATTCGCGAGCCCCTCACCGCTCCACGTAACATCGCGGGCCGCGCCGGGCTGGTAAGCCTTCGGCGAATGCTATGTCATGCAAAATTGCCCACTTCGCGTAATCCCCATTCATTCAACACAAAATTGAAGCAACAGGCAGCCACATCCACCGCAATGGCTTCCATTCAGCGGCAGAGTTCCGCTGTTTCAAACGCTTCGAACTCTTCATATTTTGACAATGCAGTAATGAATTCGATATCAACACTGAGACAACTTGTGATCAACAATATCGAGTATTTTCAGAAAGTTCGGAGCAGCAATGGCGAGAAATTCTACACTTTATTTTGCGTGATCGAACAGGACTCGGACGCTCTGCGACCAACTGTTGAAGCGCTGGAAAGAATCGCGTACAAGTTCGACTTTGACAGCAAAGTACCCGGAAATGGCTACCGAAGTTTAGTGAAAGTGGTCGATTCTTGCGTCGACAAACTAACAAAAGTTGTGAGGAACATTTCCCAGAGTCGTGACAGCCTCTTGTTTCGTGCCAGTGTCCATCTAAAGGAGTTGGAATCATATGGGAAAGTACTGGGGCAGATGCGGGTGATCCTCGGCTACGCGCAGAAGCTTGTCGCCTACTCGGACCCGGGCGATCTCTTTGCGAAAAACGATGACCAATTTCCAGTGAGTGTGATGCTGGAAGTTCAGGCGTTGGACAGAGAGTGCTTCTATGGAAGGTGTTTGGGCTTTCAGGTAAGATATAAAGAAAACAAAAACAATAGTCAATAAGAGAAATTGATGTTTATTGATATGAATAAATGTTAAATAAAACTCATTTATAATCCAGGCTACTTTTTGCCCCCCCCCCCTTTTCCCCATTCAAAATGTATGTTGAAAGACGGCCCCCTAAAACTTTAAGGTTAGCAATGCAATAATTATGTATACCTAAATTCTACTCAATGACAGTCAAAGACAAAGTGATAACGGCATTCTCTACCAAAGCGTGCCAACAGCTTGCGCATGCATGTCAAAAAGAACAGTTGCTACAAATTGCATAGAGCATCCGTTCTTTCTGTCATGCATGCGATGTCATGTCGTGGGCAATATTTGGCACCAGCTGTCCTCGCCTATAGGCTATACTGTTTGTGCATATTATATCCATGTACAGAATCGCACTGCGCGAGTGCATATTTTTTTCGCGCGGCGTGACATGCATGCAGTGTACATTGATTGCGCGAGGGGTGTTTGCGAATTCACTTTGACGGCACTTTGATCCAGTTGTTAATGGTTACGACCGACGATACAGTATTAAATAGAACAATATAGTACCACGTAGTTTGTCATGTGTAACATACAGAGTATTTTAAACATGACTGAAAAGGTATGCTATTTGGTAGAGAATGACGTGATAACTAACTTGTTTACTCATCGCACTTATAAAAATGATGAGTAAGAGTATGGTCGGAAAAGGTTTTTGAAGCATTTATCTAAAGTGCAAAGTAAATTTTGTGCTGTGAGATTGCAGCGATAATGCACTTTGCATACTCTATGATATTTCTGATGGCCTTTGGCTTTGGCTTAGCTTTGGCACCTTGGCCACTGTGAATCCTTGGCTTTGGAACACGCAGATTCGCAGAACGCTGCAGAGAATTGAATGAGGGAGAAGAGCAAGACTAAGTACAAAAAGCACAGTTGAAACATGTGAATGCTGATACATTGTGTTGTGGGTTTAGTTGTACTAAGAGTGATCCATTAACTTTGTAAAATTCAACAAAAATTACTTGGAGCTTCCACACTTCTCTTTTATCTTGATCTTTGGCTTCTAGTAACAGAATTGAAGAATGAAATGAGATATGATTTGTCAAATATCTCCCTAATTATGGAAACATTAAAGAGTTAATTTTAAAGCGTCTATGGATGCTTTCGATCATGTAGACATGAGTACATCCAACATTGAATAATCAATCGTCCAAAGTCTCTGAATTTGGATACTTCACACGAATGATCAGGATAAAAATCAGACATTGATTTTCGATGTTTTCACTAGGTAAACATTATTTTTCTATGAAAGTCTCACATATCATTCTCAAGAATCTTACATTGAAATTGGTAGTCTCAAGTATTACTTTTGGGAAAATTAAAAAGTTAGTGGATCACTTGAATACTCTATCCATTATTTTAGTTTTCTCATGTAGCCTAGATGATAATTTTCACAAAGTATGTACATGGACATGTATGTCATACAGGCAATTCCATAAATATGTCAACCAGTGGGCCAACATTTCAAAATCATCATATTGGTCCAAATATACATTGATTTGAAGGTCCAAAACCATTCATTACCAAAACATTTGATCAAGGTCAAGGCCACAAGACTCTTCCAAATCAAGGCATACTGAAGTTGCTGATTTATCTCAGTATACTGTACAAGTTTTTATAACTTGAACATAATTTGTATTGTCTCAGGAAGTGTTGGGGATAACAAATACACCATAAATATTAGATGTTGCTTGTAACTATCGGCGAATACTCCAAATATTGTTAAGCTTGTTGACTTTGTCTTTAAAATCTAATATATGTAAAATTTTGAAAGTACTTACAAAATTGTCAAGGACTATGTTAAAGTTCTATAAATTCTGCCCACATGTGAGTCAGTGAAAGTGAAACCCACATTCCTTTGGAGTGAAGTAAACCATAAACTGTAAAGATCACAATGCCTAAAGCCAGGATCTAGACTTTGGCATGCGTAGTAATGGCGGTTGTGTCAAGAAATTGCTAAGTTCTGAATTCCGAGAATGTTTTATACAATAAAAAATGTACATAAATTTAAATCAAAAGTCATCGAGGTATCCATGCATTTTAACTGTTGGATGCTTTACCAGCAATTCGGTCATAAAACTATATTTCTAGAATGTTAACCCTAGACATAAAATATTAATGAATTTCATGGCATCCATTTTATTTTTTTTGGAGCTTAAATACGGTATGTTTCCTGCTTCTTTTGAAAGTGCAAGACATGACAAGGGCACATAATCTTTGCATAGCCTATAGGTCTACACCCACTCTAATTGAAGAAAAACACATTAAAGGGACTTAGTAACATTGTCCAAATCTTCAAAATCCAATTGGAATTCTAGCGGTTCCCTCATACCTTGTTGTATTCTTATTAACACAAAAGCATGGGGCAGGTTTTGGTTTTTCAAATTTCCCTTTCGTTAAAAAGATATTTACTATTGAAGTGTTCAGATGTCAAATTATCCAATGGATCGTCAGAACCGTGTACAAAGTGAGTGCAATGAGTTAGTGAATGTCACTTTACATTTTTGCTCATTACTTGGCCATATAAAGTCCATTCAACTTGAAATTTTCACACAACACCTAGTGGACATATCAGATAACAACAATATAACATTGTATCAACCACTCTATCGCTTTTTGCACATGTCAACATAGTTACTAGATCCCTTTAAAGTCAACCGTTGGGGGTACCTGGATGGTGGGGTGGGGGGGGGGGGGGGGGAATATGATACCATGGGTTAGACAGAATGCTAAAAAGTATTCCAATATTAAGATTGCATGAATATGTTCAATGTTGTCATTTTGCCGCCAGATGACGAAGGTCCTGCTAGGGTCCAAATCTCATGAATGCCCTTGAATTTCTTGATTCCAGTTGCGTGGATGAGCTACATTTAAGCTTTGTGGAAATTGTGGTAGAATGGGTGAAGATAAGTTGTACTGGGGCCCTGGGCCCATATTCATGCAATTATTGTTTCAGTGAAGATCAGTGTACTGGGCCCATTTTTGACATACATTGTAATGATTGTTTCTAAGCTCAATAAGAACAGAGTCAAGAGCTAATAATTAGAAACATATAGCTTAATTAGTGATTAGGCTGGACAATTTTGAGCCCCTTTAGCTTGAGACACAAGCAATCCCTAATACAGGGCTTAACACTAGCTAGCACTTGCCCTATTGCCCGGGCCAAGTAAAAATTGACGTCGGGCAAGTAAAAATTCAATAATGGCCTAGTTAAAGGGTTGCCCAATCAGATAACTAAATTATTGGTCAACTATGAGAGAAAAACATAATTTGATTTTAATCAAAATCAAAATTATATAATCAAATCAAAATTAAAATAAAAAATAAAAATAAAAATAAAGATTAAAATTAAAATTAAAATTAAAATTTAAAATTAAATTTAATTAAAATTTCTTACATGAACATCTCATCTAGAAGTAAGCCGGCAAGTAAACTTTCTATTTGGGCAAGTAACATTTGAAAAGTTCTGATTTAACTTGCCCGAACGGGCCAGTAAGGAAAATGGGTATTGTCGATGCTTGCCTAATATAGAAGACAGATATATTGCATGCATACTTCACATACAAACATGTAGTGCATTATTTTTTACACCTGGTTGACATCATGCTGACAGTCAAGTCAATATCGTCATACATGTATCATGTGACAGTAAACTGTAAAATCATTTATTGTACATGATCAGCTTGATTTATAGGTGATGAAAATGGACACCAATTGGTTTGTTTGTTTGTTTTTATTTTCGAAATCATGTGTCCATGTATAGTCAAGATAGTGAAATAGGGGAAAATAACAGTTAACAGTTAGATTGTTATCATTTGTTATCATTTATAAGGTGTACATGATAAGCTTGATTTATAGGCCATAAAAATGGACACGGTCTATTTGTTTGTTTGTTTTTATTTTCAAAATCAAATATGCAACAGTAAAGATAGTGAGAATGGCCCAATTCAGTAGAATTACGAGAAAAATGCTAAACAACTTCAAATAATAATCACCTGACAGGGGGACATTCAGGGGTAACATTTTCCAAGTGGTCGCTTTTTTTAGAAAGTGTGGTTTACCCATCAATATTGTACAAAGAGTCTCCAAGGATACAATTGACTAGATAATATAGATATCGGATTGTATGCACTAGACACAGTTCTCTTCAGGACATTACACCGTACATGTAATTTACCCCATGCTTGCTGGCATTGTTGGTCATGTATCATGTTACAATTAGCCGTCACCTGACACTGTAATGAGGTTTATTATGTGTCATATGATGCAAATGGACACCAATTGGTCAATGCTCAGCTAGGGAGGCAGTGAAAAAAGTAAACTTGAGTTGTTTTTGTTTGTGTGGTGTTTTTTGGGGGGTGGGGGGGGGGGGGGGCGCCTGATTTTCAAGCATGCTCACATCAGATTGACACTCTAAACATAGTTTTATATAGAACTATGTAATTTAATACATATAAACAGGGGCTCTGTTATGATTTCTTTGGGGGGGGGGGGGGGGGGGGGGCGGGGGGCTCTTTTGGGCTGTTCAGTGTTGAAATCGCCCTGAGCGTCTGAGCCACCATGTATTTGTTTCCAGTGAAGTGTGTTTGACCAAGAAGGTATTAGAAACTTTCTAATACCTCCTTGGTTTGCCATGTTGAAAGGATATTTTAGTATCGAGGCATTATGCGCACACTAGACACCCCATTACTTCGGGACACGGCACATGGGTGACCGCATGCTGGCATTGTTATGGTCATGTATCATTTCCTGATATGATAAAGGTGCTAGACTGATATACCTATTGGCAGCAATTGCTCTTCCCCCGCCAGGAAGCAATAGAGAGAGTGTTATTTGAGGTATACATGTATCCATTAAACCCGGTCATGTGTTCCTGTGAACTGGATCCATATCAACTGGATCTGGGCTGCTTACATTTGTTTTGCATACATTTTTTGAAGGGATCTAGTAACTTTGTACAAACAAATATGGAAGTGTTGATAATTTGTGGTTTGATACATGTATGTGTTTTTCTTTGCCTGGTGGTCCCCTTTAATAACTTAATAACTACACAGTAAAACAAAATTAAACAACTTTTTAAACAACCAAAAACGCTGTTTAAGCCGGTCCCTCTAACAACGTTGTTTAAAATTTTGAACAACCAAGATCTGGTTGTTCAAAATTTTAAACAATGTTGTTAGAGGGACCGGCTTAAAAAGCCAAAAATTAATGCTGTTTAAGCCGGTCCCTCTAACAACATTGTTTAGAATTTTGAACAACCAACATCTTGGTTGTTCAAAATTTTAAACAACGTTGTTAGAGGGACCGGCTTAAACAGCGTTTTTTGGTTGTTTAAAAAGTTGTTAATTTTTTTTTTACTGTGTACATAGTCAACTCTTTTACATGCACACGTCTTCTGAAATAGTAATCCATCTACCGTATTTGTCGGTGTATAAAAACCGCTCCGGTGTATTAACCGCATCCCAAAAAAAAAAAAAAAAAAAAAAAGTGCGGTTAATACGGTCGTGTATTAACCGCACCCCTTTTTGTTTGTTTTTTTTTGTTGAAAAAAGGTGCGGTTAATACACCAGCAAATACGGTATTCTTCAGATAAACCTGTCAATGCCCTCGTCTTACAGTAGCTCTGCAAATGAGTCAAACTTAACACTAAGTTGGACTTACATATTAGGCCATAAAAAATAAATTGTTGGATTGGCGTAACCCGCCCGTCCCTAAAAATACCGCCGACCCTAGATGTTTTTGCCGATTGCGATCAATATCGTTATGTATCGTTGTGTATATCGAAGCGAAAAAATTGCTATCGCCTGAGTATCGCGCTGCATTTGCGATCGATATATTTGCTGCACTAAAAACCCGGAAGTGTTGCGATATCGCTTTTTCCCCACGAGGCAATGAAGGCGCGAATACAGTACATGCAATGTACCGTATGTATACGCGGTACCGAATACCCCGCGGTACCTATGCAGCGCATGCATGTACAATGTTTATGCCGCCGGCCAGGGCCAGCATGCATATCTGCATATTAAAAAAAAGTATTAAAAAAAAAAAAAAAAATCCCGACCGACCTACCCTAATTTTTGGTTGCCCGTTACGCCAATCAAACAATTTTTTTTGTTTGGCCTTATGGTAAGCCATTTGTAGTACTTGGAATAACAAAAGCAAAAATGCCATAATTTGATACTTTTCATATTGTTACATTGATCAGCAACATGAAATCTCCTTGATTTAGAAAATGTTGATGATTTGAATCAACATTTTATGCCTTTTAAGAGGACTTTTATTTTTAAAAAATGGAAGAAACTAACTTAACGACTTTCCATAATCTCTAAATCTCTTAAATTCAACTTCTGAAATAGTAAACCGTCAAATTTGGAATATATTCTAAAAACAATCTATTCTTCAGATAAACCAGTCAATGCCCTCGTCTTACAGTCGCTCTGCAAATGCCAAGGTCGGCTTAAACAAGACACTTGTAATCTGATCATCTAGCGCTCATGGATGATAAAAAAAAGTGGCGCCCTTGCCCTTGCAGCTCGTAAATGTTTCAACATTGAAGCTAACCTCCACACCAGTGAAAAAAATCACGGGGGCTTGGGGGTGAATTTGCCCCCGAAATGCAAAAAAAAGAGCCTCTGAAAATTTGTATGTAGAGTTCAATGCAAATCTAATTTTGGAGTTTCATTTTCATGCAGGCAAGCTTGAAAAGTAGCCCGCCAAAAATAAATGTTAATTTTTTCCCTGCCTCCACTCTAACTTTTCTTTCTACTTGCCCTTTTGGGCAAGAAAAATCAGGGATGCTCAACTTTTACTTGCCCGTCCAGAAAATTTAAAACAACAAATTAGTTCTGCTTGGTAAATGTGTCTCTTGGATGCATCTGGAAGCTTCCACATAAAATTTGACTTATGAATCATACAAAAGGTATACCATGTTGACAGTCACTGATCCAGTGAAAAAAATACATGGGCTTAGGGCAATTTTGCCCTCGAAATGCCCCCCAAAAGAGCCCTTGAAAATCATAAAAGGGCCCCACGTAAATTTGCATCGAGTTCAATGCAAAATAAATTTTAAAGCTCTATTTTTATGCAGGCGAGCTTGTATTTACAAGTAGCCCCTGAAGAAATTCTGTAGATTTTCTCCCTGTGCACACTGATCATCTTACAATATATAATTCAATTTAATTAAACTCGTTCAGAAGTAACGACCTTCCCCTTCCAATGGCATTTACTCCAAGGATACTCAAGATTTACGTCCCTTAATTAAGCGGTCACATACCACCGGATAGCGTGAAAGGATGCCCGACGGAGAGTAACATTTTCAATCGTTTCGTCTCCGTTGGTATGTGTTTCTTGTCCGTTCCTCGTTGGGCGATGTACGTTGCTCTAGATCCGGCAGACTGTTTCGTGCATGAAATGATGGAGACGACTTTCACCACCAGATGATTTGATTTCGCAAATTTTCTATTCGTCGGGCATCCGTTTACGCTATCCGGTGATATGTGACCGTGGCCATAGGGGAAAAGGCTGTCCATACAAGATTAAGGTAACCTTCAATATACACTGTAAATATATACTGAGCCGAGGAGCGGTGTGGTGCGTAGCCCGGTAAATTGGATCAATAATTGATGTACATGTGGCTATGTTTGTCTAAGCAGACTGTATCCAATAAATGATGCATGTAAGAGGTTGCTGTTCCATCTCGGAGGAAGGTCGTCTGAGACACAAACTTAAATACTTGTATGTCAGATAAATATGGTCAGATCAAGGGCTTGAAGAACATACTCAGCATGTAATTTGTGCCTTTCCGATCATCCCCATCGGTGTGCCATCAGTGTGTCAGCGATGAAAAAGTAACAGAATTCTCAAGTAAATCTTGATTATTGATGTACATGTGGCAATGTTTGTCTAAGCAGACCAAGGAGTTATGAAACTCCTTGAGCAGACTGTATCCAATAAATGATACATGTTAGAGGTTGCCGTTCCATCTCGGAGGAAGGTCGTCTGAGACACAAACTTACATACTCGTATGTCAGATCAAATTCAAGGGCTTGAAGAACATACTTTGCATGTAACTTGCATTTCCGATCGTCCCCATCGGTGTGCCATCAGTGTGTCACCGATGAAAAAGTAACAGAATTCTCAAGTAAATCTTGATTAAATTAGATCAATAATTAATGTACATTGTGGCTATGTTTGTCTGAAGCAGACTGTATCCAATAAATGATTCATGTACACAGTTGCCGTTCCATCTCGGAGGAAGGTCGTTTCAGACCGATGCAAAAAAGACATGGGGACTCAGGGCGATTCAACCCTGAAAATGCAGAAAAGAGCCCCTGAAAATCATAAATGAGCCCCAGTAAAGTTTGCATCTAGGGTTCAATGCAAGACACATTTTAGAGTTATATTTTCATACATGAGAGCTGGAATAGTAGCCCTTGGAATTGAAGCCGAGTAAATTTTCTTTGGTGTACATTAGATCAAGAACTTGTAGAACATACTACAGTCAAACCTGCCAATGCGACCACCTGTCTATAGCGACCACCTGCTCATAACGACCGCTCTCTGGTCCCCCCCTTGAAAAATCATGTGTTAAGCGACCTGCGTAATGCGCCCACCTGCCTAACGCGACCAGCAACCACCCTATTTGGGTCCCGACGGCCGACACACATACATCTGTGTATAGCGACCACAAAATTAGCGCTTGAGCGACCAAGGCATCAAATCTGTTGCCTCTGGTCGCTCAAGGCTCCAATTCTGAGCATGTCAATGCAAATAACAAGCTTTTAAAAAGACAATGAACTTCAGACAGACGCTAAATTACCGACAAAAAGTGCTTCAACTCATAAACAAAGAATATTTAAGCTCTTCAGTACCTGGTGCTGATACAGAGTTATGTAATAGAAATGAACGATGGGAAAAAGTGGAGTTATTTCTGCAAGCAAAAAACAACAAACAACAACAACACATCCCATGAAAACATTGCATGCAGGTCTTTAAAGGGATCTAGTAACATTGTTGACATGTGTGCAAAAAGTGGCAAATGTTTGATAAAATGGGTATTTTTGTAATCTGATATATATGGCCACTAGGTAATGTGTGACAATTTCACATTATGTGGATGCCTTTAACTTTCCAAATCTGAACACTTCAATCGTAAATATCTTTTTAACGAAAGGGAAATTCCAAACAATAAAAACTGTTCCATGCCTCTATTGGTAATTTATATAAACAAATACAACAACGTATGAGAATTCTAAGTAAGTTTTGTGGATTTGGACAATTAATTATCCCCTGATCCCCCCCTTTACACAGTCACAGTTTATTTTCCTTTGATGCAAGGATTGAATTTCATTAAAGGGGTAGTTTAGTTTTGGTAGAGAGGGCGCTGCACATCACAATTTTTTTGTGAGGTAATGAAAAACTGAATGTCGAATTTGAGAGAACATGCAATTTTAATGGCAGAATAAACTTTATTTGGTCAAAATCGACCCAGAAACGGCTGAAATATCAATAAATATATCTGATCTTATAATTATTTGGGGCCCAAATAATTAGATGATTTTTTGAATTTTTAAAAAAAATGCTTGCACTTTTTCAAAAATTTTCAAAAGCGTTTTTTAAATAGTTGTTGATGATCTCGCTATTTAATCATTATATCAATAAAACATCACATTAATGCTGTAACTGACCTTGATGATCGGATCGTTTGATCGGATCGGCAAAATTTTATCGATCTTCGAAATCGGATCGATGATCGGGATCGGATGATCGGCTATTAAAAAAAAAAAAAAAAAAAAAAAAGCTTTAATTTGCATCACTTTGCAACAAAACTGGTTCGTTACTTACTGCACATTTTTGTTCTGGTCACTCGATAGTCCGCCGTAGTATTTTTTATAAACATTAAAGACATTTGGACGACTTAAATCAATATTTTGGATGCGCCGAGGCTGCTTGCTCGGAGCTGTGCATCGCGCAGGGCTGGCGCTAGCGTGGCCAACCGGTAGAGATACGGCGGAGAAGACCGTCAGCTCAGCGGATCGCGAGGCTATGCTTTCACGTGCTTTATAACGGCATCGCGGCGCAGCATGCACGCAGCTCAGGTAGCACGCGACAGGATCTATCTCCGTCCATGTGACCTATTTTTGTTGATGTTGTTGTTATAATTATAGTTACTTAACTTTTGCATTTTGTTGTTTTTAGTTTGACATCGTTTTTTTATGCTGTTGCTGCATGCATTTTCAGTCAGATTTTTGCGCATCGCTTGTTTATTTTATCCTGTTTCCTTAATTGAATTGCAGCTTGATTATTAATATTACTCAGTATAAAATAATAATTAAGAATAAGATATTTTGATTTCTTTGTTGCTGTTTTTCACGACTGATTTTCTAAAAAATAACTGGAGTTTATTTAACTTTTTTGTTATTCTTTGTTCTCCTTTAGAATCAGTTTAACTCGATCAACAAGTTGGGTACATGATGTATTATAAGCTACATGCAGTAAATAATTCTGAAAAAAAACAAAAACAATAGAAAACATAAAATTAAGGGGACATTTTTTAAATAAACAAAGTAATAGTAATACACAGGTGTACCCCCAATAATTTTCGTGCCCCCCCCCCCCCCCAACCAGTCCGACCACCTTCGCCACTAGCTACATGTGTTTGTTTGTTTGTTTGTATTTGATTAGTGTGTATTGCTTTGTTATTTTGCAACTAGTACATAAGTTTGTTCGCTAATTACTTGTACCAATAGCCCCAATACCGATCCCCACGTCATTCAACAATCCGAAATGTTTTAAATGTACTAAAAATAATAGCCCCCGCCCCCAAACTTTCCGTCGTCCGGCGTATAGGCCTACTCAAGAAACAAAGTACCCTCCCCCAGTCTACTGAGAAGTGAGAAGGCTGCCACCCCCTCCCCGAAACAAAACGAGTACCGGGTATTATATTTTAAAATATATAAATTATTGTTATGTACACAGAGTATAATAATAATAACAATAATATCGATTTATATAGCGCCTAATATGATTGATAAATGACGGAAATGATGAACTGATGAGGATGACAATGAATGATCATTATGAAGATGGCGATGCCAATGATTATTATGATAAAAAAGAGGATGGTAATGATCCATGATGAAGATGAGGATGATGGTGCCTGTTTGACTGGTGATGATTATAATAATTACTAACATCGAGACGGACAAAGTGCCATTATAATGGAGCTAGGGGCGAAGCAAGAACATTGTTAACTGCGTCGTGGCAACTCCCCGATAAAATGTAAGTAGTATATAATTTATTATTATTTTTAATTGCGTTACGTACAATTATTGCAATATATGGGGAGGTCCTCAATACAGTGTGACAAAAAAATGAAGAAAGCGTTAGCCTAATGGCAGTGTGAACGAAATAATTACAGTTCCCCAATTTGCGTGCCCCCCCCCCCCCCCCCCCCTGAAAAAATACAAAATCACACGGTCGCACATAAACTAAATCATAATCAGGGGCCGCAGAATGTTTTGATTTTGGGGGTGGGGGCTGACCACATTTCAATTGTTATCATAACTATCTTATCATCACCATTATTTTCAATTTGACGTTTATATTATGTTTTTCATCAAATATACAATTTCACAAGCCGCCATCCGTCGGAAATAATAAGTATTTATATTTTGAACATCATCATGAGTACATAAAAATAAAAATCGCCCCGTCGCACATGGAAACTAAATAATAATCAGGGGCCGCATTGATATTGGGGGATGGGGGAGGGGGCTGACCACATTGTCCACATTTCAATTGTTATCATGATTATCTTATCATCGCCATTATTTTCAATTTGACGTTTATATTATGATGTTGATCATCAAGTATACAATTTCACAAGCCATCATCCATAGAAATAATAGAGTATTTATATTTTGAACATCATCATGAGTACATACAAATTAAAATTGCATGGTCGCACGGAAACTAAATCATAATCATGGGCCGCAGAATGTTTTCGGGGTGGGAGGAGGGGGCCGACCACATTTCAATTGTAATCATAATTATCTAATCATCACCATTATTTTCAATTTGACATTTATGTTATGATGTTTATCATCAAGTATACACTTTCACGAGCCATCATCCTACTAGAAATAATAAAGTATTTATATCATGAACATCATCATGAGAAAGAGTACATATGAATTATTAATCATAACAAAAACGCATAGTCGCACTATCCATGGTCGCACGTGAAACTAAATCATAATCAGCGGTCACAGAATTATGTTTTTGATATTTGGCGGGGGGGGGGGGGGGGGGGTGGTGGAGTTGGCTGACCACATTTCAATTGCATTATCATAAGTATCATTTTAAGTCCCCCATGCTCATGTTTATCTCATCTTCCTCGTCATTACATTTATACTCAAAGCGTAAACAAATTATAATTCTTTAAATTGAAAGAAGGATCGGCCGAATGTAGTCCTAGCACGCGCAACACAAGTCAAAATTGGAGCGTCCGTCATCTTCCTAAAAAGGAAAGAAAAAAAAAACATGTTATGATTATGTTTATATAGTTAAATTTTGACGCCATTAGTCAATAACAACATATCAAACAATTTATATACTCTCTCGATCTCCCGGAATTCGGGGACCGGGAGATCGAGAGTGCAAATTTACAGTTTATATTATACATGTATACTAATATAATTATGTACCAGCTTTCCCCTGAATCTTAGGCCTTGCTGGCGACTATATAGATCAACAAATCGTTTTTATGTCCTCTTCCATAATTTATCAGCATTCTCTATCAGTCGGCCGACAGTAAAAGACTGAATTTAACATGTAAAAGAGGATATGAAAACGATAATTCGTTGATCTATAATAGCTTGCGACATAGGACACGCATGCCGCCCGCATGCATGCACGGCGCCAGCGCGGCGCCGATCGTGCGCGCGCCGGGTCTGACGGCCTGGAGTTCATGTGAACATCCGTCGGGAATATCGTTCAAATGACTAGCAATTTTGCGAGTCTTGTTCCGATTTTCGCCTTTCAAAACGAAGTAAACTAACAAAGAGTATCTCGAAAATAACATTTTTTTCAAGTAAATGATATAGATTGTCCCTTTTTAAAATTTCAATTCCGATATTCTTGCAAAGAAAATGGATGGTTTTCTCCCGGGATTTTTTTTTTTCACATAAGTCATAACACATAAAAAAAACAAAAACAAAATTTCATCCGATCCAATCTCCGATCTTTTCTGCATGATCGGAAATCGGCAAAAACGGCAAAAAAGCCATGATCGGATCGGGATCGTCATGCCGATCCGATGATCGGTTACAGCGTTACATCACATGCATAATTTTGTATGAAAAATGGTTGAAACCAATGCCTTTTAAAAAAGCGCCCTCTTGTGTTTGAATGGCTCTTTTTGAATGATAACAGGCTTTTTACTTAGTCGTTTGTAATTTTGTATACCTTTCGAGCATGGTGGAGTTATAACTATTAGTTTATAATGTTACTGTGCAGGTTTTAGCTACTTAAGTTCAGCCTTACCAAAACTAAACTACCCCTTTAAAAGCCCCAAACCATTGTAAATTATCATCGTAGCTTAGTAAATTTGAAGTGGCAATATTTGTCTAGTGCGGTGTGCGTCCAATACATGATGCTAGGTTGCTCTTCCTGGGCAAGCACTTATAATATGGTTTCAGATTTCATCTTTGTACATCATATACAATTATTAAAGATAATGTCCACCTTTTGAAAGCAAAAATTCAAAAGTTGCGAGATTATTGTCTTGTATGAAAGAAAATTTAATTTAAGAGCTAGTCTGAGAATATTAGGACTAGAAAATATCTTTCAGTGGAAATATATTAATTTTTAGAGCTTGAATTAATAAATGGATGCTGCATAGATATAATTAGTTCAGCAATTGCAGACCCTTTATTGTGTTTGTACTTGATATTCACAAACCAAGTATTGAATTTATTTTGGTTTTAAAGCACAATCAGAGTGATTCTATCAGATTATTGGTGTATTGTTTTGAACTTGGTAAAGAATAACAAAGAATCAATGATTTAGCATTATTTTGAGATCACAAAACGATTGCTTTTCTTGAATCATTTGAATTCCGTATCACTGTGAACTTTAAAAATTTGCCAACTTGATGTAAATAGTATCCTTGTTGTTTATGGAATGTTTACTGAACTTGAAAATGAATGTAAAAGATGGACACTTATCTTTCAGGGACAAACATATTATTTTAAAAAGTAACATACTTGTACATGTAGTAGGTTATATTGAACATTGTGGCAATATTTGTCAAAAGCACTTATCCAATAAATTATATTCAAGTTTTTCTTTGAGCTCAAGCAGTTGAAGATGGTTTCAGATTTCAGCCTCCTACTTACTGGAAAAGTAATAAATGAAACTAACCTTTTGCATAAATCTTGTCTTGTAGCTATTTCCTAAGGCACCAGTGAAATACCATACGTACGCAAGCCTCCACACAAATTTGTTTCTGTACTGGCCTATTTGGGCAAGTAAAATCATACATTTTGAAATTTAACTTGCAAGCTCCAATACAAAATATACTTGCCCTCTTACTTCTAGATGAGATTAACACAAAATGACATTGTTCTCTTGTAGTTGAACAATTATTCAGTTGCCCAATCTACCAAGCAAACTAGACAATTTATTAAATTTTACTTGCCCGACACCAATTTCTACTCGCCCCAAGAAAGCGAACAAATGCTAGTGCCCTGCCTTGCGTAACAAACTCATATAAATTGACATTTCACCGTTTATTTGAGTGTCTGCCACAATTTGAAATCATTGCAAATGCATACAATATTAGACAAATTATTCTAGCTCAGATATCACTGAGCTAACATTTATAACATAATTAAACGAGATCATAAACTAATATTATAGTTTACAAATTTATGCATGAAAAAAACAAAACTAAAAAGCGACATGACATTTACGTTCTTCGTAAATAAGAATTTGTGTGGACAAACCCTGAAGCAATTCTGTATTTAGCATGCTGTATCATTCCCACTCAACATGCTCCCTGTTTTTAGCTTCTAAGCCGACTAGTAATGTATGTACATGCTAAAGTTGCTTTTAAATTGATGACATTTGTCATAATTATAATTGGGGCATGCTGCATTAAGTGCTTTGCCCAAGCCTGAGAATCGTAAAGTAAAACCCGTAGGTGACATGAATTACAAATTTGTTCGAGGCTAAAAATAAACCTTCTACCTCTGTGTGCATTATAGTCTGACTTGAATTTTGCCCGTGGCATTAATGATATTTGTCACTTAATTACAATTTGTTTGGATGAAGCTTGGAGTGATCTCATCCCATAAGCCGATGTACATGCCCATTCGATACGTTCATTTATATTTTGTATAGCCGGTATTGACTGCGAATGGATGACATTTGTCATAGTTACTACAGGCCTCCACACTAACTTTTGTCCATTTTTGGCAAGTAAAATTATACATTTTTACATTTTACTTGCCCCAATATAAAATTGACTTGCCCCTTTACTTCTAGATGAGATTTACATACGATTTTACATCAATTGTTCTCTCTTAGTTAAACAATTATTTAGTTGCCCTATCGGGCAAGCAAACTACACAATTTATGAAATATTTACTTGCCCAGCACCAATTTTTACTTGCCCCGGGCAAGCAGGCAAGTGCTAGAGTCCAGCCCTGCCTTGTGAACTATTAACTAGACTGTACTTCTCATATTACATGTACAATGTAAACTATTGACTAGACTGTACTTGAATGGATGACATTTGTCATAATGACAATTTGTTTAGACAAACCTTGGAGCTTGCCAAGTTGCTCCTTGGAAGCCCTCTTAATGGCCCGGTCAGATATCAACGGTTAGCGGAAACGTATGCCCAACGAATAGACAATTTGCAAAATTAAATTATCCGGTGATGAAAGTCGTCTCCATTGCTTCATGTACAAAACATAGAACAACGTACATCACCGGACAAGGAACGGACAAGAAACGCATAGAACGGATGGAAAATTTAGCTCTCCGTTTGACATACGTTTGCGCAATCCGTTGATATGTGACCGGGCTATAAACCATATGCTAGATATGAACTCGTGTTGCCTTGTGGTCCAGTCGGGCAAGCAAAACAAAGATTCATCAACATCCTGAATTTGGTGTTCCCCAACAAACAAATAATTACTGACCCCCAAATTACATTTTGTACACTTTCTACTATCTTTAAATACTCCCTTTCAAAACTGTTAATCTATCAGACTTGACTTGTCATTAAAATATATATCCCCTGGGTTTGCCATTCTGAACAATCAGGCCGCTGAAATATTACTTTAATCAAATTTCATTGGCCAGACATACATTTTTGTTATCGGGCAAGTGCTAGTATCTAGCCATGGTTACGGAGAAGCTTTTATTCCCACTCGACTTCTGTGCTGTGCTTTGCGAACCATTAATATGTTGGCGGCTTTTAAAACCAAGTTATAAAAACATCCATAAAATCTGGTTGCACGATCGGGCCTATTCAATTTTACTAGCCCGGCAACAATTTTTGCAGTCCTCAGTGCTAGTTTTCAGCAATGGTTACTCGGTTATCAAGTAGCTTTTTTAATTCCATCCGACTGCGCTGTGCTGTGCCTCGCAAAGTAAAAAATGTGTTGGCGGCTTAACCAAATTTAATGATAACATCCAGAGCCGTGCGTGCCGAACTGGGTGTCCAACAGCTTGTTGCCGTGGCAACCCATCATACGTCGACAGCGGGTGATCATCAGCTTGATTAGCAGATTGGCTGGCAATGCGGAGGGCAATCAACCTATAATATATATCAGTGGCAACAAAATAACATTTAATTTTTTTTTAGGGAGGCACTCATAGCAAATTTATTAGGGACAAAAAAAACAACGCATTTTTATTTGCGGAGGCTACGTCAAAATAATTTTTACCTGCATTCATATAGCACTCAAAATAGCCTTACAATTAGCAAATTATGAGGGACAACACAATTTTATTTTATTCTTGGAGGCTGCGTTTAAACAGCACTCAATATAGTCATACAATTAACAATATATTTGAGGGACAACACAATATAATTCTATTTTCGGAGGCTATATATATGACAATGTATACTTTGTGTACGTAGATTTGCCTGCATTTAAATAGCTAAAATAGTCTTGCAATTACATGTAGCACATTTATTGTCAGACAAAATAACATTTATTTTTGGAGGCTATATTACACATCTGCCTGTATTTAAATTGCACTAAAAATAGTCTTACAATTAACAAATTTACCAGGGACAATTAAATAACATTTCGTTTTCGGAGGCTACGTCAAATTCATTTCTGCCTGCATTTAAATAGTGTCAAAACAGTCTTAAAATTAGCACATTTATTGTAAGACAAAACAACATTTATTTTTGGAGGCTATTTTACACATCTACCTGTACTGAAATAGCACTAAAAAATAGTCTTACAATTAGCAAGTTACTTGGTCATATGATGACATAAACGGTACCCTGGGGTACCAGACGAAAATCCGCCATTTTGTTTAATTATTTATTGAATTTTTAGGGCTGTACTGTGGGTATAGCGTGCATACAATCGCGCGCTGCACTGCATGCACAACGCAATAGCCGCGGTACGGTTGGACGCAAGATGGCGCTACACAACGCGGGATACCGGGGTACAACGGTACCCCGAGTTACTGCGTGTGTCATCATATATGACATTAATTTACCTTGGAATTTTCACACATCACCCATGGACATATCATATCATAGAAATACATATTTGATCAACCATTCATCACTTTTTGCACATGTACAGTCAAACCTGTCATAGCGGCCACCTGTCTATAGCAGCCAACCGGCCTAGATAGTGGCCACTAATCATGATCCCCTGCAGAGAAAAAGAATGTTATGGACCTGTCTTTACATAGTGGTCACCTTTCTACAGTGGCCACTTTTCTTACTTCCCTTAGGTGGTCACTCTACGTGGTTTGACTGTATGTCAACAAAGTTACTTAGATCACTTAAATAATAGTGCTCTTGTCAAAGTACTGTTACTACAGTAGGTGACAGCAAGCATTAGAAGATACCGAACCCGTGGATCCCCTCATTAACCCGTTCTCTACGAGTTTATGATCCCCATAGACTTTATACACAAACCCACTCGGTTCCCGTGGTCAAGGGGTTAACATTGCAATTCTGAAATCTCATGATATACATGTAGAGTAAATGCTTGGTATTGCCAAGTTCCTGTAAGCAGCAATGGGTTAAAATGACTTGATAATGGATGGTGGACGGAGGGTAATTCAATTGCTTGGCCACACCACACAATCGCACAATTACGGTAGGGAGGCCAATGCATTGCGGTGACAACTTGCTAATAAAAGCCTCATTGTAGGAATTAGTTATGCAAAATTGCCAAGAAAGAGGGGGGGGGGGGGGGGGGCGAGGGGATAGGGATGGCAGACATCACCACAAACCACAGTCAACAGTTTTGCTGCTAATTCAAACTGATGTATTTTGACGCTTCAACAATAATCTATATCAATTTACCCAGCTTGAGAATTTTCTAGATCAGGGCCCATATTCATAAAAAGCCCACTAGCTTAGTTGTGTGCTAAGTCTATATTGGATGATATAGCTCAGGATATAATATTTAATGATATTTTAGTTGCTAGCTAGGGTAAACTTAGTAGGTACCTAAAGCTCAACCAGCAAACCCTAGTTGGGGACTAGGAAAACTGCTCGTAGCACACTAAATTGTATCATTTAAAATTGATTTAGCATGGAACTAAGCTAGCAGTGTTTTATGAATACGGGCCCAGTTCATTGCACTGATTGTTATTTTAATATTGAATAATTAGGCACAAATTTTTAGTAGAATTGACTGCCATAACAGCTATAAAATAAAATGTACATCCTATCGTGAGGTATTTCTTTAAAAAGAAAAAAAAAACCATGACATTACAAATTTAGTTGAACATAGGTACAATGTACGTGCACCTCTATACAATTGAATTATTCGTTAGACATATGTGTGCACAAATACTGTGCAAGTATGTAGGCTGCATACCTGACTGTATGAATGCAAATATAATCATAGTATTTGCGGGCATACCTAACTCAGTGGTAGAGAGCTTTATCGACATGTGACTGCAAACGTATGATTTTTAAGATTCTCCGAGTGTAGAATTACAACTGCAGTGCCTTCTTAAAGCCAAATAACAGTTTTGGGAAAGTTACCAAAAGCATCTTTATTGGTATTTAAACTAATGATCAATATTGTTAAAATCAGGGAAAAAATAACATTTATTTTTCAAGGGCTACTTTTCAAGCTTGTCCGCATGGAAATAGCACTCTAACATTTTGTTTGCATTGAACTCTTGCAAATTACGGGGGCTCTTTTACAATTTTTCGGGGCTCTTTTTGGCATTTCGGGGCTTATTTGTCCTGAGCCCGCATGTATTTTTTTCACTGGTTGAAATAGTTTTTAAAAAAGGGCTTGTGTGGACAAATCTGAACCTTAAAATATCAGTAGAATCTTCAGTGCACGCCGCTGTCAAGTTGGGCCTAAATTCAGCGCCTGTTCGCCCGTCTCCACCGCGGCTATTAGCTATATGCTCGTTTGCATGCGGAGCGCATGTGGCAGCATATATATGCATCGCTTTTGCATGCGGTTGAATTGAATCTAAGACTTTTTAATTCAAACATTTTATTGCTCAATAAAAATCAATTTCAAGGGAGTTTTTTTGTCAAACTCATTAAGTTATGTTATTCTTTCACATGGTAGGTGATAAAAGCTTTCCCCCCCTTCATTTTTTAGTGTGTGGGCCGTTTCCCAATACTGTTATTTGGCTTGAAGTTCATCGGTACCTTTAAAAAGTCAATGGCATACCTGACTATAAGAATGCAAACATAAATAAAGCATATACAGGCATACCTAACTCAGTGGTAGAGTGCTCTATGGACATGTGCCAAGACAAATGTCTGATTTTTAAGATTCTCTGCAAACTCGAGTGTAGAATTCAGAACTGGAGTGCCCCTTTAAGTTCATTGGTACCTTAATAAGTCTAATATATGCCAATGGCATACCTAACTGTATGAATGCAAACATAAAAGGTAGAGAACGTATCTCGCCATGTGAATACAAATATGTATGATTTTAAAGATGCTTTGTAGAGTTACAACTGGAGTTCCCCTTTAACTCCTTGAGTGCCAAGCTCGTATTTGTGCATGTTACAGTACACACTAATGCCATAGAGCATTAAAACCCCTTGCACTCGAAAGTGTTGAATCAATTGGTACCAAGTCTTTGTGTATACATACAGGTATTTATGCCAATGGCATACCTGACTGTATGAATGCAAACATAAAATCGAGTATTTGCGGACATACCTAACCCAGTGGTAGAGTGCTTTATCTCGCCATGCACCAAGACTAATGTCTGATTTTTAAGATTCTCTGCAAATGCGAGTGTAGAATTAGAACTGGAGTGCCCCTTTAATAAGTCTATGATAGATCTTTATGTGTATACAGGTATATCTGGCAATGGCATACCTGACTGTATGAATGCAAACATAAAATGAAATATTTGCGGACATACCTAACCCAGTGGTAGAGTGCTTTATCTCACCATGTGCCAACACAGATGTGTGATTAGCGAAGTAAGTCTAAGGTCAAGTGATCTAGGGTATAGAGTGAACATGTTACAATAATAATAATAATAGGTTTGATTTATATAGCAACTTATATGATACAATATCATTTCTAAGGGCTTTACACTATTATTACCCCGGTCAGAGGATACAATGCAAACCAGCACAAATTGTGTGCACCATCTCCACTCCCTGGGGAGCATTCCTTCCAAGCTGCTCATGGGCATTGAGAAGATCCTTCACTTATAGGCTTTCACCTCATACGGTAACTTACATATAACTACGAGTAATAGCATAGCCAGAACCAGAACCATTTAAATTTATCCGTGTTTGATAATTATTATGACAAAAATAATTCTGGACACTCTGTACGATTATACAATTCTGCATGTACTTGTACCGAGTACTCTGTCGCCATTTGTCAATACGAGTGTATTATTAGCGCAGTAAGGTCAAATGATCTAGAGCAAACAGTGAACATGTTACAGATAACTACGAGATTTAGCAATGCCAGAACAAGAACCTCTCGTCAATTCATCTGTGTTCGATAATTATTATGACAAAAATCATTCTGGACACCCATGATACGATTATACAATTCTGTATACTTGTACTGATTCTGATTGTTAAATGTTTTCAATGTTTTGTTGCCATTGGTCAAAACGAATGACTGATTAGCTCAGGAAAGGTCAAGTGAATTAGAGTAGAGTGAACATATTACAGATAACTACATGTACATGCACTGCTATTCGTGTCCGTGTTTGATAATTGCACATGACAGAAATAATTCTGAACGATTATTCAATTTTGGATGTCACACCTAATAGCAATGTAGTACGGAGTACTTTGTCACAATGTGTAATCTTAAGCCAAGTGAACTAGAGTACTGTAGAATGAACACATTTAAACACATCGCTGTGCGCTGCATTGCCAGATCCGGGATTTTATAGTCTTTAATACATCTATGAGTCATTCAGGATTGTTATTATCTATAAAATTAGTGTAAAAAAATAAAATAAAACAGTAACAAAAACAGTAACGATCGTATGAAAGTGTGGGCATTTTTTCCCCTACTAAAACACTGGGTACCAGTTAATTTCAAAGTCACAAACATTTGGCTCAAATACGAAATAATGATAGGAAACATGTACAATGTGTTAACATTTGGCTGAAACCCAGATATGTTCAGACTGCATACTGTGTGACATATCAATGTGCAGATTGTGTTTCAAATGACATCTAGTTGTGCCAGAAGGACATTTTAAAAGTATTAAAGGAATAATAGGTACTCCCCATTGACCCCATTCATTAAATTTATTTATTAAGTCAGTATCAATCTTTGGAACCTAAAATGTTATTCATGGATACATAGCCTCAAAAACATAAGACAGTAGATAATACTGTAATACTGTGACATTGCTAGTGTTGAGCCCTGCACATAAACATGAATGTGCAGATTGTGTTTTGAGTGATGTCTAGTTGTGCCAGAAGGACATTCTACTGCTACTGTAGTAAGAGGATTAAGGGAATTAAAGGTAATCCGTATTGACCCCATTTATTAAATCTTTTATTAAACTCAGTATTAATCTGTGGCACCTAAAATGTTATTCATGGATACAAAGTAGCCTCCGAAAATATATAACAAACATGAATGCATAGTTGATGTGCATAATCCAACTGTTCTGAACTTGTCACTTATATACATTGACCGGCTATAGCAAAATCCTGCACTTGTTGGTAATTCATGTTTTGAAGAAATGGGCATTTGAAGTTCACATAATGTGTGTAAAAGACTTATGATTGTAAAATTGAAACAATCATATCTTTACCAATTATTGACCAATTTGTATTAGAACAAAGCATCAAATAAAAGCTTGTGATGAGGCCTTTCTAATGGTATGTAAATCTACATTTTGATTTTTACCGACAAGTGCAGGGTTTTACTATAGCTGGTCACATATTCTTAGAAGCAACATCACTGAAGAAGTGAGGGGCAGGGGAGAAGGAGGGGGGGGGGGGGGGGGGTGGTGTGGACTACCCCTAAATTAAATCAAAATGTGGTTTATTCGCTTAAAATGATTAAAACACATTATTATGAATTGAAAAATGTTCATTTTCATGTCTTTTGACCTTCTAGTTCTGAAAAGTAAAAACCCTTCCATCTAATGCTTATTGGAGGGGTATGCCCTCCTACACCCTGCTCAATAGCTTGGTCACTTTGCTCTCTGGGAAACCCCCAGAAGTGTTTGCTCTATAGAGATATTATGCCATTGAGTCTCATAGCACTCTCTAGAAATTGGTAATATTTACATGCACTGCGATTATTTACCTGATGTGCATTATTTACCTTCTATTGTCAGTGAGTGTCAACTGTCTTATTTGTTTGTATAAAATTAACCACAAAATCATTACATGGCATGCACGGGCATTATGTGTTGGTTACTCCTTCAAAAGCCCCACAACCCCAAAAAAGTTCTAGCACACTCTGCCATCAATAGAACTCTGTAGAAAGTATACTGTTTAATTAAATAACTGATTGTTTACCCTAGAATGTATTTACCTTCTATTGTCAGCGAGTGTCAACTGTCTTTTGTTTGTATAAAATTAACCACAATCCTCACGTGCAGTAGTGCACATGTGCGTACATGTTGAGTGTGCAACTATAAAGGAATTCCTTTTTACATTAAAGGGATCCAGTAACTTTGTTTGCATGTGCATTGCACTGACTTTGTACACAGTTATGACTATCCAGTGGATAGTTAAGAAATCAAAACACTCCAATCGTTAATATCTTTCTAACGAAAGGGAAAAAAGAAAAACCAACCTGTTCCCTGCTTCTATTGGTAATACGAATACAACAAGGTATGAGAGAAACACTAGATTTCTAATTTAGTTTGGGGATTTGGACAATGTTACTAGATCCCTTTAATATTCATTTACATTAGCACCAGTGGCCTTCTGGCCCGGGGGCCACCAAAATGACATTTTGGGCTTTTGGGCTACCAACATTTGGTAAAAATCAAATTGTACTTGCGTGACTAGTCAACCAAAATTAACAGACTTTAATGTTTTTCTTTGTTTTGGGCTACCTAAATCTGGTTTTGGGCAAACAATATTTGATGTGTGTCTGTGATTCTACTTGTCCCAAATAGGCCACCAGGAAAAACAGGTTAATTTCTAGAAATTAACTTTTTTTTGCTAGATAGCAGCATCCTTGGTCTATGTAACAGATACCACAAAGAACTTAAATTAAAGTCAAATAAAACTGTTCACTTTAAACTTTTAAAAAGTTTAGGAAATGTAATTGTTGTTGTTCTTCTCAGAGATTGTCAACCTTTTGTTTTTTTTAATTAACCATGACATTAGTTCAATGGCACTGTTTACACTGTAAAGCCGTCCTTCATTATGTGTACATAATATACATGATCTATTGTACCAGGTACGAAGAGTTTAACTAATTTTGACGTCAAATGAAAATATTCAATTAATGACAATGAAAGTGTCAGAGTTAAATGCAGTATAGACATTTTAAAACCACCGAAGAGTACTTTTATTTGATGTACAATATTGACATCAATTTATAAAATCATGCTCTATGTAGTAGTATCTGGAACAATAAAACCTCAAAATTAACCTACATGAAAATTATTCTAAAGAACTTGAAAATTCATTTTAAATTGATAGTGTGACACTGTAAAATCAACCTCATTTTCAATGTTAAATGATTTTGAGGACCATATTTCCCTGAGCCAAATTGTTTTTTTTTCCACTGCATTTAAAACTAAAAGTTAGAATTTCTAGGGATTGTAATTGAATAGGAAAAAACATCAATTGGAATGTAAATTAATATTTTAATTTTCTGTTTGTTGTTAAAAAACATTTACCTAGCAGGTGCTACAAACAATTTATTCAGCCATCAATAAATTCAAATTGCTACTTACCTATATCCACATCAAATCTCTTTGTAAATTGAATTCCTTTCTATACCTTCATTATTTATAATGAATATTTTTATGATTAAATAAAGTCTAGGGTGCACATATTGGGCATTTTATCCTTCCATATGGACACATACATGTATGTGTAAATGTGCAGCTAGCACAAATGGAGAGATACATGATGCTTATTTATGTACTCAGATTTTTTTCTGTACCTTTCTACAATTTAAAGGAAGTTCAAGGAGAGTATGTACACACAAGCCAAGGAAATAGCAATACAAATTATGAAAAAAATAAGCAGTTACACAACAAGTCATTCATATAATGTATCATACATTTCAAATTGATTTTTAAATCAATCGTGCATCAATCGCACGCATGTCACCAACAATACACCCGGCCCTCGCCGTAATTCAATCGCGTTTTGACATCGACGTCAATTTTCATGCGATAATTACATTATTCATGAGTTCCCTCCCCGAAAGGCTTGGCGCTGAAAAAGCCTTCTTTGCCCGATGATTTGATTATCATCTAGTGCACGGCGCAAGGGAGGTTAAATGTGTTTTTCATGAAAATATTGGTACTTTCTTTTCTTTTTACAAATTATGTTTGATGTCCTGTTTTCCTTATTTGCGCAGTACTAGTTTTGTAACGTGAATTGTTCAACTCCAGACACAAGCCTCCAAATTAACTTTTTTTCTGTACTGGCCCATTTGGACAAGTGAAATCGTAAATATTTACATTTGACTTGCCCCAATATAAAATTTACTTACCCCAATATAAAATTTACTTGCCCCAATATAAAATTGACTTGCCCTCTTTCTTCTAGATGAGATTTACACAGATGCAATTTTATTGTTCGATCTCGTAGTTGAACAATTATTTAGTTGCCCGATCGGGCAAGCAAAGTAGACAATTTATGAAATTTTACTTGCCCAACACCAATTTTTACTTGCCCCGGGCAAGTGGGCAAGTGCCAGACAACTCAAACTTAAAGTGCTGCCTTGCTTGACTGATTTGAATCATTAATCTTACTGGTGTACTTCCCAACCTGTGCCCTGTGGAAGATGAAATATTTTCTAAATAAACATAATTTTCTTTCATTATATTATTTTTTATAATGGTGGTCATTATCTTCTAAAGTACTTAATTATTCAGAGGTTATGGTGGTTCTGCTATAATTGGGTCATTCCACGGGGTTGGGGCAAAAAATATGACGATGTCCATGTAACGGTGGTATGAGATCTTCTACTACACATGGAAGATGAAATCATCTGTTGAAGATTTGTATGCAATTAATATTATATAGTAGTGCCCTACCAGAATCGTTCCTGTTTCAGTTGCTTTTCTTCAAAATCTTTGCTTAATACACATTTCTCTTTTTACCACCGTTACATGGACATCATATTCATATAACATTACATAAACTTTGGGTCCATAATATTGATTCACCATGAAGCTTGAGTACTTCTGAAGAGAGTTGGCTATGCTTTTTATGCAAAACTCAATTTGAGCAAACATTGTTACAGTTGATAGGAGACACAGTTTCTCACTTCTGGTATGTCACAAAAATTGCCCCAACCCCGTGGAATGACCCAATTGTAAACATTTTTTTTTCCTTCTGAAAATGTAGAGTTGAGAGAAATTGAAATGTCTCACAAATATAATGTTTGACCATATGGTACAATGATTGTAGGTATGTCACGTGATATTAAATTTGGCAAGATTATGAAGGGGCGTCAATAAAAAAAAAAAAAATTTAATTAACAAATTGTGTTCAAATAGTCTTCTTATTGGGAAACTCACAAAATAGTAGTTATTAAGAAACACTGAATGTACTATCTCTATGAATGCCAATGCAGCTTAATTGTTATTGTCAATATTTACTGCAAAACCCCTACGTACAATAGTGAAATTGCCAGACGCTTCCATACATGTGGCCAGCATACTAAGTAATCATATTTCAATTAACTAAAGTATCAGTAGCAATAATGGTAAGCGTTATTTAGGTGTACACTAAATCATCCTAGCTATTATGGTAAGCGTTCTTTTAGTGTATGTACTAGTGTTCACTAGAATACTTAGTTGTGGCATAATTTTTTTCACCAGGGAAAAATTTAAAATTTATTTTTAGGGGGCTACATTTAAAGCTTGCCTGCATGAACTCGGTGCATATTTACTGGGGCTCTTGTGTTTTATTGCCACAATGGTTGCCAGATAAACAGTCCATACAAAGATAAATTGACGTTTGTAGTATATATAGTTAATCATAATTATATTTCAATTAGCTGTAAAATTATATTCACTATAAATGTAGAAAGTGTTATTTTGTAGTGTAGACTACGCTTCTAGAATATGACATCGTTTTCATGTGCGAGCTGGTGTAGATCCATAAACATGCTGCACTGTGACTGAGTGTATGTTTGTCGTTGTCATAGCAATTATATATCAATCTGCTTAATGAAGGGAATATCACCAATGTCTCATTAATATGTTTAACATAATTATATATTTTAATTTAGAGTGCAAACTAGCCTAGCAATAATGGTTGAAAGCATTATGTAAATGTTACTGTGTACAGTTTTGAATACCATAGCCAAGGCTCGACACTCGCACTGGCCCGCTGGCCTGGGGCCAGTAAAATTGCACTTGGGGCCAGCAAAATGTTTAAAAGTCATATTTTGGTGGCCCGATCGGGCAAGCAGATTTTCAACCCGACATTGACAAAATCAAAAAATCTTGTTTTCTTTTATGTTGTGCTTCATCTGTAATCACAGGTTTGATCAGGAAAGTGTGATATTTTGAATAGTAAAAAGTTTATACTCGTGAAATACAATTTTGGGGCCAGTAAATTTTCTTTTGGGCCACCAGAAAAGGGGAAGAAACTATTTCACTGGCCCGACCGGGCCACTGACTAAAAAGGTGAGTGTGGAGCCCTGCCATAGCATTGTTTTCACTTTCATGGGAGTCTTTTCATTCATGATTGTATGAGTGTGCTATATTCTGTGAAATATGTTTTTACCTAACACATATAATTATGTGTATGGTGGTTGTCAATGCCATGTCAACTGTTGTCATCAAATGTATACAATTATGGATAGCTATAATTATATTTTAATTAAGTGTGCATTAATCGTACATTATCATGTTGAATACTGTTTAGTGTGTAGTGTACACAACATGTGTGTGGATGTGATTGTGTGTGTATGTGAGGATATTTCAAACAAACATAGAAACTGACCAGAAATATGATATGAAAAGAGTGTCAAAGAAAAATGGGATTCCTCCAGACTGCAGGAATATTATTTAAAAAAAAAAAAAAAAAATATATATTATGACTTTATTGATACATGGTTGTATCTTCTTGTATACATGCACGTGTGTGTTTGTGTGTGTGTGTGTGTGTGTTTGTGAACATATACATGTATATCCCATATGTGATGACACACGCAGTACCCCGGGGTACCGTTGTACCCCGGTATCCCGCGTTGTGTAGCGCCATCTTGTGTCCACTCGAAGTTCAACCGTATTGCGTTGTGCATGCAGTGCAGCACGCGATTGTATGCACGCTATACCCACAGTACAGCCCTAAAAATTTAATATATAATTAAACAAAATGGCGGATTTTCGTCTGGTACCCCAGGGTACCATTTATGTCATCATGTAAGCATGTGCGTATGTTTGTGTGGGTGTGTGTGTGTGGGTGTGTGTGCGGGTGTGTGTGTGGATGTGGGTGTGGGTGTGGGTGTGTGTGTGTGTACGTTTGTGAACTAGCTACAGTATGTCCATTTGCAGAACTACATGAGGACTGAGGACTATTTTAATGTCTATTGTTGGCTTGCCACGAATGAATGAATCCATGGATGAATGAATTGGAATTGCAACTGGGGGAAGTATTGTGTCAATATACATGTAACCGTTTTCAATTTCTAAAAAGGTCTTCACCAAATATTTTATTTGAAATTCTTTTGAATTGCTTGACTACAAGTCTTGTCTTTTTGATAAATGCCATGATATTAAAGTGACCTTTATTCACTTCACAATAGACATAATTCAATTTGTAATGTCCTTGTTATTCAAGGGCCCCGTTGCAGAAAGAGATAAAATCGATCGTAAGTTACGATTGATCGTAAGTCAGAAAATTTACGCGTTTCAACCAATCAGATTTGCGCATCTAGAACACGTGATATGACTTACGCTTAATTGCAACTTACGATCGATTTTATCTCTTTCTGCAACGGGGCCTAGATGTTATATTGTACCTGCTTTAATGTTTTCTTTGAATTTTGTAATTTGTATAAATTTATTTATTTTAATCAAGAGAGGATACAGAATGTCAGAGGAATATGAGAGGAAGAGAATTTAAAGGCAAATATGCGTGGGTTGAAATGGGTAGTCAGCAAAATCCAACTCGCATTCCACCGTAATCTCCCGAGGTAAACTCACGATGTGTGTTGGATCGATTTAGAACACGGGCCTTCATATGAAATTGCATGCAGCACACAGCTGGTAAAACTGTACATTGCTCGAGCTGTTCCCTGAGGCAATACAGCGCTGATAAAATCGCAGCGGCACTTTGATGACAGTCGGTTGAGCGCGTTGCGTAATACTTTCGCTTGTAAAAATCTCTGACAAGGAGTACCTAATTGGTAAACAAACATTCCGAACTCGATGCATTTTCGACTCGGTCGTTCGTGAACTGGGATAGTTTGCGATCGCAACTTATAACTGAACAAAGGGGGATTACGTACTGTGCGTAAAAGTGCGCAATATGGATTCGCGCATCTGAAATACCGATCTGAATTGCCTTTAAATACTTGAATAGGATTTCCTTTATTTGAACTCAATCCACTTTTTGTCTATTTTGCGGCAAAATTGTGTTACTTTCATTAAAATATTAACTTAAATGATGTAAAATCAATATTAATTGGAGTAAATGTTGCATACAAATTTGATTTCTTCTTTCTAGCGGAGAAAACACTGGTGAAGACTTTAAAAAGCATCACACAACGGTTGACTAACAAACAGGATATTGATAAAAATTCACTTAACTTTCATATTTCTTATAAATGCCAAGTTCAATGACTGATGAATTTGTAATATAATGAAATTAAACGTGTCTGAAATAGAATTTGCTCTGAAATATAGAAAAAAGAATGTAACAAACATGATTTTTATGGTCTCAGTTGCATTCACCCACATTTCTGCACAGGGTGGCAACAGCAATGTAAAATTCAATACATCAAAAACTAAATTGTGATATATTGTCTTTGCACATAGAATAAAACAGGTAAGCAGCACGTATTCTAATGTATGAATATTATTTTCTTAAAGGGTTAGTTCAGTTTTGGTATAGAGGGCGCTGCACAAAATATTTTTTTTGTGAGATAATGAAAAACTGAGTGTAAAATTTGAAAAAGCATATATTTTTAATGGCAGAATAAACTTTATTTTCAGATCAAAATCGGTTCAGAAACGGCTGAAATATCAATAAATATATCCGATCGGAATAAATCTGGGCCCTAGATTTTTTTTTTAATTTTAAAAATGCTTACACTTTTTCACATTGTCAAAAGTGGTTTTAAAATAGTTGTTAATGATCTCGCTATTTAATCATTATATCAATAAAACATCACATAAATGTATAATTTTGTATGAAAAATGGTTAAAACCAATGCTTTTTAAGAGAGCACCGGCTCTTTTTGAATGATAACAGGCTTTTTACTTAATCGTTTGTAAATTTCTATACCTTTCAAGCATGGTGGAGTTATAATTATTAGTTTGTAATGGTATTGTGCAGGTTATTGGTTAATAAAGCTCAGCCTTACCAAAACTGTACTACCCCTTTAACCCGTTCAGGACTGGTCTAAAAAATATTCAGGCTTGTGTCTATGGAAAATACATGTTATAGCAAAATCAACCAGTCCTGAACGGGTTAATTTTCAATGCATACATTAGTAATATTATTCAGAGAACACTTTGCATTTTTGCATGGCATGTTGTTCATCACCAGGTTATAAAAGAGAAATGGACTTTTTTGGTCTATTGGGTTGCCATCAATCAAGCACCTCAATCAAGCACCTCATTTATCACTCTCCAATTAATTATGAACCCTCGCCATATGTACTGAGAGATCTATAGAAATTCTACGCAGCTTTTATGGACAGTAATTACACAACAATATTGTATCAAGTACGTAAATCATTCACCCATATGTACATGTATGGACAGTAAAACACAAGAATATTGCATTCACATTTCACAATGTAGTGAAGAATTCATTCGTTTTATTGGTCTATCTGGATGCCCCTAATCAAGCATAGTTCATTTACAGTCCCTTATTCATATCTTCCCTATTAAATATTTGTCAGTCCAATGTTTATTCAAAGTCGCATGTCAACTCTCGAAACGGATGCAATTTATTGACTTCTTGATGACGTAGATGATAAATATATTTGTTTTGGTATGAAGTTGTGCGGGATATAAGCTCTTTATGACTTCACAGCATATATATTCATTATATTTTATATAAGGACTACTAAATATTTAATACTAAAGTTTATGCTTACTCAAGTGTACGTACGAAGTTAAGGCTGCCCAAGGGATGCAACAAGTGTTTTCCCTATACAGGTGGTCTTTATAGACAGGGTAATTTACCTGTAAACCATGTTGAAAGAAGCAAGAATAGTGGTCTCTAGTTAAGCAGGTGACCTTTATGGTCAGGTAGTTGCTTTCTAGATGTTCAGGTTGCACTAGTATAACTATACTTTACTTTTAACTATACTATACTTTCCTTAACTATACTATACTTAACTAGTATAGCTATACTTTACTTTTCATCGGTTCAGTGTAACCTTCTCAGAGAATAGTCTTATCATCAATGCCTTTCAAGATTTAAATAGAAGACAACAAAATCCCAAATGAATGAAAGCCACCTTTCTTGTTTTCTTTGGTGGTCACTATATACACAGGTTTGACTTTAATATACATATTTGATCAAGAAATTGATATATCTACTATACTAAAGTAGCCGATTACGTATGTATGTCTGTCTGTCTGTATGTCTGTCTGTCCATCTATGCATTTCGTAGTGCATTGAGGCACCAACATCAAACTTTGGGTAGTGATTGGTGATGACCCATAGAGGTTTGTGGTCTGGGTCAGGTCGGGGTCAGTTTGACCAGTGGTCAGTTATGAATCGGCCAATATTCCACGTTCATTTGCCATGCAGTCGCGTCGAGCGCTGATCATCGCACATGCTTGCGACGGAAGTACCGTGAAAAGTGTGTTGCTGAAATGACCTTTCATTATGTAGTCTTTGTTCAGCCTGGAATCGATACGTTGTAAATTACTTACCCACATTATCGTATGCCTGTCAAATCGGAAATAACACGTGTGCCGCTGTGTGCGCCTGAATTAAGACTATCGTAATTTGCTTGCGAATTGTTGTTTTTCAAACTTTTAAATAATATGGATTTAAAAATTGTAATGACTGATTTTCGAATAGAATTAAAACAAATCTGATGAAATATATGTATTTCTATCAAGAAACGGACGGTACATTCCAAAAGCGAAAGCGACCGTCGGGCGGGGAATTTGCATAGACTATATACAGAGTAGCGGAATATTGTAGGTCCGGCATCTGTGCATTGTCAACGCACAATCTACTACATTGTACACACATTCGTGTGATTGTACATGTCCGTATATGCATGACTGAATTTGATCGGTGATTTTTGTTCACATTTTCAACACGATATTCGCAAAATTGGCAAAACAGGGTATACGGCTACCAAAATAGGTTTCTCTCTGTCACTGGTTTAATTTTCTGAATACAGGCTAATTGTAAATGTTTGCTCGAAGTGCATACTTTGTTGTACTGAAGTATAAAAAATGTGTGCTTTTTGTAAATAACGTGTAAACAAGAAGAGCAAGGAATTAGGGTTATTGATCTACTTGACAACGATTTAATTAATACTGTTTATTGTTTGACATGTGATCGCTGGCAGCATACCTAGGGTTTTTACAAGGGGGGGGGGGGGGTAGGGGGGGTTATTGCGTCAACCAAAATTTTCGACGGGCTGGGTGTTGGCCAAGTATTTCGAGGGGGGTGTCGGTCAAGTAACTCGAGGGGGTGTCGGTCAAGTATTTCGAGGGGGGTGTCGGTGAAGAATTTTCGAGGGTGGTGTCGGTCAAATATTTCATGGGGGGGGGGGCGGTGAAGAATTTTCGAAGGGGGGAGGGATGTTGGTGAAGAATCTCGATGGGGGGTGGGGGATTTTTCGAGGGGGGTGTCAGTGAAGATTTTTTCGCAGTGAAGATTTTTTCGAGAGGGGGTACCAGTGAAGATTCTTTCGGTGTCGCTGAAGAATTTGTGAGGGGAGTGGGTGTCCGTGAATATTTTTTGAGGGGGGGGGGTGGTTATTTCCTCAACCAACATTTTTGAGGGGTCAGGTGTCGGTCAAGTATTTCGAGTGGGGAGGGGGGGGGGGGCTGTCGGTGAAGAATTTTCGAGGGAGAGTGTCGGTGAAGAATTTGTAAGGGGGGTGGGTGTCCTCACCCCCCCCCCCCCCACCCGGGTACCCATATGCCTTTGAATATGAGATTGAATCACCACCGGGGGGGGGGGGGGGGGTGTCGGTGAAGAATCTTGAAAGGGGGGGTGTCTGTGAAGATTTTTCGAGGGGGGGGGGTTGTCGGTGAAGAATTTTCTAGGGGGGTGTCAGTAAAGATTTTATTGAGAGGGAGTAACAGTGAAGATTCTTTCGAAGGGGGGTGGTGGGGGTGTAGGAGAAGATTTTTCGAGGGGGGGGGGTTGTCGGTGAATATTTTTCGACGCGAGGGGGGTGTCGATGAAGATTTTCTCGAGAGGGGGTACTGGTGAAGATTCTTTCAAAAGGGGGCGGGGGTGTCGGTGAAGAATTTGTGAGGGGGGTTCATGGTGTCCGTGAATATGTTTTTGAGGGGGGGGGGGGGAAACCCCAAAACAGCCCTTTTTCATCAAAGTGAAATTTGAACCCCCCCCCCCCCCCCCCCCCCCCCCGTGTACGCATATGCCTGTGAATATGAGATTGTATTTTTAATTATACACTTATTAAATCATATCATAACCATTCAAACAGAGATTCCATTAATTGACCAAATGTTTTTTACAGGATAGATACAAAAAATAACGAAATACAAATATACAACATACAACATTATCTTACTCAAAGATCTGGTGACGGGTAATTTGCTAGTTATTGTAAAGAAGGGAAGAGAGATCAAAGAGAGAGTGAGAGATACATTAGGGAAGGGGGAGGGGTAAATCGCGAGGTGAGAGTGAGAAGGCGTTACATCAATCTAGGACTAAATTTTAGTTTTGCATACCATCTTGAAATGTTTGTAAGTCAGAGCCTTTGGATGCCAAATTTTCAGATAATAATTACACATTTTTGGAGTGTTTATCACAAATAAAAGAGAACTATTACCATATTTAGATATTTACAAGTCCCTCAACGGTCCTCAACATAAAGCCTGATTATCTCAGAATTTAAAAAAAGTGACTTGGTTCCTTCTGTTCCTCAACCGGCAATATTATCTCGTTCGTATTCATGACGAGAAGGGAGTAATGGCAAATATTGACGGGAGTTCAAGCACATCCGGTTGGGAATTGCCAATTGGCGTCTTCAAGGTATGATTGCCTTTTGTCTGGGCCTTGCTGCGTATTAAAAGCGAATGAATGAAGCACATAGAGTAAATTGTGAATATTGTACATACTGAATAATATTGCCCATTATTATTATGCCCATTTGAAAAATGAGATGGGCAAATTGAGTCTTCAAATCATGATTAAATTTTGTCTGGGCTTACTTAGTAAACACCTGTCTTTCAATATGTATTTCTTTAAGGAAAATATATATTTATGTCCTTAATTGTTACTTCATAATATATATGACCATTTGAAAATTGAGAAAGGCCAATTGAGTCTTCAAATCATGATTGCCTTTTGTCTGATCATTGCTGCATAAATAAAGCCCATAAATGAAACATGAGTAAATTGCAAATATTGTACACTTAATAATATTGTCCAATGTTATATATGCCCATTTGAAAAATAAGATGGGCCAATTGAGTCTTCAACTCCTGATTAAATTTTGTCTGGGCTTGCTCCGTAAACCTCATGAAAGAAACACGGGTAAATTGCAAATAATGTCTCTGGATATGCCCATAAAATAAAGTATTGTCCATTTTATTGAAAACTGAGAAGAGCCATTTGCAGTTCTTCAAAATCTTGATTGAGTCGTGTCTTTGTCATGAGTGTATATTGCAAATAATGTCTTTTGATATGAATTTTAGACTTGATATACATGTACTTAGGTCCATAAATGTGTGCCCATTGTATGCCCATTTGAAAATTGAGAAGGGCCATTTGCTTCTTCGAATCATGATTACGTCTGTCTGAGCTTGCTGTGTCATGAATGAAACGTGAGTAAATTGCAAAGAAAGTCTCTGGATATGAGTGTCTATAGATATGTCCATAAACACATAATATTGTCAATTATATGCCCATTTGAAAAATGATTTGTACGGGCCAATTGAGTCTTTAAATCATGATTGTGACTCGTCTTATTTCGATATGTAAACACTATGAATGAAACATGAGTAAATGGCAAATATCTCTGGATGTAAGTATCTATATGGCAGTACAATTGTCCACTGTATGCTCAATTGAAAAATGAGAAAGGCCAATCGTGTCTTCAAATCATGATTATGTCTGTCTGAGCTTGCTCTGTACACCTCATGAATGGAACATAGTAAATAGCAAATAACGTCTCTGGATACAAGTGTCTATAGATTTGCCCATAAATACATATAACACTGTCCATTATTTGAAAAACGAGAAAGGCCGATCGCATCTTCAAATCATGATTGTGTTTTGTCTGAGCTTGCTCTGTACATATCATGTCATGAACGAAACATGAGTAAATTGCAAATAGTCTCTGGATACAAGTGTCTATAGATAATATGCCCATAAATTACAATATTGTCCTTTATCTGCTCATTTGAAAAACGAGAAGGGTAATTTGCGTCTTCAAATCATGATTACGTCTGTCTGAGCCTGCTCTGTACACGTCATAAATGAAACGTGAGTAAATTGCAAATAAAGTCTCTGGATACGAGTGTCTATAGATATGCCCATAAATACACATAATATTGTCCATTATGCTCATTTGAAAAGTGAGACTAGCTAATTTAGTCTTCAAATCTTGATTATGTCTTGTCTAGCCTTACTGTGTAAACCCCATTTGAAATACGAGTACATTTCGAATTACTTCTTTTGATAATAGTTTCCGAAGCAAAATGTGTATTCATGTCCATTATGTTAGTTTGAAAAGGGAGAATGGTTAATCATTATTTCTCCCCCATTCTCTTTTGTCTTTATATCAGACAGTTTTGTGAAACATTAATGCAGCCTCTCCAAACAGTTGCGGTAGCGCTTGCGTCGTACGCGGAGGGTTACCAAAAATACAACAGTCCCCTTTTGGACCCAATAACTTCTCATTAAAATTGACAAGCTAGATCAATCTTCTGTACACAATGCCTGAAAATTTGCAAAATAATCAATATTTTCTCCTTTTTCTTTTAATTGTTTTATTCAACAGTTTTGTGAAACACTAATGCAGCCTCTACAGACGGTTGCGGTGGCGCTAGCGTCGTACGCGGAGGGATACCAAAAATATGAAGGTCCATTTTCCAGAGTCGCATCATCGTTCTTCCACAGGTATAATCATTTGACTTTTAAGCTTTTTCAAAGTTCATTTTTACCCAGTAGAAACAATAAATGGCATACTATTTTAAAGACATACAGTCAAACCTGTGTATAGTGACTCCTTAGAAGGGAAATCACTTTTAGAGGTCACTATAGACAGGGTGGCTGTTATGGACAGTTTTGAGAATACTTAGATGTAGAGATTTCTCGCATATATATATTTGAAGATTGAATTAATTCATATATTTAAAAGTAATAATACATAGAGAAAATGCTCTATACTTGTATGATATAAAAGTCTAGGCTAATTTATGTGAGAACTATAGAAATGAAGAGTCAGCTTGTGCTTTTTATTGTGAAATATTGTTTTTGTGTACATGTATAGATGTCTATAATGTGGATTGAAGTTTGTACTAACAATTAAGCATATTTTATGTAGAAAAGTAAATTACCCTATTAATACTTTAATGCTTAACTTCAACCTCTTCAAATTCTAACCTGTATGCATTGCTGTTGACTATCCCCAAGTATCTAAAATTGTAACATTTGTAGCACCAAACTGTAGAATACTACCCATCTTTATACTAAATTGTAGAATATACTAGAATTTCTCACATTACCCCCCCTACTTTACACAGCTCATAATACACCACTACCACATCTATAACTCATTATTAACACCACATTAGTTTTGCACACACAGTTCTTCTCAATACACCAACACCAGTCTATACACCAAACTGTCAAATATTGCTTAGAACTTCTACCTTTCTTTAAATACATTTACAAATTATCTATTCTCATCTTCATTTTCACACATCTTTGCCCACACTTCATGTAGCATAGACTTTGCCATTGGTGGTGTTGCACCACATTTGTATGACAGCCTTTAAATCAAAGTACATTATGCCCTCCCATAATGTCTTATAGCCAAAACTAACTTTTTCTAACGGTAGCTAAGCTACAACACTTTTCTTTGCACCTAATACTCGCTTTAATATAATATATGCAATATATACCTTACCCAGCATCAAAGTGTTTTACTGTAGCACACCCACAACTATTAAATTAAGACCTACATGTATCACAACCAAACAAATACACGGGGGCGACGGGCGATTCGCCCCCGATACCTTTGGAATCGCCCCCGTGAGCCACAGCACGGGGGCGAAAAAAAAAAAAGCGCCAGAAACGTACCAAACATGGCATAATCGGATAGATCACATCATGATAATCATTTATTAGACCCTTGAGCAGTGAAAACGATGTAAAAAAAAAAGAGCCCCCGCGAGCCCCAAAATAGCCCTCGTGAATAATTTCACAAGGGCGTTTTTCTCCCTCAAAAATTTCAAAATCGCCCTCGTGAAAAAAAAAGTATTTTTTTGGTTGATGTATCACCTCATGTGTCAAACAGTACTATGTAGCTTAGTCACAACTGAAGTGTTTTACACTAGCAAACTCCTAACAACTAATACAAATGTTGTGCACTTAACACTAACTTTAGCTTAGCTACAACTCTTAGCACTTAAATACTAGTAAATCTGCAAACCCAACACCAAAATGTTATCTCTAGCACTCTCATAAGTATTATTAACACTAAACACCTCATGTGTCAAACATTATATGGGCATTTCCATGGGAAAGTGGACATGAACTCAAAAAAACAATTGGCTCTATTTCAAATCCTATTTATTTGTTCTGGATTATTTTTTCATACAACATGATCCTATAGATGATTATATCTTTCAGTTCACATGATTGTTTTGATTCTCAGGTGTCTCCTTATAGGAGAAACGGAAACCATACACGAAACTCCAAACATGGGACTACCCTGTGCAAATTTCAGAAAAATCCTTATATTTTCTATATTTTCTGGTATTTTTATTATTTAAGGCACCAAATTGGATGACTGATAATCAAATACCTTTTCAGATTAAAATTTCAGTCTTTTGAGTGCTCTAAAGTATATTTTTTAATGAATCGAAACCTCCGGACAAACTGTAATGCGAGTTACCGTAACGCGAGTTACCGATGTTTCTGCATCCCACAATTTATTCCCAACTTGTTTGGAAATTTGTTCAATACTAAATCATAGGACACATGTATACAAATGTCAAATTAGCACATCAAATATTTGACCAGGATTAACATTTAAATGGTGCTTTTCACGTTTTAGGGGTTACTGAATTTTGTCCATGTCTTTTTTTTGTAACGCGAGTTACCGAACAGGATTCTTCCGCAAAGGTTCCTAAAGGTAGCTCTGTCAGTCTTTTTTGTGTTATCGAGTTAGTGCACATCTACTTAGTCCTTGGTGATAAAATCAGCCTACAGTTCCATAAAATAATGGAGTTACAGCACATTGAAGTAGTCAATGTACCATAAAGTGTAACGCGAGTTACCGTGGAAATGCCCATATGTACTTGTAGCTTAGTCACAACTTCTAACACTAAATCACAAACACTAACACTAACACTAATTCACTAACACACAACACCGGTCCCTACACACACAGTGTCAATCGCACCTTTTCTTGGTGCTTATCTCTTTGGTGTTTCTAGTGGCAGGTACCTGACGAACCCCGAGGCGAGGGCGAAGCAGATCCTGGATATAACCAACAATTCCGACATCCGGTTCTGCAAGGCGTTCTGGTCCATAACAGAAGGGGATGTTATAGCTGTAAGTAGTTGTTTGCATATTTTTTATTTTGAAAACAGTCTTTGTTTGTCTTTTGATACGATTGTATAGCATATACTACATGTAACTGTCAAAATGAGTAGTGTTTGTAAGATGGTTCATTGGCCCAGATCCTGGACATCAAAAACAATTCCGACATTCGGTTCTGCAAGGCGTTCTGGTCCATAACTTCAAAATGGATGTTATAGCTGTAAGTAGATGTTGATTTGTATGAAGCTCTAGATAGATACATTTCAAACCTGTGTATAGTGACAACCACAGGGAAATTACAAAAAGTGGCCACTGTAGACTGGTGACCTTTATAGACAGGTTCCGTTCACTTCACTTTGGTGACCACTATAGCAAGTTACATGTAGCTGCTATCTATAGACAGGTTTTTACTGTAATTGTATTGTGGCATTGCTTATAAATATCATCTATAAGTTCATATTAGTAGTGTTATTTAAATATATATGAATTTTGCCTCATGTATTTTATTGCTTTTGTCAAATTATTGGGAGGGGGGGGGGGGGGGGGTTGAGTCGGGTGCCTAGGCCCCCATGACCCCTCCATAGCTATGCCACGGCTGAGATTTATTAGAAACCGTGATTAAGATTTAGACTCTATAATTGCTTAGTATTGTCCTTTAGTAAACATTGCCATCTGCCCAACAGCTTCATATCTTACTAGGATCCTTAGTCCACACAATCTGCTCCAAAATTGACTTCATCATGGGGGTGTTTCTCAAAGATCCTCAGTTGAACTTGACTCTAAGTTGTACTTAGAAACTATGGAAAGCCATTAGTTTCTTTTAAATAATTTTGTAAAATATTGATTAAAAGGCATATAAATGTTGCTTCAAATTACTGATATATTCTATCATCAAGGGGATTTCATGTTTTTGATGTACATTTTTTGAAATGTCTAAAATACTTGCATTTTTGCTTTTGAATATATTTTATTCCAAGGCTACAATGGCTTTCCATACGTGTTAAGTCCAACTTAGAGTTAAGTTCAAATTAGGATCTTTGTGAAACACCCCCATGATCTTTTCCAATAAAAAAACTCTATTCTTATATCAGGGTTGAACACTAGCACTAGCCCGCTTGCCCCCATGGGGCAAGTCAAGATTAATGTTAAGCAAGTCAAATTTCTTAAATTGCCTAGTTTGCTTGCCCAATCGGGCAACTTAATAATTGTTCGACTACAAGAGAACAATGTTATTTCATGTGTGTGAATCTCATCTAGGAGTAAGAGGGCAAGTACATTTGATTTTGGGGCAAGTAAATTGTTGAAATGTATGATTTTACTTGCCTGAATTGGCTAGTACAGAAAAAAGTTATTGTGGAGGCTTGCTTAGAATTTTTAAAAAGTATCATTATCCTACAAATTGTTTTAATCGCAAAATAGAAAGTAGGAAACCAGGAAACCTGTTCTATGCTTCTATTGGAATACATACAACAAATTTTGTGAGAACTGCTAGAGTTTTAAGAAAGTTTTGTCGATTTTGTTGTTTGTTTAAAATGAATACAAATAAAGAATAAGTTACTAGGGACAGGACTCAGTCCGAGGAAATATAAAAAAAGGAATCAATTTTCTCAAGGAAAATAGAGCTACTATTAAATATATCGGATACAAAAAAAAGAAAAAGAATCTAGGAAAATTAGAACAGTGAGGAAAAGTGGAAAGGAAACAAAAAACGAAAGAGATGAAACGGGGAGACAATTACATCGTGAAAAAAGAAAGAAAAAGAGGTAACTCTCTTATAATCCAGCCTCAGAAAAATACAGAATAAAACTACTTTATATATTCTGATAACAAACAAAAAAGAATCTAGGAAAATTGGAACAGCAAAGAAAAGTGGAAATGAAACAAAAAACGAAAGAGATGAAACGGGGAGACAATTACATCTTTAAAAAAGAAAAAAAAAGAGGTAACTCCCTATAAATCCAGCCTCAGAAAAATACAGAATAGAGCTACCTTATATATTCCGATAAAAACAAAAATCTAGGAAATATTAGAACAGCCAGGAAAAGTGTAAATGAAACAAAAAACGAAAGAGATGAAACGGGGAGACAATTACATCGTGAAAAAAGAAGTAAAGTTCTATATATTATCCAGCCTCAGAAAATTGAGAATAGAGCTACATGTACTTTATATCCAGTATCTGATAACGAAAAAAATCAAGGAAAATTAGAACAGCGCTGAAAAGCGGAAATGAAACGAAAACGAAAGAGATGAAACGGGGAGAAAATTTGTTACATCTTTAAATAAAAAGAAAAAGAGGTAACTAAAGCCCCTTATCCAGCCTCAGAAAAATACAGAATAGAGTTTCTTTATAAATCCGATAAAAAAAAAATCTAGGAAAAATTAGAATAGCGAGGAAAAGTGGAAATGAAACGAAAACGAAAGAGATGAAACGGGGAGACGATTACATCTTGACAACAAAATCATAAAAAAATCATAATTCGATCAATTTCCCCGAGAACTGCTGAACTCTGAGAAATCCCAGGCGGTCATAGATACTGGCTGTCCCACATCTATCTAGGCCCTGTTGGGAAGCAACACTGCCAAGCTATTTTTGAAGATTTATTGATTCATAGCTACATATTATGTGAAAAACGGCTGTACATTTTTTTTTTCTTTTTTCGAGCACCGATAGTATCGCATGGCACTATCGACACGATATATGCGCCATCTAGCGACATCGACGGTTAACCGACCGGCATCGGCAAAAACGTTTTCATTTTCACGATTTCGGTAAAAAAAAAAAAAAAAAAGAAAAGAAAAGATAAGTTTTTTCTTTTCTTTTTTTTTCGGGTTACCCGTTCGGTTAAACGGTTTTTGCCGTTGGTTAACCGGTTGTCAAAATACCCGACTTACTACAGCCTTGGTTTCAAGTATCCAGAGTTTCTTTTTACTCCACTTCCTCCTCCTCTTTGGATTAACAAGTTTAAAAAATCAGATCAAAAAGAGTTGACTCTGAACATTCCTCTGCTATTATTGATTTAGTTTCAGATATCTGTGGAAACAAAAATGTGATCATATTTACATTTTTCTGATCGATAGTAGAAGTGCCAAAGGCTCTCTGTTTGCTTTCTGACGTCAAGATAACGTTGCTGTTTTTTTTTTTAGATTTGTTTGTTTTGTAAATGTCACGTCTGTATATATATGGTTAAACATTTGAAAGAAGGTTCATTCTTGTTACAAAATTGTCCAGTTATCCACTTTCAAGAGATTAAATTTGTTTTTGCTTTTCAAAATGTTCTCTTTTCTTCAGTAAACTACTTGTACAATTGAAATGATCTAAGCTGAACATTCTGGAAAAGACACTCAAATGAAGTTGAAATGCTACATCTTTATAATACATTTCCTGGGTGATTACTTTTGCCACATTAGATTTTGACTCAACAGTCTGCCTTTCAGTAAACCATTAATTAAATGTTCTTTATTTATCAGAAGATGTTGCTGTCGTTTTCTTTTTCTTCGCATTGAACTGCCACCTTCAATTCTGAAGATTCTTTGCAGTATTTTGTTTGTGATGTGCGGGGTTACTAGTCAACCAGATTAACACCCTACTCTTTTTGAGAAGTAGACTCTTAGGTTCTTGGTGTGCATAAGGTGTGACTGTCTCGTACACAGGACCTCCATTTATCATCCTACCGAGGGACAGAGTGTTTTTCTTGAATCTTTTCCTGCATAGGAAGCATGGAGGAGGCTGATAACACACAACAAGAGTTGGCTCAAATTTATTGCGTGATAAAAGAAACATTGTCCGATGGTTGGATTGGAACCGGGGATCCTGTGCGTCTAAGGCCCGGCGCAGACAGAGCCGACTCGACCCGATCCGACTGGTTTTCAGCCTGATTAACTCAGTATGCGCTGCCTCAGGACTCCGGTTTTGCCAGTCAAGTGCCAGTCGGAGGTCATTCGAGGCCGATTCAACACGTTGGTTAGGCTCCGACTTTGGCGAAACTGACTCTAGCCTGACTGAAAACCAGTCGGATCGGGTCGAGTTGGCTCTGTCTGCGCCGGGCTTAAGACAGACGCGCTCCCAACTGAGCTAACTCACTTTCCCTTGCCATGAACAGTAACCCAGAAATGGAAGCAGGTTCAGCACCACCAGGTTGACTTTGAGAATCTGTGCCTCTGGGAATAATCCTGACAATTTTCTAATCATGCAAGGCTTAAAGAGCTTTAGGCCACCAAAACAGAATTTTAAATATTTGCCTTCGTTTTCAACCACACAAATTGTCTGTAATTTATGCCATGTCGATTCTTGTCTATGAAATATGCAGAAGATGAGGAGTCAGGCTGAACGTGGCTAAAACTCTCTTCCCTCATTGTCATAGAATACAACCAACAGCCTAAAGCGAACTGATATGCATCTAGTGCACCTGGCTTTTTGATCTCTTGTAGTATGCTTTTCAAATGGAACAAATTTTAAGCGGATGTATCAGACAAATTGTAATATTTATGCCATGTTCCTTTTTGTGTAAAGATGTGACACTGACGAGGAGTCGAGCCAAAGTGCATACAAGTCCACTCCGTCAATGTCATAGAATACGACCGACAGCCTAAAGCCAACTGATCAGTATACATGTATCAACTGCACCTGGCCTTTTGATCTCTCCTATCCTTTCCAAATCAACGAAATTTTAAGCCGATGAATCCGGACGTGCCCAGAGAATTTGCTTCAGTACAAAGTCTAATGATAGTATGATGAAAATAGCGATTAATTTCTCCTGCTGAAATAGCAGGAGAAATGCGTTGTTCTTTTGCCATCATTTTGATGAAATTTTGTTATTTGAGGGATCTGAGAATTATCAGGAGAAATCGCGAAAGAATTGGTCAAAGGTCTAAATGACTAGCCCGCTTAACCAATGACCGCATTGCTAATCGTTCCCCCACTCAAGAGCAGATGGAATGTGAGATTCGTAACCATGGTAACTGGTGAATTGAATCCTAATTTCTATTTGATTATATTTGATTAGGATTAAGGAGGATTTTTCTGGTATTTTGTCGGAGTATCACTGATAGAGTTGGTCTGAAGAGGGTTAACTTATCATTCTCACAAATCTACCGAGGCACTTCTTCCGAATGGTGTCAACACATCAGCAACCTTTAGGCTATTGAGGTACACCTGAACCTAAACATTTCTTCCTTAACTCTTTCAGCTACATCTAAATGCATATTTGCTATCTGTTTTGGGGAAAGCTTCTACCAGGTTTAATATTGATGTACACTTGAACATCTAAATTTCTCTCTTAACTCTCTCAACTCGGTGAACTACATAGCACTTTTAACCCCTTCAGGACGGATTGATTTTGCTATAACATGTATTCTCCATAGACCCTAGCCTTACAATTTTCGGGACCAGTCCTGAACAAGGTAATGGATGGTTTGGGGCAAGCTTCTACCAGGTGTACAGGTCAATAAAAGATCAGACACTTTGTTCCCTGTAGGGCCAGATTAGTTACAAGATATGCTGCATTTGCATCCCTTTTTATTCATGTTCACACTTTGGGGACAGCCCCTTTCATTTGCTCTTGATACATACCTAAACTTAAACATTTCTCTCTTAACCCATTCAGGACTGGTCCCCGGAAATATTTGGGCTTGGGTCTATGGAGAATACACTGTTGTAGCATAATCAATCCGTCCTGAACTGGTTAACTCTCTCAACTCCATAAGTTATATGTGTACTTGGCATTTTTGATGGCTGGTTTGGGGCAAGCTTTTACCAGGCGAACAGGTCAATAATAACAGGGGGGGGGGGGGGGGGGGTGTTTCACAAAGATCCTAAGTTGATCTTAGCACTAAGATGGTCTTAAATATTATGTGAAGATTATGAATCTCTTTGATAATTAGAAAATATATATGATTTGAATCAACATTTTATGCATTTCAACATAACTTTGATAAAACTGTTTCAAGACACCAATGGCTTTCCATAATATTTAAGACCATCTTAGTGCTAAGATCAACTTAGGATCTTTGTGAAACACCCCCCAGGCATGTTTTCCCCTTTAGGGCTGGATAAGTTACAAGACCCACTGTCAGCGCATCCCTTTTATTCTTGTTTACACTTTGGGGACTGCACCTTTCATTTGCCCTTGGTACATGTACATACATTTGTTGTACATGTTTGTATGTTATAGTGAGCATTGTTATTTATAATAAATACATTTATCACCTGACGTAGTAAATACAGTACATGAGCTGCCATGAAATATTTTTGGATATTACATGGCACTGTTACATGGCAATTCAGATGATAAAACAGTTGTTAACTTTGCTGTCGGGAAAATCATGGAATGTTCCCCTCGGGAATTTAAAATGCTATTTCTTAAAGAAAATAAGTCCCTTGACTACGTCTCGGGACTTATTTACTCTTCCCTCAATAGCATTTAAAATCCCTCGGGAGTAGAACATTCCGCGCTTTTCCCTCCACCACCAGTTAACAACTGTATAGTATGATATAGTATACTGAACTTTCCTATTACTGACCCTTTTCTTTACAGAATATTTAGATGTGCATGATATACCTGATAAACATGGCATAATTGGCATCATTATTATTAGGAAAAATGTTTAAAGAGCAGCTCTATGAGCATCCATTACTGTTGTGTTCAGGCCATGTGCAGGTGGTTAAACATACTACCTAACCCCCTCCCCCAAGACCTCTAGCTGCAAACAAATAAAACATTCACTGTGATGCCAAAATATAGTCATCAGGAAAATCATAAAAGTAGCCCCCATAAAGCTCCGTTTCCAATTTCCGCCGCGAACATTCGCATGGACGAAATCAGTGTTATTCATATATTATTCATACATGGCGAATATTCGCAAGCGAATATTCGCAAGCAAATTTTTTTAATCGATCCCAAGAGCGATTTTTTTCAATAATTCGCTGCGGAAAAAAAAAAAATTCGCCGCAGAAATTTGCTCTTACGCAGCTTGATGACGGAGCCCCCATGATGTACCTGATATGTACAAATCGAGGCAGGACTTTTCTCATGCGTGCTACTTTAGGGCAAGCAATCTTGAAAAGGACCCCCCCCCCCCCCCCCCCCCCCGAAAATTAAATATTATTTGTATTCCACCAGCAGGCTGTGGTTTGAGATCCTGTGCATCATCTTTGACGATGCAGACGATAGTCTTACGCTCTCTTGAGTGTAGCTGGGGTGTACCATTTCAATTGGTGGGAGTTGGATATGGCTGATAAGCGGTGACGCAGTATCTATTCCCACCACTATTTTAACTTTGGGGAGGACATGATTTAGGGAAGTGGGGAGAGGAATAAATTTTACAAACTTTTCCTGATGAGGAGGATGAGGAGGATAGAAGGTGCCAGCGGAAGGTAGTGGTTGTAGGACGAGTTAGTGGGAAAGGGAGAAGGGAATAAGAAGGATGAGAAAAAGTAAAATAGTTGATTAGTGGTGAAATTTCTACCTATTTTTGTCACCTTTTCGTTGCCTGCGGAGAACATGAGATGAGAGGAGAGGAATGTACTGAGGCTTAAGGTGGATTAGCTTAAAAGAAACAGACATTGAAATGAGATGAGGAGGAGGTCGGAGGAGAGAATAATGTGGAGGACGCATAGGTGAGAAAGGGAGAACGGGATGAAAAGGATGAGAACAAATGAAATGGCTGATTAGTGGTGAAATTTCTACAGGTCCTGTCATCTTTTTGCCGCCTGCAGAGAACATGAGATGAGAAGAGAGGAATGGACTGAGGCTTAACAGGGATTAGGTTTAAAGAAACAGACATTGAGATGAGATGGGGAGGAGGTCGGAGGAGAGAATGATGTGGAGGACGCATAGGTGAGAAATGGAGAATGGGATGAAAAGGATGAGAAAAAATTAAACGATGATTTGTGGTGAAATTGTACCTTTTCCTGTCACCTTTTCACCCCCTGCAGAGAACATTAGATGAGAGGAGAGTATTGTTTGAGGCTTAACAGGGATTAAGTTTTAGAGAAACAGACATTGAGATGAGATGGGGAGGAGGAGGAGAGAATGATGTGGAGGATGCATAGGTGAGAAAGGGAGAACAGAATGAAAAGGATGAGAAAAAATGAAACAGATGATTTGTGGTGAAATTGTACCTTTTCCTGTCACCTTTTCGCCCCCTGCAGAGAACATGAGATGAGAAGAGAGGAATGTACTGAGGCTTAAGAGGGATTAGGTATAAAGAAAAAGACATTGAGATGGATAAGGAGATGGTTTAAAGGATGTTGGGAGAAGCATAGGTTTGGAGAAGAGGGTGAGAAGGGAGTGAGAAGGATGAGAAGAAATAAAATGGTTGATGAGTGGTGAAATTTGTACCTATTCCTGTCACCTTTTTGCCTCCTACAGGGAACATGAGATGAGAGGAGAAGAATGATCTGAGGCTTAAGAGGGATTATGTTTAGAGAAACAAACATTGAGATGGATGAAGAGATAGAGAGAAGGATAACAGGGGAAGTGTAGGTTGGAAAGGGAGAAGGAAAGGAAAAGGATGAGAAGAAATAAAATGGCTGATTACTGGTGAAAGTTATCTATTTTCTCAATCTTTCTAACTCTGCAAGGAACATGAGAGGAGAGGAGGAGAAATGGTCTGAGGCTTATGGAGGATTACGTTTTGAGAAACAGGCATTTAGATGGATGATGAGATGGTTGTAAGGGTGTTGGGGGTAGCGTAGGTTGGGAGAAAGGGGTGAGAAGGGAGTAAAAAGGATGCGAAAAAATAAAATGGTTGATTAGTAGTAAAAGTGATATTTTTCTAACATTTTTTAACTCTGCGATAAACATAAGAGGAGAGGAGGAATGGTCCGAGACTTATGGAGGATTCAGTTTGTAAACCGAAATAGACATTTAGATGGATGAGGAGATGGTGGGTGGGATGTTGTAGGAAGGAGAGAAGGGAATAAGGATGAGAAAAAGTGCAAAATGGTTGATTAGTGGTGAAATTTGTACCTTTTCCTGTCACCTTTTCGCCCCATGCAGAGAACATAAGATGAGAGGAGAATGTTATTATCTGAGGCCTAAGAGGGATTAGGTTTAGAGAAATAGACATTTAGATGGATGAGGATATGGTGGGAGGGATGTTGTAGGAAGAGATAGTGGAAATGGGGAGAAGGGGAGGTAAAGGATGAGAACAAATAAAATGGCTGTTTAGTGGTGAAATTTCTACCCATTTTTGTCACCGTTTTTGCTGCCTGCGTAGAACATGAGATAAGACAAGAAGAATGATCTGAAGCTTAACCCTAAAAAGACTGGGCTATTTTGAACCTTGAAAAAACTGGGGTGGGGGGGGGGGGGGGGGGGGGCTAAAAGGCCCCCCCCCCCCATAAGATCTCGGCAACCGAAACTCCGATCGACTCCAAATTTGGCAACGTGATAGATGTCCATAAATTCTACAATATTGCGTAGTTGAACATTTTTTAAAAATTAGAATATGCTAATTAGAGCTAATTAATTATGCGAAAATTGTATTTTTTTGTAGTTTTCGTAGTTTTCTCGGCAATCGAAACTCCAATCAACTCCAAATTTGGCATGGTGATAGATGTCCATGAGCCATACAATATTGCATAGTTAAATTTTTTGTTCTAATTATAATATGCTAATTAGAGCTAATTAATTATGCGAAAATTGCATTTCTTATGTATTTCTTTGTTTGTTTTACTTATGTTTTTTATTGTTTTTTCAATGAAAATAATTATTGACCATTATTCAACCATTTTTAGCCCAAAATTAAATGATTGCAGTGATTAGAATGAAAAATAATGAAGATTTTGTCTTTTCTAGGAAAAAAATCAATTTCCATAGGATTTGTACACAAATCACAAAATTTAGCGATTTTCTGCCCGACGCTCACTTACAAAAGGTCACGTGACTTTTGAACGGTATACCCGGTCGTCGCAAATTTGGTCTCAAAAGTTGCGCAAGACTTCAATGAAAAAACTCATGAAGTCGCGCGACAATATCTGCGCGCGTTGCGGAATTATCGCGAAAATAGAGGAGGGGGGGGCTAAATCAGCCCCCCCCAGTCTTTTTAGGGTTAAGGAGGATTAAGGAAAAAAGAAACAGACATTCAGATCGATGAGATGGTGAGGGATGTTGGAGGATGTGTAGGTTGGGAATGTGGTTGAGAAGGATGAGAAGAAATAAAATGGTTGATTAGTGTTGAAATTTGTACCTATTCCTGTCACCTTTTCGCCGCCTGAGGCTTAAAGGGACTTAGTAACATTGTCCAAATCCTCAAAATACAATTTTAATTCTAGCGGTTCCCTCATACCTTGTTGTATTCGTATTAACAATTAAATCATAGGACCGGTTTCGGTTTTTCAAATTTCCCTTTCGTTACAAAGATATGTACGATCGAAGTATTCAGATAAGAAAAACTCCGGGCGAGTTTTTCTTCTGTGTACAAAGTGAATGCAGTGAGTTAGTGAATATCACTTTGTATTTTCGCTCATTACTTGGCCATGCAATGTCCATTTGACTTGAAATTTTCACATAATACCCTGTGGACATATGAGATAACAACAATATACATTGCATCAACCCTTCATCACTTTTTGCACATGTCAACAAAGTTACTAGATCCCTTTAAGAATAAGAGGGATTATGTTTAAAGAAACAGACATTTATATCGATGAGCAGGAGGAGAGAAGGATGTAGGGGAAGTGTAGGCGAGAAGGGGAGACGGGGAATAGTAGGATGTGATACAAAAACGAAATGGCTGATTAGATGTGAAATGTATCTCTTTCCACCATCTTTTAGAAGAATGAGTGGGAATGGAAGAAAAGGATGACAAAATTAAAATGGCTGCTTAATGGTGAAAGTCAACTTTTCAACTCGGGACCTCGAGAACATGAGCTGTGAGGGAGTAAACAAGCTAAGCCCATAGGGTAGTTAGCTTCAGAAAAACAGACATTTAAATTAGAAGATAAGATGGATGGAATGATCATGTTGCAGGAAGAGTTATTTGGAAGGGAACAAGTGAGTGAGAAGGATGCGAAAATAAAAATGGCTGATTAATGGTGAGAGTCAACTGTTCAACTCGGCAGAGAACATGAGCTGAGAGGAAATAAACAAGCTAAGCCTAAAGGGTAGTCAGCTTAAGAAAAGAAAACAGGCTCGTAGATGGAAGGTGTTGCAGAAAAAGTTAGTGGGATTGGAAGAAGTGAGTGAAAAGATGACAAAATTAAAATGGCTGATTAATGGTGAGAGTCAACTGTTCAACTCGGCGGAGAACATGAGCTGTGAGGAAATAAACAAGCTAAGCCTAAAGGGTATACTTTAGCTTACGAAAAAAAAAACAGGCTCGTAGATAGAAGATGTTGCAGAAAAAGTTAGTGGGATGGGAAGAAGTGAGTGAGAAGGATGAAAAAATAAAAAGGTTGGTTAATGGCGAAAGTAAACTTTTCAACTCGGCAGAGAACATGAGCTGTGAGGAAATGAACAAGCTAAGCCTAAAGGGTAGTAAGCGTAAGAAAGAAAAAAAAACAGGCTCATAGATGGAAGGTGTTGCAGAAAAAGTAAGTGGTATGGGTTAGTGAAAGGATGACATTAATGAAATTATACAAAAATAATTTGTTTATTAAACTTAATAATATGAAAAAACGTTAACATGGTATGGCATTCAGGACTACCGGAAGAATATAAATTTACTTCTGACATTTCTCTCAGAATTCAATACCTGAGATCTATTTGAAATTTTGATATCAAATTGAGGAAATCAAGCAGAAAATAATTTGCCACAGACGCTGAAGAAGGAGGGACATTCTGCAATTGTTGTCCATCCCCCTCATAAAAAGATGTAATCAAATATCTCTAGCTGTCCCCGATATGTGTGTAATCATGTTAAATGTAATTTATGGTGTACATGTTTGCAACGAAATACCTCGGATCCTCTGATCAGATTATGCCATTATTTGGAATAGACGACCCTGACACTCTTTCGTTCATCCGTCCTTTCGCCGATGAAAGGATTTGCACACATATAATCTTTAATTTATGCTTTTATGGTGTAGATTTTTGCAAGGAAACATGCTCTGCATTTCACTATTTGTACATCTGTCCTTTTAGCAGATGAAAGGATTTGCGCACAAACGTCTTTAATTTATGGAATAGATATTTGTGATGAAGTACCACGTATCACTGATCAAATTAAGCCATAATTTTGATGGTAGACAGCGCACAAATGTAAGTAGAATGTGTTTTTCCTTTTACATCAATTTGATGTCCTTGGCGCATCTATACCATAGAATCTTTTCTTGATAAAGAATCTTCCAGGGATTTGCACGCTTGCCATCTACAGATTTTTGCGATCAAACATCGCGCATCACTGATTAGATTATGCCATAATTAAGAAGGTAGAAGACTCTTGATTCTTAGCAGACACCAACAGGTTGCTTGTCCTTTCAATGTCCTTTTGATGTCTTTAGCAGATCAATATTTATATCTGTGCTGATCTGTACTGATCTAGGGATTTATACTTGATATATGAATACGACCTTTTCATCTGGCGATTTACACTCTAGAAATCTATAATTTCTGGTGTAGATCTATGCGATCAAACATTGCGCATCACTGGGCAAATTATGCCATAATTAAGAAGGTAGAAGACTCTATTTAGCAGACCCCCAACAGGTTAGTTGTCATTTCAATGTCTTTTTGATGTCTTTAGTACATCAATAGTTGTATCTGTGCTGATCTAGGGGTTTATACTTGATGTAGCAGATCCCTATTACAGGTTAGTTGTCATTTCAATGTCTTTTTGATGTCTTTAGTACATCAATAGTTATATCTGTGCTGATCTAGGGGTTTATACTTGATGTATTAATATGACCTTTCTATTCAGTGATTTGCACACTAGAATTCCATAATTCATGGTGTGGATTTTTGCAATGAAAAACCGGAGGCGGGGATCACAGCTAAGATTATGGCATAATTTGTAAGCTAGACAACTCTCAAATGTTAGCAGACACCAACAGCATGATTGTCCTTTCTGTATCCTTAGCGTATCAATAACTTAATTCTTGCGTTCTGCACTTGATGTTGGGATTTATTCCTGATATTTAATGAACATGACATGTTCATAATGAAGGGTTTTACTGGGATTTGCACACTAGAAATCAATAATTCATGCTGTAGATGTTTGCAACGAAACACCGGAGGCGGGGATCACTGATCAAAATTATTCCATAATTTGCAAGCTAGACTAATCTCACATGTTATTAGACACCAACAGCATGGACGTCATTAGCATACATGTATCTATAACTTAATGTTTTTTTAAAAAACATAATGGGGGATTTACACTTGAGGACATGACCTTTCCAAGATAAAGGGTGTTTCATGGATTTGCACCTGAACAAATTGTTTTTATTTTATGGTTACGATTTTTGTGATGAAGCACTGCAGATCACTGATCAAATTATGCCGTAATTCAGAAGGTAGACGATGCTCAAATGTTAGCAGACACCAACAGGTTGGTCCTCCTTCCAATGTCCGGTTGATGTCCTTGGCTCATTATGATGTGTTCTGTACACTTGATCTTTAATATACACATTCTTTTCATGATCACCTTTTTGAGGTATTTTCATGCAAGAAATCGATAATTCATGCTGTTGATTCTTGCAATGAAACACCGGAGGCGGGGATCACTGCTCATATTATTCCATAACTAGCTGTACCCGCGGAAATCCGCGGGTTTTTGTGAGAGAGAGGCGATGATGAAATAACGATACTTTAAATCTTTACTATTCCCAGAGTCATAATTTAAATAGTATAAGACAAAATAAACACGGGCGACTCAATCCCGCCCCACAACCCGTCGTTGGACGGGGCCCCGACGCATTAGGGTCCCGTCCAACGATATCTGGCCAATGTATAACAAAATCATAATGGTTTAGTACCCATGCAAAGTTATTCAGTTATCCCCCATATTTTATAGAGTCCATAATTTGTTCCGCTTGTATTAAATTAGATACAGTACACTATGTTCGTGTACTTGCTAATATACAGTAGCTTCGCCGCATGACCACCCCCCCCCCCCCCCCCCCCCGCGACTCCAATTGCCTGCATGACACATAACCCGTCGTGTCCCATGAATGTTTCATATCCAATCTAAGTTCTCCGGCGTATACATTTTGTCATATTCTTGTGAAACCCGATGATATATTCCTTTAAAGGGAATAGTAGCCGTCTATATACATGCATCCCATAAACTTTTCATATCCAATCTAAGTTCTCCGGCGTATACATTTTGTCATATTCTTGTGAAACCCGATGATATATTCCGTTGAAGCAAGGATATGGGAGTTCCATGGTTGAAGGGAATAGTAGCCGTCAATACATGCATTGCATAATAAATGAGCAGATACCCCCCCCCCCCCCCCACCCCCAGGCGTCTTCTCTTCGCGGATGGCATAATACAATCATATTACCGCAAGATGTCGATATTGTATAAAACTCCCCTGCTCCACCATTGTCCACCCCGCATTATTCACTTCAATGCACTTTGCACGCCCGCTCAGCTGTGTACAAAGCATGTGGGCTCGCGGACTTAATACATCTTACCACAAGCTGGCGCAATTATAGTATCGTGTACGGTAGGGCGAATGAGATAGTGACCAGAGACGATGGTCAGCAGGTCAGTGAGCTATGCAAATAAACTACGGTTCGGTGGGGTAATTAGATGACTGCGCGACGTGTATACACGGCTGTACAGCCATCGCGCGTTGTATAACCGCAGCTAAATTGAAGTTGTCGCATTTTGTCGTCTATGCACTTACAAACACGATGCCAATCGGCAATAGCGATCATTACCATACCATCCGCGTAATATAAATATTGATATTTATCAAAACCTGGGTAGTTTCGCAACGTGTTATATCTAAAATAGTTTCTCGATATATTATTTGTTTGATCTACTCCAATTTATATTCTTACAAATACTTTTATGGCGATAAATCATTAGTCAATGCTCGGCGTCTTAAACGGGCAATTGACATTGCTGACTTTCCATTTTCTTCGATCTGGACGACGACCACGGGGCGGGAGCGACTCGGGAATGCCTTATTGTCCTCCGCAAAAAGTATATCCTTCGATCGCGACGGTCGGGAAGTCGCCGAATCCTCGGGGTGAGGATATCTCGAGTGGGAACCATTTTGGTGGGTTGAAGCTTACCGTATTAATATAATAGATTTGTAAAGCAGACAAATCTCAAATGTTAACAGACGCCAACAATTTGTTCATCCTTTCGGTGTACATCGCACATCTAAAACTTAAAGGCATATATGCGTGGGTTATAAAGGGTAGTCAGCAAATTCCAACTCGACTCCACCGTAATCTCTCGAGGTAAACTCACGATATGTGTTGGATCGATCGAAGAGAGGTGCTTCGAAATATCTGAACAAAGGCCTTCTTATGAAATTGCATGCAGCAAACAAATTTCTCACGCTGTCAGTCCTAGGCATCAAACGGCGGCACTTTGAAGTCGGTTACGGTTAAGCGTGTTACGTGATATTTTCGCTCGTAAACATCTCTGATGGATCTCCATTCGACTAGTACAAACATTCCGAACACGACTATTTTTGATGCATTTTTGACTCGGGTATTCGGAAGTGGGACAGTTTGCGATCGCTACTTATAACTGAGCCAATGGGGATTATGTACCGTGCGTAAAAGTGAGCAAGATGGATCCACGCGTCTAATGACCCACGCATATATGCCTTTAATGCTTGCGTTCTTTACCAATGCAGGGATTTATACTTGATATTTAAGGAACACCACAACCCTTTCATGATACAGGGCATTATAGGGATTTGAAAGGAAGCGTCTTTTATTTATGGTGTAGATTTTTGCGATGATAGACTGCGCATCACTGATCAAATTATGACGTAATATAGAAGGAAGACAGCTCTCAAATGTTAGCAGACAGGTTGGTCGTCCTCCCAATGTCCTCACAATGTCCTTTTCACGCCCATGGATACATTACACATAACAGGGCCCTCCCGCTTTTCTTTCAGGTGGTCAAAATGACAGATCCAATATAATGTTGGTGGCCAATACAAGAGTTTCTCACGACCAAATTAACTTTCCATTGCATCTGGGCCACGGCTAAAGTCATGTCCTGCAAATATATAAAGTGTACAAAAATATTAAACAGAGAGATAGTGAAAAGTGTGAAAGATAATGCTTGAATTGACGTATTTAAATGTGTTGTTAATGTTTTTTTGATATAATAGTCTTCCCATAAGATAACATATCTAGCTGTATAAAACAGAATTGTATTTCTTTTTACTTAGTACATTAGTTTGTATTTATGATGAATAGCCAATTAATATGTATTTTAGTACCAAATAAGCATAAAGTGCACATATAAACAAATTACAACCGAAGTAACATAAGTTACGAAAATGATTGTTTTCTTTATTAAAGGAATTAAACAAATTCCAGAAAAAAATCTTAATAATAATCCAAGGATGATTAGTTGATTGCTTACAGCAGGTGCACCATTTTATTTTTATCCAGAAAAAGCCTGAATGCAACTCATGCAAGAGTAATAATAATGATGATGGGCATTAATAATAATAATGCACAGCATAATGCAGATGAGTGTGCTTAGGGCTCTATATCGATCATACCTAGATATCAGGGGGGTGTTTCACAAAGATCCTAAGTTAAACTTAACTATAAGTTGGACTTAAAATCTATGGAAAGCCACTAGTTTCTTAGAAAATTTGTTGTAAAAGTCCTTTTTCAAAGGCATAAAATGTGGATTCAAATTAACATTGTCTTTTATCAAGGAGATTTCATCTTCTTGATGCAACGTTTATGAAAAGTCTGAAATTTGCTTTTTTTTTTGCTTTTTGCTTTTGAATCGTGTATTCCAAGGCTACAAATGGCTTTTCATAATAAACTGGGTTCCAAAAGAAACTTATCACTTCTTAAGAGCGACACACATTAAAATCCCAAGCATAAAAATGAATCATAATTGGGCATAGATTAGCTATAATACCCCTTAGCAAGGTCATCTAAAAAAAATTATGTTTGCTTTAGTCAACAAAGAATAAAATAAGGTGAAATCGCAAGACGTCATTTTTCAAAAATCACAGAAACTGCTCGCCTTCCGGGCACAGAGCTCGGCACGGACAATAGCCAGTCTAGTGGTTACATAACCCGCTTTGAAGTTGAATGAATAGCTATTGAAAGTTCTGAATAGACCGCCTTTCGTGGAGGTTCGCAGCGAGCAGTTTCTGTGATTTTTGAAAAGTGACCTGTAGTGATTCTATCGCATTTTTCTCATTTCTAGTAAAAGCAAACTTTTGATTTTTAGGATATGCTTCATAAGGAGAATGATAGTTTATCTGTGTCTAAATATGATTCAATTTGATGCTATGGATTTTAGTGAGCGTCGCTCTGAAAAAGTGATAAGTTTCTTTTGGAACCCAGTTTAGTTAGGTCCAACTTAGAATCTTTGTGAAACACCCCCTGATGTTTTTCACTTTTTCTCCCATCTATTAAAAAAAAAGGATCTTAACCTTTGTTTTCTGATTATACATGTAGTAACTGAAGAAAGAAAGTTGTTTATAAATATGTGACTGGATATAGAAAAACCTGGCACTTGACACTTGACAGTAATGCATGTTTTGAACATTTTTAAATTTTAAGTTCAAGATAATGTATAAATGTAAAAGACGTAATGTTGGTCAAATTGAAACAGCCACATCTTTGCAAATTAGTGTCAGATTTGTTTGGTTTAAAGGTGTCATATTAATGAATGGGCTTCTTGTGATAGTCAAATCTATTACCGAGGTGGGCTCAAAATGATTATTACTAAGTATTTAATAAGTATGATATAAGTATTTATGTATGCCCATTCATGTAATTTTGTGTTAAGGTATGCCTAAATTGTGTATTATAATGTTTATAAAATTAATTTGCTAATGAATTGAATGTTAATACAATTGCTCTTACCGTAAAACTCCGTGTATTAGAAGCACTCGTGTATAAAACGCACCCCCAACTTTGACAGCAAAAAAAAAAAAAAAAAAATAAATAAATACAAAATATTAAATTTTTTTTTTGACACCCTGTATTTTTTTTTTAGACACCCTGTAGTGCTGTTGGAATGCTTATACCACTGGTCTAGCATTCAACATATACATTTTCTCACATAAAAAAAAAAAAATGGTTAGTACCAAAATTGCACATTTATTGTGTAGTAACACTGCTGCTTATGACTATTCATGAGCAGCATATATATGAATATTCATGATGCTCATTAAATATGCAATTAACTAAAATTAACTCATTACAATTTTTAATATGAGAAAAATGTATAACCACTGGTTAGAAAATTGCATATTTAAGGAGTACTGCTGCTCACGAATGTATGAATATTCATGAGCAGCTCAATAAACCTGCAATTATTGTACTAACCAATATGTTTTATGTGAGAAAAAGGTATATTTTGCTGAAAGCTACTATTGACAGCAAGCTCTTGTCATGCCCTAAACCATGTGTTATACACATTCAACATGAATACAGGGTGTCTTCAAAAAAAAAAAAAAATTATATATATATTTTTTTTGCTGTACCTGTGTATAAGACGCACCCCCCACTTTGAAATTTTTCTGACAGAAAAAAAGGTGCGTCTTATACACGAAGATTTACGGTATGTTGTGCTTGTAAAGCGCATTGATAGTTCTCACCAGTTCTGAAATGCGCTATAAAAATCAGCTATTATTATTATTATTACCCGAAGCGTAGCTGAGGGTAATAATCATTTTGAGCCCACCGAGGTAAAAGATTGCCTATCACAATCAAGCACATTAGTTAGTTGTTTTATATCACTCATCGATATCACGGATTGATGAGGCCAGTATGAGCCTCCAGAACCATGGCACATCTTATATGCTTAAAGTCATTGTTTATTTTGGGCATACAATCACACAGACGCAAAACTGAGTGCGCACCAACGCGCAGGCAGTTGCGCACATAAGCGATGAATGCGTGCTAGCGCTCCCACGGATGTGCTTATTGGCTGTCTTGGCGTTCTTCTTCCTTTGACCTAGATAAGTGTTAGTTTTTATTAACAAGGGCAATCACGTGACTAGAACGTGTGCGCCATAGAGTACTGCACAAATTGGTTCGCGTGTGCATTTTGCTATTAAAACACATGATCTATGGGACGAGCGCGTAACAAACTTTTAGTGTTAGTTTTTATTAACAAGCCCGGTCACGTGATTGCGCGGGAGTTGGGCGTGTTGTCCAAAACTATCATTTTGTCAAATTCAATGGTAAAACGATCTTATGAGGGATATAATAAAGCTTGTTATTGCGCCTTTCTCGTGGCTTGAAAATCTCACTTTTGAATTTTTACTGACAAGTGTAGGGTGTTGCTATATCCTGCATTTGCAGATTCCTGAGATATCTTGTTTAGTTGTCCTTGTTAATCATTAATGTCATCAACAAAACATACCCTGTATTATTTATTTATTATAGTTGTATTATTTTAGTTTTGTCAGGAGATGTGTTAATCAATGGTGGGATCCCTGGCAATTAACTAGCTCATGAATCCAAATACAGCCTCACAATTTTAAATGGAGAGAGGTGACTGATAATGATTCAACATTATAAAAAGATAGTTACAAAAAATGTATTCATAGTTTTAATTTAAAAAAAAAATTCTTTCAGGAGATGTGTAATCTAATGGCGGGATCTATTGCCATCAACAAGCTCATCCAAATCCAGCCTCACAATTTTAAGATGGAGAGGAGTCACAGAGAATGATTATTATAAAATATAATAGTTATCAAAATGTATTCATAATTCATTCTTCTTCTTCTTCTTTCAGGAGATGTGTAATCTCATGGCGGGATCTATCGCCATCAACAAGCTCATCCAAATCCAGCCCCACAACTTTGAGATGGAGAGGAGTGACGGAGTAGATGAGACGGCCACCATCACTCCTCCCTGCGCACACACGGGTCCCGCCCCCGTCCAAATCAGGCTACTGTGCTTCGTGGAGCGCGAAGGACAGGTAATTTTTCAATCTTTAATTTCGTTTTTAGTCCTTTGTTTGTCTATTTATCTGTTTGTTTGTTTATTTGTGTGCTTGTTTGTTTGTTGGTCTGAGGTTCAGTTGTGTGTGTGTGTGTGTGACCCTTGCATCCTTTCTAGAGCAAGCTGTGAAGGTTGGTTTTGAGTAGATGAAACGGCCACCATCACCCCTCCCTGCGCACACACGGGCCTCCCCGCCCCGGTCCAAATTAGACTACTGTGTTTTATGGACAGGTGGGTTTTGAAACACTATTTTATCATTTGTTTGTCTATGTGTTTATGTTCTTGTGTTTGTTTGTTTGGGGAAAATTTTGTATCTGTCTTGCATGCTTTTTTGAGGCAATACTTCTTGTTTAGATTGGTTTTATTATGCTGGTATGGTGCTTTCTTGAATTTGAAGAGCAGGTTCGTTTCATAAATTTGTTTATTTTTCTACTTAATTCAATTGAGAGGTAATCTTAGAAGAATGAAAAAACTTCATTATGCCGAATATCAATCCAACAGTCTCTGAAAGCGTGCACATATTAATGGAGGAAAATTCTTCAAAACACTTAGCTGTAAGAAGTGTGAATTCCTTAAGTATTATGCTGATTCTTCAGCCAGCGATAATTCTTTAATAGGATTAAAAAACTTCATTAGATGCTTCCAGGACCCCACCTATTGTAGTAAAGGGAGATAAAAACCCTTCTAATGGCTTATAGGGTGTTGTCACATATCTCTGTATAGCGTAAATGGTTCCCCGGCGGGTAGAAAACTTGCGAAGTAGTGAAAGTTGCTGGACGCACAAAACTTTCCGCCGGATAAAACAACAGACATCACCTGACAAGGAATGCATTCGCTAAACAAGAAAGGGGCAAGAAACGCATACAAACAGATTATAAATTTTGCTCTCCGTCAGGCGTCTGTTAAAGGGGTAGTTTAGTTTTGGTAGAGAGGGCGCTGCACATCACAATTTTTTTGTGAGATAATGAAAAACTGAGTGTCGAATTTGAGAGAACATGTAATTTTAATGGCAGAATAAACTTTATTTGGTCAAAATCGGTCCAGAAACGGCTGAAATATCAATAAATATATTTGATCTTATAATTATTTGGGGCCCAAATAATTAGATGATTTTTTCAAAAAAACGCTATCCGGTGATATGTGACGAGGGCTTTAGAAATGAATTTCCATTGACCTGGATCTTCATAACCTTCCAGAAATATGGAATTTAATTTTCAGGGGCTACTTTAATTATATTTTCAGGGGCTACTTTTCAAGCTTGCATTATACACTTTTAAAGAGATACATGTAGATGTCATCATCAACTATCAAGAACTCATGTTTATCATCACTTTAAAATTTGACCATTTGATGTACATGTACATTGTAGCTTTTATGTTTCCCCCCCTCTATTCTGGTATTATTCATAAGAAACTATTTCTTTATGAACAAAAATATTAACAATAAGTCATGCAATCATTAATTTTAGCCAATATGGGGAAACATATTAAAGTCAAACATATCAAACGTTTATTTCTTATTCATAAGAAACTACTTTAATGAAAATTTTTTAACAATAAGTCATGTGTAGGCAATACAGAGAAACATAAGTCGAACATATCAAACGCATATACTAGAGGCAGAAATGCACTTATTGGTAAGCAAGCGAAGGGGGTTTCCATGACAACCAAGAAGCTTATCAACATCATAAGTGACTAGGGAGTTAATTGAGTGGCTTTCACAAAGTCACAGTGCAGAGTGCAAATATATTTAAAGTGAACATTTTCTTTTCTAAATGCAAAATATAAAACAGGAAGAATTGAATTGAATTGAATTGTATTGAATTGAAATGAAATGAATTGAAAAGTAGTGGTTTTATTGTGTATGTTTAGTAGCTGCAGGCTTATTAGCACACGAATGTTTGCTTCATAATGAAAAAGTGAAAAAGTATCATATTACTTGAAACATATCAGATGAACATATCAGATGTACATGTATATCGGAGGCAGAAATGCACTTATTAGTAAGCAAGCGAAAAAGGTTTCCACGACAACCAAGAAGCCTAGATGTACATCATAAGTGACTAGGGAGTTGATTGAGTGGTACTCAAGAAGTCACAGAACAAAGTGTGAATATTTAAAGTGGACTTTCTTGATGTGCATTAAACAGAAAAAAAATGTATTCAAGAATTGGATTGATTTAAATAGAATTTGAAATTGAAATGAAATGAAGAAATTAAATTGTTTTATTTTAAAGGGCAATGAAACCCAAGCAAAATGTTGCTTTCATAGTCTTGAAGAGATTAAGAAGAATAATCTCTGAAAGTTAGAGCATAATCGGGTAAGAAACAAGAAAACTACGGCTCTTTGAAGATGTCCATTTATTCCTATGGGGAACTCAAATTGGCAACGCACTCTGATAAGTGTGTGGACAACTCCCCATATGTTTTGTACACAAATGTTCCCATTTTTACAGTTTTCTTCATAGTCTCATTTTTCCATTCTCCCAACTCATGATATGTTATGTATAAAAGCATTCTACAAAACATATGTTGAACTTGAACGAAGGGTAAACATACATTTTGAGAAAATTGAACAAAACTTAAATTTTGTGTACAAAATGTATGGGGAGTTGTCCACAACTTTGCCAGAGTGCGTTGCCAATTTGAGTCACTCAAAGAAATACATGGCTCTTTTCAAAGAGCCATAGTTTTCTTATTTCTTGACCAATTGTGCTCAAATTTTCAGAGACTATTCAATTTGTCTGGATTTCATTGTCCTTTAAGTATCAATGTACAATAAACAATGCTGAAAAAGACATATTTAATTTTCATCTAAATGTAATATAGAAGTTACATATGAGTTCAGGAAATGAATATGGGGGGGGGGGGGGGGTGGGTCATGTTTGGGGCCAAAGTATAGACAGCATAATTCAATGGACCTATAAAAGCAATGAATTCATTGTATCAAAAGTAACTAAATGGTTTTAATTCTTATAGTAAAATTTGCTTTTATTTGTAATTTTTTTCTTTATCAAAGTGTCGACTGTTGTGTGCATTGTTGAAAAATGTATTGAAAAATTGAAATTTGTACTGACTGGACAAAATGCATTAACAGCTAAAAAAGGAATTACAAAAAAGCAATTATTCTTCTACCATTTGGGAATGGGACGGAAGCACTTGCCTAGTAACCAATCAAAATGCGTTTCCATGGTTACATCATAAGTGTTTTACCTGGTAAAGGAACTAAGCAGATTGCACGCTTTTAATGCTTTGCTCCTGAAACATTGACAGATAAAAATCATAGAATGTAACTGACCGGCTATATAGCAAAACCAGGCACTTGTCGGTAATTCATGTTTTGAATTTGAAGAAATGGGAATTTTAAGTTCACACAATGTGTGTAAAAGACCTATGATTGTAAAATTGAAACAATCATATCTTCGCCAATTATTGACCAATTAGTTAGAACAAAGCATCAAATGAAAGCTTGTGATGAGGCCTTTGTAATGGTATGAAAATCTACATTTTGATTTTTACCGACAAATGCCGGGTTTTGCTATAGCCGGTCACATATATACATGTACATCAAATATTGATTGCATGCATTTTGTGTGGCTCTAAATGAAATGAGATGAAATGATACGAATGTTCATATATTGATTAGGGATCATTCAAGGATAAAAGGATAGGAAATTAGTATGGGGCTGTTAATATTGTTCCAGGGTCCTGAGGTTATTCACCCAAATTAGATCGTCCTTGTCTCTAAAAAACATTCATATGAGCTGATTTTTCCTACAAATACCAGGGCCCATATTAATAGAACCCTGCTAACTTAATTTCGTGCTAAGTCTATTTTGGATGGTGTGTCTAAGAATTCAACACATATGGTCCTGTAACTATGGTTAACTTAGTAGTTACCTGTGGCTCACCCTAGTTGGGAACTAGGACTCACCCTAGTTGGGAACTTGTTCCTCACTAAACTTTCTTTATTGACTGTTTGTATTTTGTATTTTGTATACTCTGTATTTGTTTGAATTTTGGCTGAATAAATAATTATAATAATAATAATAATGATCTGAAACAGATTCAGCATGGAACTAACAGCTAGCAGGGTTTCTGGGGCAATTTGGCTGTTTTGATAACACCTGGGGTGAGTGCTTGCCGCACCAGCCGCTATTTTGGTTTCTAAGGAAAAATCTGTACAGTGAGTTCATATCTACTGGAGAAAGTGCCCCAATTATGACAAATTATGAAAAACAGTTTCCTTTATCTATAGGGATCAAGTAACTTTGTATACGTGCAAAAAGTGATGAATGGTTGATAAAAACGTATTCTTGTGATTTGATAGAACCTCCGAGTGATATGTGAAAATGTCACGTTAAATGGATATTATATATGGCCAAGTGATGAGCGAAAAATGAAAAGTGATATTCACGTTTTGGGCCACTAGAATTTGATGAATGTTGTTTTACTTGCCCGACTGCGCAAACAAGTGAATTTCTAGCATTTTATAAGATCATCATGCACTCTTGAACTGCAAGTCTCAAAATGAACTGCAGTGGAAAAACAGCCTGTGTTAGGTTCAAAATTAATTCAAGGGGAAAAACCAACGAGCCATGTGATGTTGCATCAATCTTCTGGAAATGATTCAGTCACGATCCCCAGCTGCCAAGTCTGCCTGCTATTCATCATTGTTACACATGGCTCACTGCATTTAGTGTTAGGTCCAATGCAGGAATTAATGTTTAATTTTAGGGGGCTACTTTTCCAATCTGATGGATATCCAGAAAATGTTAACATAATACCCTATCAGAGCTGCCAACTAGTACGGATTTTCCGTAATTGGTACGGAAATTGACGCCCATTACGGGAGTACGGAATTCCGCTTAAAAATTACGGGGGGGGGAAAAAAAAAAAAAAAAAAAAAAAAAAAAAAAAAAAAAAAAAAAAAAAAAAAAAAAAAAAAAAAAAAAAAAAATCGTTTTTTTTTTTTTTTTTTTTTTTTTCTTCTTTTCCCCCGGATATATCCTCTATATTGGCTCTACCAGTCTAATCTCCCTATCATTAATTCTCTTACCATTTGTTTATTTGTTTGTTTATTTGTGATACATGTAAAATACCTTCATTTTAGCAATTTTTTTTTTTTTTTTTGGTTGCCCGTTCTGCTAAACGTTTTTGCCGATGACGGTCGGTTAACCGTCGTGTAACCGTTTCACTAAACTTATAGTTTATAGAGCCGCGTAGGAAATTACTGATTTCTTCCCCAAATTACTGATTTTGAGCCTTGAGAGTACTGATTTCATGTTCTAGAGGTTGGCAGCTCTGCCCTATGGTAATTTTAGGGGCTACCTACTGATTTCAGGGGGCTATTTTGAAAATTATGGGGCAAAGTCGCCCTCAGCTTCCGTATATTTCCTACCCTGTTAGGTCCCCCCCATGACAGAAGGAAGTATGGGACACTGACAGCTGGTGTGCACATCTCTCTCGTTGGCGGCGCTTTCGAGGGTCTAGATTATAGACTAGGCTCTATATGGCTTCTAGCGAGTTTGGGAAAGCTAATACTGCACGGGATCAGCGAGCGGACTAATTACCGCGTCTCGGCCAAATTGCCAAACTGTCTCATACTTCCTTTTGTCATGGGGGGTGGGGGGGGGGGGGGGGGGCAAGTAACATACAGCTAGTGTCTTCATGTGTGTGCATACATGCATTGATAAATTTCATCTTCCCTTTCTATCTACATGTATAAATAGTCAAATATCAAGGGGATTATGCACAATTAACGTTAACCTGTATTCTAAGTATTTTGAGGGTTAGTGATAAAAGAAGGCATCTGGCTAGTGTATTCACATGTGTGCATACGTGCGTTGATAAATTTTGTCCCTTTCAAAATATAACTAGTCAAATATCAAGGGGATTATGCATAATGAACATTCACCAATTCAATACTAAATTGTCATCCATTATGCATGGCTCACTGCATTTAGGGTTAGTGCTGTGAAGAGGGCATCTACATGTAGCTATTAAAGTGTCTTCACATGTGTGCATACGTGATGTCGTGATTGTTTAATTTTTTACCCCTTTCTAACTATGAATAGTTGAATATCAAGGGTATTATTTATGCAATTAATATTAATCCGTTCACTATAAGATTTAGGGTTTGTGCTAAATAGAGGGCATCTAGGCTAGCTAGTGTGTGCATACATGCGTTGATAAATTTCATCTTCCCTTTCTAACTATGAATAGTCAAATATCAAGGGGATTAATGCAATTAAAGTTAATCAGTTGACTACAAGAATTAGGGTTTGTGCTAAATGGAGGGCATCTTGCTAGTGTATTTACATCCCTTTCAAATATCAAGAGTATTATGATGTTCAGTTTTGCTTAAATGTTACTAATTTAAAATTCCAAATGTTGGCAGCTATGCATGTGTACTCAAGATAAATCCAATTATTACAAATAATTTCCCATCAAACCCTGTAAGTGCTTAACCCGTTACCTATAAGTTTCTGAAATCCCCATAGACTTTGTACACTACCCACCCGGTTCCCGTAGCCAAGGGGTTAACTTGAACGAATTAGCATTTGAAAGAGAAGGACATGGAGTCTAGCATGAGTCAATGAATTACATTAATAATTAATAAAAGTAACTCCATCATAAAAATCAGCAAGAGCAAAATTTGGCATTATCCGTTTTATAACCGCAAGGTCAAACACACTGAAGTGATAAAAAGAAGTGATTTATGAATATAATCTGATGTCATCACAATCAGCAGATCTGAGCAAATGTAGTCATTATCCGTTAAATTATAACCCCATGCAAGGTCAAACACACTGAAGTGATAAAAAGAAGTGATTTATGAATATAATCTGATGTCATCACAATCAGCAGATCTGAGCAAATGTAGTCATTTTCGGTTTTTATAACCCCATGCAAGGTTAAACCTAATGAAGTGAGGAGATTCCCATCGGTACGCGAAAAGGACTGATTCAAGTTCATTCTGGTGTTCATGAATGAACTTAGAAATGATCAATGTAAAAGACAACACAGATAAGCGAGCCATTACTGATTATTATCATTATGCACACAGGGACTAAACCATTGAAGCATACATATGTGACCGGCTATAGCAAAACCGGGCACTTGTCGGGTAATTCATGTTTTGAAGAGATGGGCATTCTAAGTTCACACAATGTGTGTAAAAGACCTATGATTGTAAAATTAAAACGATCAAATATCTTTGTCAATTATTGACCAATTAGTTTGAACAAAGGATCAAATGAAAGCTTGTGATGAGTCCTTTGTAATGGTATGAAAATCTACATTTTGCCGGGTTTTGCAATAGCTGGTCACATATTTCTCATCTAATGCTGAAAGCTTTACCTCATGTCACATCCATTCTAAAGTTCATGACTTAGGTATGAGCAAAAAGAGAGGGAAAAAAAGGAGAATAAGATTGCAGGTGCTTATATGAGCAAAACAAATAAATGAAGCATGGCAATTAAATCATTCAAGTCAAAGAACGTTGTTAGAGTACTATCTTGAAAAGCCATGGAAAAGTTGTAGAATTCTTGCTGCAAAAGTCATGAAAAGTCATGAAATTGAACTCTAAAAAAAGTGTTTATTATTTAAAAGGACATAACTATTGAGGCATGTACTCACTTCACATCTTATGCTGAAAGCACTATGTCAAATTGAATTGCTTGAATTGCTTTTACTAGAAAAAAGGGACAAAAAGAAGTAAAATAATTTGTTTGCCTTGTGGCCCAGTCTGGCAAGTAAAAACAAGACAGGACTGATGTGGGGGGGGGGGGGGGGGAAATTATTGGGGGCACACCTTATGATTAAAAAAAAAAAGTGTATTGTCCCCTTATGTTTCTTAATTTCTTTTAAAATATAAATTATTGGGAGGGCACATGCCCCCCGTGTCCCCCTAGCACTACACGCCACTGAGGTCAATGCAGGTGAAGTGAGGACATTTTAACTTTTACCACTGAAAGTGTCAGATTAATGCGGTTGAGAGCATATAACTGCCATAGGAGCAGTCAACTAGACAACACGATAATGCTTAAAGGGGAACACCACGCAAAGAACAACACAGGGTCATATGTTTTGGTACTGTTGTTCGATATTAAATAGATGTCCAATGCATTGCAAAGGGTTGTGTTATTCATTAACAATGCAATTAATCACTGAAACTCATGGAACCAACAGGGCCGATGGTTCCGTAAGCTCCAAACATTTGCAAGTGCGCCAATTCTATTCACACGTACGTCTGGAGACAATAGACAAGGTAGATGCATACAACCTAGGCAATGAACTAGTCTTCGTCTGTAGACCCATGAACAGTTACTATATTTAGTATCTTGATATGTTTTCAAATTATATAATTTGTCTGGGAACCAATTTTCTGCAAACTGTTATATTTCATTTATAAGAATATTATTTTTGGGTGGTAGATCCCTTTAAATTCAAGTTACATGAAGTGGTCACTTGGAGCACATCTGTTGTCAATTCTTTTTCACTTGACTGCTCAGCTCAGTGGATGCTTTCAACAAGAGAACACAATTCCAATGCTACACTGCATTTGCTTAAGGTTGGGCAGGTTTTATAACCTGTTCCCTTTGAAATTCTGAAATCCCCATAGACTTGTACATAGCCCACCAGGTTTCCGTGAGCAAGGGGTTAAGCCGTTCCCTTTGAGATTCTGATATCCCCATAGACTTTGTACATAGCCTACTAGGTTTTTATGAGCAAGGGGTTAACAAATGATAAACTTGCATGCTACTGACATGAAGAAATATCTGGTAATAACCATGTATTTTCTAAATATTTATCTCAGTAACTAGGTGCAAATAAAAGATTTTGACCACATGAACGCCAATAATTTTGTCTAAAATGATGCTTTTAATAAAAACGATAATTCATCTTCCAACAAACCCACAATCTGCATGCAAGGAAAAGAGAAAAAGCCATCTCTAGTGATTTGGGAAAAAATATGATAACCACATCTTATTCTGCGTATTTATCTCAATAACTAGTTGCAGATATAAGATTGTAACTATGTACATGGTGAAATTCATTAGCAAAAAGAAACATTTAATGAAAATGATAATTCATCTATTTAACCCACTTTGTTATTATATCAGCGTGCAAGGTTAATAGCCCGGTCACATATCAACGGATTGCGTAAACGGACGTCAAACGGAGAGCTAAATTTTCCATCTGTTCGTCTCCGTTCGTATGCGTTTCTTGTCCGTTCCTTGTCCGGTGATGTACGTTGTTCTATGTTTTATACATAAAGCAATGGAGACGACTTTCATCACCGGATAATTTCATTTCGCAAATTTTCTATTCGTTGGGCATTCGTTTCCGCTATCCGTTGATATCTGACCAGGCCATAAAGAGAAACACGGTCTCTATTAATTTGAAGAAAAAAACCCCACAATAAACCTAGTAATAACAACGTCTTATTCTTCGCATTCATCTCGATAGCTAATTACATGATGGTGGTGACTTCGGATGATTTACCGCAAGGCCGATAGAGTTGCCGTTGCCGTAGCAACGCCAGGGGTTACGAGTATCAACAGATTGTGTGAGGCGACCTGATTTAGAGCGTGTATCGGATGTCAATTAGGGGCTGTTGTACCTTCTTGAAGACTATTACCTGTAGTTGTGCTGAGGTTAATTATGAGTATATCACAGGCAATTGTAATGTTAATGATCGGCCATCTGAGGTTTGATTTGCATTGCAGTGATTGACGTTAACTCCTAACATGCCAAGCTCGCATTTTTGCGAGTTACAATGCACACAAATTCCATAGAGCATTAAAATCCCCGGCACGTTAAGAGTTAAAAAGATATAATAGTAACAATGTTGGCATACAATTACATCTATGCACAAAAACAAAGGGTTGATAAAACTTTATGTGTATTTATGCGATCTGATATATGTCCTCTGAGTGAAGTGTGAAATCCCTATGTTTAACTCTTTGAGTGCCAGGGATTTTTGATGCTCTATGGCATATATATATGTGTGTATTGTATTTCGCAAAAATGCCAACTTGGCACTCAAGGAGTTAAAATGAATGCCATATGGCAGAGTAATGAGTGAAAAATGCAAATCACTATTTGCAGACTAATCCCCCCCCCCCCCCAGCTTGATTTAAAATCCAAATTAAATCATACATATCTCAATAACAAAGAGACAATTATTGTGCAAACCAAAGCTATTTTCATACTTCTATTAATAAGAGGATAACAACCAGGCATTAAAGGACCACTAGACATGCATTTGTGAGTTTGGTTGATTCAGACTTACTCTGGGGATGGGTGTGGCACGATCGGATGGACGTTTGACTTAAAATCTAAAGGTCGTTGGTTCAAACCCAGTTGATGTCCCATCATCTATGTCTTTTCAGCAAGACATTTAATCCATATTGCTGCTCTTTACCCCTGGAGGAGTATAAATGGGTACCTGGTTGGGTGTTAATTAGCCTGGGCGGTATCATATGGCTGCCATTGTCTAGTATGCCCCCCGGGAGTTGGGATGGTGTGCAAGATAATTGTGCAGGTTTGAACTGTACCAGTAACGACCAGGGTAATGATACAAGCGCATCTAGAGACGTGCATCTGCAATTTGATATGCGCTATAATATAAAAACTGTGTATTATTAATATTAAATATATTTTCCATTTACTGTTGTTCATTTTATTTCCTTTTCATAGGGAGTTGAGCTCTATACGGTCAACTAATAGCAGCGCAACCACATACTACCTACAGTATATGTCAGAGTTTTAAATATATGTCAGAGTTTTAAATATACGTCATACATGAGTTTTTAGATGAAATTTTTGTATACTTACTTCATTACCTTCTTTTGAATTTAAATTCTCATTGGATGACAACACTTTAAATTTATGATATTGGCAACTCAAATTCACAAATTTACCAGTCAATTTTCAAATGTCATTTAACTTTCAAATTGGTAGACCAAAATATTACAGGGGAACTATTATTGATGGAGGAATTGGGTCGGCGAAAGGTCAACCTAGTTTCTACAGCTAATGACCCAGTCCCACTATAGCGTATCTCTTTCCGTTTCCTATCCGTTTGACATCCGGAAGGTACTAGCAGAATAATGGCAGTAAACGAAATGATGCGGACCAAGTTCGGAATGGACTAATAGAAAAGCGTTTGGCTCCGTTTCGTGTGAAACAAAATGTGATGGAACTTCACAATTTGCTGGATACTGACCGTTTCGCCGCATTTTGGTCGGATATGAAACGGAAGGAGATACGCTATAGTGGGAGTAGGCCATAACAAATTATCTTCAAATTAATGAAAGTGTGGGAAATGGATGTAGGGAAATTATGTCAACAGAAGGTCAACCGTTATATTTTTCTCTTTTCATACTTCGTATTTACACTACAATTCATGGCCTACTAGTAGTGATGAAGGAAATATTGTTAGGAAAATGTAGGGGACTGGGGTCATACATGTGTAGTAGGAAAACAAAAACACTTTGGGAGTCCATGACCTACAAGTTGAATGTAAAATTTCATGCATTTGAGATGGTGCGGGGAAAATAACGATTGATTGGGTTGCTGCATTTTACGACTCGTAGCTTTTCACACACGACCTACTACTTACTGTTATTATTTGATTGAATACTAATAGGAAAATATTAAATGGATGGGGGAGAGAAAATGCAATGTAATTGAAAAGAGTTTTTAAATGTCTGATGTCAGTATATTATGACTGAATATATGTAGCACAGCATATCAACATTTCCTTGCCTTTATTCTTGACAAAATGTGGTAAAAGATGACAATGTTCATGATCAAATGAACATTTTTTTTTGGAGTGAGAGGGTAAAACTAATGAGGACAAAATTTAATGTGGGGCAAAAACTGTTGAATGACATTTTTTGATCTTGTGTAAGTGAAAAGAGTTTTAAATGTCAGTATTATTGTTGAATGTATGTAGCACGGCATGTCATCATAAGTGCCTTTATTTCTTGGCAAAATGTGGTAAAAGATGACAATATTAATGATCAAAAGAACATTTTGTCGGATGAAAGGGCGAAGGGCGTTAAGTCAGTTTTAGGCTAATAAATTGAATTCTGCTTAGTTGCATCCTCTATGTGTTGTCAAATTTTCAGATGATAATTATTTATAATTTTGGAAATATGATATCAATTAACATAAAAGGAGACTGTAAGGGTATTTAAAAAAAAATATTGTGGTGTTAAATATTTTAAATTTGTAAATTTTCACTTTCACTTGCTGCTCCTCTAGTATTGTATTAAATAGGAATATCTCAGAAGTAGAAAAGGTGACATAGAGCCCTTCTCTAATTTCCTCAGCCGACACAACATTTGTCTATATATTCACAGAGCATCTTAAAATGTCAGATGCAGCCAGTGGCATCAAGTGGATATGTTGTTGTCATGGAATTTTGTCAGAATGTTCACAGAAATGTTTTTAGGGCCTTGTAAAATTATGAGCACTGCACATTCTCACATGTCTTCAGGGGTCGCGGTTAACCTTTTTTTCAGACTAGCCAGTTAGCTTTGAATTTATTAAGAAGCCCTCCAGAATTTTGTCTAGCTCACCAGAATGTCAGAATGTTAACAGAGATGTTTTGCATTATGAGCGCTGCACATTCTCACATGACTGCAGGGGTATTGTTTAACTTTTCTCAGACTAGCCAGGTGGACTTGTTAGCTTTGAACTCAGGTAGCTCGCCAAAATTCTGAATAGCCTGTGAGAATGGTTACAGAGAAGTTCTGAGGGCTTTGTATTATGAGCAAATCACATTCTCTTACAACCAGGAATCGCCCTTAAAGGGGACCACCAGGCAAAGGACAACACATTATTATATGTTTTGGTACCGTTTTGTGATATCAAATAGATACCCAACATTTTGCAAAGGGTTGTGTAATTCATAAACAAAGCAATAAATTTCCACCACTTACGGAACCAATGCTATTTCCTGGTTCCATACGGGCCAACCATTTGCGAGTGCGCCAATGCTATTCACGCGCACGTTTGTAAACAATAGATTCCCGGGCGATTCGTTCGCTCTGCACACGTTGCAATTCACCGCACACATAGCAGTATGCGTAATTCAGACCGCATGAACGCATGCTTTAGAATGGTGATGCGTTTCCAATTATATATTTTTTTTCTGGAAACATATTTTTGTGAACTTGTTGATGGAATGGAATACTAAAGATGTTACCTTTCTTTAATAAGAATATTATTTTTGGGTGGTGGTACCCTTTAAGGGTCACCCTTAAATATTGTCATGCATGGTGATATTGTCATACATAGCGGATCGCCGATTTTAAACTAGGCTAAGTTTGTGCGCACTGCATTACACTGAGACAATGTGTATTACGCACCGTGCACAAGGCGCTCGCAAGATTGCTCTGCTTGTCTGTTTTATGAATCCCCAACGCTAGTTTCTCTTAGATTGTGGCTAAGCCATCGGGTAGCGAGCTAGTGTGAGATTCAATGTCTGAGTACAATGCAGGAATTAATTTTTAATTTTAGGGGGCTACTTTTCCAATCTGATGGATATCCAGAAATTGTTCACATAATACCTATATGGTAATTTTAGGGGCTACCTACGGATTTCAGGGGGCCCCCGTATATATCCTACCCTGTCTGGTATATAAACCAATTATTATGAAAACATTGGCGATTGAGCGAGTTGGAAAGTGAGTACACTGGCAAAATTAATTTTTTTTTTATAGAGCTCTGGAAATGTGTCTTTCACTATACAAATATAATCTATTGAGTAACCAATAAACAATCCACTTTATCACGTTATAATGTTCTTTTCAACTCCCCAGGGAGCTACCAGATATGAAAATTATGTGGACGTATGTTGTTCAAAACAAATGTATGCCTTGAGCCATGAGTATCAATTCTGTGCATAACTAAAGATTAATGATAGCTTGATGATAGCTAAAAATGAAAATACAATTTCCTCACATGAAGGAAATTTGAGACATTTATTTGTTAACCTGTTCACTTCATGATGTTGCTATCACAATAAGGTTAATACAGGACCCATCAGGTTCCCATAGGCGGTAGTTTAATGATGAATTATGATCATGATCATGAAAACATAAATGTCATCAATACATTGTATGCAACATATCCTGTTTCTGAATTGGATACAAAAGAATGATATCAGTAATATATAGCCTACCTAGCCAACAAGCAGCCAGATATGAAAATTTTGTGGACATTTGAGGATCAAAACAAATGTATGCCTTGAGCCATGAGTATCAATTCTGCCCATAACTAAAGATTAATGATAGCTTGACATTTTAACTGAAAAAACAATTTCCTCACATGAAGGAAATTCGAGACATTTCGTTTTTTAACCGGTTCACCTCGAGATGTTGCTTCCCCGTAAGGTTAATACAGGACCCATCAGGTTCCCATAGGCGGTAGTTTAATGATGAATTATGATCATGATCATGAAAACATAAATGTCATCAATACATTGTATGCAACATATTACTGTTTCTGAATTGGATACAAAAGAATGATATCAGTAACATTTCCAGTTTCCGAATTTATTGCTTTTTTAATCAAAAAGAGCAATAAAAATATTTAGTACTGACGTAACTAATTGAATGCCTTCAATCATTTCATGACATTAAATATAATGAATTATTTCAATCACCTTTTAAAAATTGAATGCAATGTATGCTATTTTTATGCCTCTGCAACAAAGTGGCCAGAGCCATGTTTTTTTGGTTGTCTGTCTGTCTGTCCGTCTGTGTGTCCCGTTCTTGTGGTCACGTTATCTAAACAAAAAAATGATTGATGGATTTCCATCAAACTGCGTCCATGTATGCATCTTTTCAATTTAAAAATGGTTCAGATTCATAAATCAGACATCTTGCAAATGCCTTGCACACAGTGTGGAATGCACACTGAATCGGTGGTATGCAGTGCGCGCAAACTAGCCTAGCACAAAATGGCAACCCGCAATGATGCATCCCCCACTTGATGATTTTTAATTTGCAATCTTTCCTGTTTTTAGACATTTAGACATTTTGCACAAAAATATGAAAATTGGGACAAATATTTTTCACTTCTAAGGTTTTCACATCAACTATGAGTGCTGCTTCTTTTTGATATGTGCTATTTCTTTTTCTCATATATTCTCTTTTTGTTGTTGCCTATATACCAAATGTTTATATAAATAAATGTTTTTATATTTCCAATTCTAGTTCATGAAATAGCCCTTGTACTGTGGAATAAGGCGAGGGAATTCATATTGCCGTTCTTAATTTGCTAATGACGGGTTTGGCAACACTTTTAGTGTAATGGATAGGATGAAGAAAAAAAAAGATATGCCCATCGGAACCTGTGAAGCAATATAGGAAATTGAGGTTTTCTTCATCTATATGCACCTGTAAATGTATAGAAAACCTTTTTTTTCCTTTTTCAAGAACCACCATCTTCCTCCTAGGGCTATTCCATACTTTCATATCCACTCCCCTAAAGCCTTCTGAGAGAAAACATAACATGTTGATGAAAGAGAGATATTTATAGATCTATATATCCTTGTGAAAAAGGGGAACTTTGATATTATCAGTGTTGTATAAAAAATGGAAGTCTTTTTAAATTCTTTGAACTACATGTACCCCTGGAGGTATTGATGTATGTGCCTATTACTTGTTTCAAACTTTGATGATTTTGCTAGATTGCCTCCACCCTAGTTTTCCTCAGAAATGTTTGTTACTTTTTGAGCTTACCTTCCGTAACACAAGATTGTTTTAAATTGTACTCTACAACAAATGACTGAGGCTCTTTGAAATGCAGAGGACTCTTTTGGGCACTTTTTACAAATTTAATTTTTTAGTTTTAATTTTAAATTTTTTTTAAAGGGGGGGGGGGGGGGGGAGGATCTTTTTGTAATTTTTCTCTTCAAAGCTAACTTCTAAAAAATGTACCCTAAAAGCCATCGAGACAAAACAAAAATGAACCTTTCCATTGCGATGTGAGCATTATATATGCAGGACTGGGAGAGTTAAGGGTAGAAATGCCCAACACCCCTCTCTTACACCTGTTGACCCTCACAATGGACCCTCCCCTTCCCTTACGATCACCCCTGTTTTACCACTCTAAAGAAGCCTCCACCCCCCTTCCCGGCCCATCTCACAACCCTCCCTTCAAATCTTTCCTACAATAAATTTCTCCCTTAAAAGCCATCCAGACAAACAAAACAAGTGCAGTTAACCCTTCCATCACAATGTGCACATTATCAGTATATTGCCAACATTGTCTTACACATGTTTTCCCACTCAATGGACCCCCCTTCCCTTACAACCCCCTGTTCTAAAGTCCACCCCCCTCCCCTCTCTCTCGGCCCCCCTTCCCTTACAACCCCCTGTTCTAAAGACACCCCCACTCCATCTCTCGGCCCACCTTACAACCCTCCCTTCAAATCTCTCTCCGAGAAATTTCTCCCTTAAAAGCTATCCAGACAAACAAACAAGTGAAGTAAACCCTTCCATTTAAATGTGCACATTATCAGTATATTGCCAACAGTGTCTGACACATGTTTTCCCACTCAATGGACTCCCCTTCCCTTACAACCCCCTATTCTAAAGACACCCCCCCCCCCCCCCCTCCATCTCTCGGCCCACCTTACAACCCTCCCTTCAAATCTTTCCTCCGAGAAATTTCTCCCCTAAAAGCCATCCAGACAAACAATCAAGTGCAGTTAACCCTCCCATTCAAATGTGTACATTATCTGTGTGTATTACCTGCATTGTCTTATCACTGCACAGGACTTACAGAGTTACGAGTAGACATTCTGCAGGAACTGCAAACCACTGAATTTCAATCAGCAAAAGGATCTATATCTCAGATTGATTTTCATCTTCCCTTCCATTTTCCCTCTGACTGGCCATATTTTGTCCCCAGTTTCCAGACTTTTACCCCCTTTACAATCAAAGATACATGTACATCCGTGTTTAGTAGCTCTGTTGTGTTTCAAATATTTTGTTCTGGCAGGGTTAACTTCCCATGGTTTATCCTTTTGTTTTTCCCTTTGAGTTGTTGCCTTCAACAAAAAAACAAGTTAGAGTTGAAAAGTTTACATTGATTTTTATCTTCCTTTCCATTTTTGCTGTGAGTGGCCATATTTTATCCCCAGTTTCTAGACTTTTATCCCTTTTTTGATCAAAGATAGATCAGTGTTTAGTAGCTCGGTTGTGTTTCAAATACTTTGTTCTGGCAGGGTTAAACTTCCCATTAGTTTATCCTTTCGTTTTTGCCTTCAAAGAAAAACAACCTAGAGTTGAGTTGACAAGTTTAGATTGATTTTTATCTTCCCTTCCATTTTCCCTCTGACTGGCCATATTTTGTACCCAGTTTCCAGACTTGTAACCCCTTTACGATCAAAGATAGATCAGTGTTTAGTAGCTCAGTTGTATTTCAAATACTTTGTTCTGGCAGGGTTAACTTCCCATGGTTTATCATTTTGTTTTTTCCTTTGCATTTTTGCCTTCAACAAAAAACAAGGTAGAGTTGAAATGTTTAGATTGATTTTTATATTCCCTTCCATTTTGATGCGAGTGGCCATATATTTTGCCCACAGTATCCATGTCTCTTACCTCGTTTGTGGTCATGATCAAAATGTATTTTAGTAACTCACTGGTCTGCCAGCTGTCTGGTTTTTAATGGGTTAAATTTCCCATGATATATTGTTCTGTTTTTGAGTCTTGTGTCTCGGCTACGAAAGAAATACGAGATCGACTGGAAACATTTCAAGATAAATCCATAATAGATAGATGGTATTTTATTCAACAACATTTCTAGCATGGCAGTCAGTTGCAAAGGAAATAAAGCATTTTATATGCAGTCAAACCTGTGTATAGTGACCACCTTAGGGAAACAAGGTAAGTGGCCACTGTAGTCAGGTGATCTCTAATAGGCAGGTTCCATTATACTATTTCTCTACAGGGGACCCATTGCAATGGCCATTGTAGGCAGGTTGGTTGTTATAGACAGGTGGCCACTATTAGTAACAAATTCAATTTGTAACCCCTACTGTATATCAGTAGGGGGTACAAGGCCAAGGATGGTGGCTTAGTAGTTAGAGTGTCCGCATCATGCACGGGAGGTCCCGGGTTCAAACCCAGACCGGGTCATACCAAAGACTTTAAAAATGATACCTTCTGCCTTCTAGCTTGGCATTTATAGAATGTAAAAGGGAAAGTTAATCACATGAGTTACCAGAGGACTGGGCCCCTTCTGTAGCTTTCGCTACATTTAGTAGACCTGTGGCCTAGGCGCCGCCGTACATGGCAAAATTGGCACGGGAAGGACTACTGTAAACGTTGTTATTTTCGCGCGATTAATATTTCGCACTGAGTGACGCAAAAACACATTCGCTGGTTTTTATTTTCGCGGTCGATCATGAGACCCTCATCAAAATGATATTATTAAGTAAATCAAAATTAATAAAATTGCATATTCGCGGGATTTAATGTTTGCGGACGCAGAATTTAGCGTGAAATCCGCGAAAAATTAAAGCACCGCGAATATTACCACGTTTACAGTAACTAACTCTATATCATTGTATAACATGTAGCTTTCTACTGGAGATGTGAACGTACTTACTTATTAAATTACAATAATACTTTACTAAGAACTGGTGTTTTTGTATTAAACTCTTGGGAGGATGGTTTATGATTTGAATTGTTGATGCATACTTATGCACTCTTTGTGTTGTTTTAACATCGACTGTAAACTTTACACATGGTTCAGGGCAATTCCCCCCCCCCCCTTCCCCAATTAAAAAAATCAATCAATCATAAAAATCATAAAATAGTCACAATCCAATGCAAAAACAAATACTGCTGATGTAGTAGGCAAGCTTGACGACAATTCCTCCCCTTCTTTAGATCTTAACTACAAAGAAACAAGAGCTTGAAATAACAGCTCAAGAGTAGTGTCAGGAAACTATCTAGATAAACTTGATACAATTTGTTTTTAAGCTCAGACTCAGAGATGGCATTTGATTGGAAATAAAAGCCTCGGGGAAGAAGCAAACTCTCGGGCCTCTTCTTATCGATCATAGACTTTAATGTTTACCATGAAAATGCTGTCAAAATCAGATTCTTAAAATAGCCACGTGAAAACTAAAAGTACAACCGCGACATCTTCAAACATAGCCCTTAAAAATAATTAATTTGAGATTACATCATTCTGGGGGGCTAAAAGAGACAAATTTCCATGTTTTGGCGGCCATTTTGGATTTTTGCGTTTAGAAAAAATACGCTCAAGGTTTCGTGTCTGGCATCAGTCAGATTTGGAATCAGCACCCCCGAATTGACAAGAAACCATCAAAAAACAAGGTCAGGTGGTCTCTAGCTTGACAAGTGTGGAAAGTTAGAAAATAAACAGTTTCATAAAGTTTCAGAACAATAACTCTCAATTCGAGGTAGCCTCAGCAAACTGTTGATAACTTACTCGATTTGATAGTACATGTACTTCACTTTCTACTGCTAGTACACAAGCTTGGATGGCATTTGATTGGAAATACAGCCTCGGGGAGATTTGAACTGTGCAGCCACTACTAATCAATCTCAGATGTAGCTGTTTACATTGGAACTGTTGTCATGACAAAACCTTTTTCCGCAGTGAAAACTAAGAGTACATAACATATGGCTTTGTAACATCTTGAAACAAACACAATTACAAATTGGAAAGTAGAAAGTTAGAAATGAGAGATAAGTTTAATACGGAACTATAAGGTTAACAGAACAATAAACTTTATAAATCTGAAGCTTTATTAAAAACACAAGTCAAAGTTATGTAAGAAAACTTGAGATAGATTTAATAGTGTATATATACCACTTTCCAAGCAGTAAGCACAATTGTTTTGAATTGATTGGAAAGACCAGGCATGTGAGACTTCCGCGTTTCCGCGTTTTCGCGTTTTTGAAATATAAAAAACGCGGAATTCCACGTTGTTTTTTTATGTCAAAAAAAGAAGGAAAAAACATTATTTTTTATTTTTTTTTAAAACTTGACTTTATTAAATGTATAGAGACAACATTTAAATCGGACCAAATCTTACCTAGTCATTTTGGAAGAATTATGAAAAATGGGTCGAGAATACAAAAACGTCAAGGCCTGGACCCCTGCAGCAATGGACTTTGTGCTCGCAATGTGCACTTCCTGCACACTTGTGGAATTACGTCGCGACTTTCCTCTTTTTTTTCTTACCTCACTCACATGCCTGAAAGACAGCCTCAGGGTGATTCGAACTCTGAGGCCACTACTGATCGATCTCAGACACGGCTGTTTACATTGGACAGTCTGTCTCGTCGTTGAAAGAAATCCGTCGGAAACAAAAATATATATGAAGTTGCAACTATAGTTTTTTTTAAAAATCAGTATGTGTATTTGTCTGTGTATCTGGATGTTAAAATCAAGAATAGAAAACAAAATATTGCTTATTTTTAATATCAGTAACAAATTTGATAAATAATAGTGGTTATGATGATAATCATGAAGCAAAATGTAATTCAGAACAAAACATACATGCAGTGTGGTAAGATTGGTAGAGCATGTCTTGCGATTCTGGTTAACTACGTTACATACAATATTAAACTAAATATAATTCAAATGATAGAGATATGAATACTCTTTCTAAGATTTTAACAAGCATATAATTATATTAAGTTACAATGTGTTGCCATTTTTAAGATTTCCTTTATTTTGCATCCATTTTTAACAACATTTACAAATCATTTACATCCAATTACAAAACATTGCTCAAATGATGGAGACATTTATGGTTTTCCTTTTTTTTTTAAACAAACAAAAAAAGTATGAGTCAGACCCAAACCACAAAGATGTGGGCAGTTGTCCTTGGCGGATTCATCATCAAGGTCAAGTGGCGCTGTAAAGCGCTGATGTGGTCTTCGCAAGAGCACGCCATGCAACTCTATCTTCCGCCAAGCGTGTTGCACCCTTCATTCCCTCTCCAGACACACTCGTTACATCATCCGTCCAAGATGTTGGTGGACCACCTCTGCCACGCTTTCCTTCGATTGCTCCTTGTAGTATTTTTTTTCTTTCTAACTCCTTCAGTTCTCTTAACAATGTGCCCAAAGTACTTAACGGTGCACCTGTAAAGTGTCAGATATTGCCCAAAATTACATTTGAGTCTTCAATCCTATACCCAAATCATTGTAAGATATGTCCGAATGATGTGTGAAAGTTTCATTGAAAAAGAACACTGCTTTCCTGGTTAAAAAAGCAAAAATTTGCGTCAGCTTTTACAACGAATTACTGTATAACGTGTATGAGGTTTTATGACCTTTCATTAACGCCCTTGAGCTGAATGATTTTCAATGATAGATATCGTCATATTAAAGGGGGATTAAAAAAAATCTAAACCTATTTTATTCTTCTCTAACCATTTATAAGCTAAACAACACGGTAGAAGAGAAATGTGGAAGTAAAGTTAGAAACTTAACTGGTTTGACTTTAAGTTTTCCCTTTATAATTCCCCTTCTAATATTGTGTACTAGTCTTGTTCAGAATCCACACATTTGTCTGTCTTTCCTTCCATGATACCTGCAAAAGCTTGCATCTTGATTAGAAAACAAAAAGCAAAAAATTAATCGTTTGAACCCTTTCACTACAAGATTCTGAAATGTACATAGCCCACTTTTTTGTAACTCCTACTGTATATTCAGGGCTCGACACTAGCACTTGCCCGCTTGCCCGGGGCAAGTAAAAATTGGATGTCGGGCAAGGAAAATTTCATGAATTGTCTAGTTTGCTTGCCCGATTGGGCAACTAAATAGTTGTTCAACTACAAGAGAACAGCGTCATTTCACACTCATCTAGGAGCAAGAGGGCAAGTTGATTTTATAATGGGGCAAGTCAAATTTCAACATGTATGATTTTACTTGCCCGAATGGGCCAGTACAGAAAAAGTTAGTGTGGAGGCTTGGTATATTATTTGTAAAACGTATATAGCTTTCTACTGAAGATGTGGACGTACTATGATCAGGGCTCGACACTCACACTGGCCCGCTGGCCTGCTGGCCCAGAGCAACTGGTTAACATTAACCCCAGTGCCAGTGACATCCAGCAAAAAAAAAAATTATTTTATTTTGGGGGCTCCTTTTCGGGGGCTACTTTTCCAACTTTCGGGGGCTACTTTTATCATCTCGGGGGCTACAAATTTCTGGGCTCTTTATCGAATTTCAGGGGCTACTATTAAGCTCTAATGATGTAAGTGATCATCTTATAAGCATTTGATCACGATCCAAACAGAAAATCCCCACAAAAAATCCCCGAATTCGCCCGCCGCCCCCGTGTATTTTTTTCGCTGGTGACATCACAGGCTGTGTCTATGAATAATCCATGTGTTATTACCCTGATGGGATTAATTCTACAGAAAGCGTCTCGGTGATCTTGTTAATTCAGGCTATTTGTGTCCATCATTGGCTTCTTTTTCATGCATGCATCAATCCATCTTTTTATACTTATTCTTGTGGCCAGTGACATACACAGTGTGAATAGAGACATATTACAATCCTTTGTTTTAAATGGGGTAAACAGTTTAAAAAGAAAAGAAAAAAGAAGATAAAGTAAAAAAAAAGAAAAAAGAATAATCTTATTTATTAATTCAGGCTGTTATTTTACCTCCTTGACTTGTTTTTCCAGAAATATTAATGCATGCATCAATTCTTGTTATAAATAAGAATTATTTTTATACTTAATCCTTGTGGACAGTGGCATAGACAGTGGGAGCAGAGGCATGGTTTTAACATTCACTATTTAAACGGGTTAAAAAGTTAAAAAAAAAAAAAAAAAAACAATAAAGAAAATAGAAGAATAATTTTACTCTCTGTGTTTGTACAGTCAATCCTTCTCTAGCAACCCCCTGTCTATAAGGACCACTTGTCTTGTTTTGGTAGAAAGCAGTTTGCATGTAAACAAACCTGTGTGTCTATAACCTGCTTATTCACGCAACTTTTGATGTCTCCCTTGGGCAGTCTTCATAGATGGGTTTGACTCTTACTTTGATCTCTTTGTTGAAGGGAGTGCAAAGGGGGGGGGGGGGGGGGAGGGGTAAATAGACAGGAGTGAAATAATTTCTACGTTGGTGCAACTTGTGCAACTACCTCGGCCCCCCATGCCTTCATTCCTCTACCTATGCCAATGAAGTACTCTAGATCAATCATAATTGAATGGGGGGTGGGGGGATAAGTAGGGAGGGGTGCACTAACTTCCCTATGGGGGCAACAACCCCCCCCCCAAAAACAAAACAAAAAAGCCTTCATCCCTGTATCTATGCCAATGAAGTACTCTAGATAAATCATAGTTGAAGGGGGGGGGGGGGTAAGGGATAAGTAGGGAGGGGTGCACTAACTTCCACATGGGGGCAACTACCCCCCCCCCCCCCCCCCCCATATGCCTTCATCCCTCTACCTGTGCCAATGAAGTCCGTCCTCTAGATAAATAATAGTTGAAGGCAAAAGAGATGCAGAGGGTTGAGAAGTTTACGTCCCTGACTACTTGGTCATTTGTGAAGATCCGTTTCGACTGTTTTTGCTGAACGTCGTTGATCCAGTTTTTTGTTTTCCTTTTCTGCATGGAGAACTCTTAAAAGAGAATATGATATTTATTGTTATTTTAATGTTATTATTGTTTCGTAGGCGGCTTTTTGGAGCTCGCTTACCACTTATTGGCTGAGTTTTCATAACCCTTCAAGTTCTCCACACGGAATACTTGAAAGATACTCAAAATGTATTAGTACAAAACTATTTTTATATTTCTGATCACTTGTCTTTTCATTAAATTTGTTATGCCGAGGAATATATTTTGTTTTGCTTTTTACATCATAAGATCTTTAAAAAGTGATGCTTGCTCCTTTCGCGGGTTGTCTTTATATATTTTTAAAAATCCACTTTGCATGTTTAAAGGGATCTAGTAACTCTGTTGACATGTGCAAAAAGTGATGAAGGGTTGATGCAATGTATATTGTTGTTATCTCATATGTCCACAGGGTATTGTGTGAAAATTTCAAGTCAAATGGACATTGCATGGCCAAGTAATGAGCGAAAATGCAAAGTGATATTCACTAACTCACTGCACTCACTTTGTACACGGTTTCAAAACTCCGGGGGAGTTTTTCTTATCTGAATACATATGAATCGTACATATCTTTGTAACGAAAGGGAAATTTGAAAAACCAAAACCGGTCCCATGATTTTATTGTTAATACGAATACAACAAGGTATGAGGGAAGCGCTAGAATAAAAAAAAAAATTATTTTGAGGAATTTGGACAATGTTACTAAGTCCCTTTAATAAGAATAAATTTACTGATCTATTTTCTCTGGGTAGATAAATGAAATTGCAGAAATTATTTATAGAAGATGTCGTCTTTTTTTCTTTAGTATGAGGAGCATTATTTAATTAGCATTTATTTATTGTATTACATGATAACTATTCCTTGTTATTTTCTTATCTTAAGAACTAAGAAAGTATCATGTGATCATTCTGCTGTATTGTTTTCTCTCTCTCCAGTCTTTCAGGGATGGATAATGTAAGTGGCAGAATTGGTGCACCCCTATTGGGATAAATTCAAGACAATGTGTTGAAATCAAACTGACAGCATTTATTTTATCTGTTTTGTGTATCAACTGTACTCTTATTTCTTGTAAGATATATATCCTATCTTAACATCTACAAAATGAGAAGTTGTTTGTAATCTTTCTCATGTACTGCTATTTTTTCTCTTTTTCAGGGATATTTATATGTTGAAGCGGAAGAATTGGCACTACCGCTTCAGAATAATTTTTTTTTTAAATTTGTGGAAAACAAAAGGACAGCATTTATTTGTGTATTATCTGGTATTTCCTGTTATTTTCCAAAAGAAAATTAGAACTAAGAAGTATCATGTGGTAATTCTGATGTGTTATTGTCTTTTTTCATCTCTTTCTTTCAGGGCTGGTTAATAGAAGCGGCAGAATTGGTGCACCTTATCAGAATAATTTGTTTACAAATTTGTGGAAAACACAGGGACAGCATTTATTTGTGTATTATCTGCTATTTCCTGTTATTTTCCTATATATTTAGAACTATTAAGAAGTATCATGTCCTCTTTCTGATGTATTATTATCTTTTTTTTAATCTCTTTCTCCATTTTTCAGGGCTGGTTAATGGAAGCAGAAGAATTGGCGCATCCGCATCGGAAAAATTCCAGGAAAGCTAAAGGACAGCCTCCGAAACCGCCGAGCCCGATGTCAAAAGGTCTCCTCATCCATATACATGGGGGCGGCTTTGTCGCTCACACGTCAAAATCACACGAGGTAGGAGCTGTTGTTGTTGTAGATGTTTTGTTTGCTGTGTGTTTATTTATTTTTAGTGGCCTAGATGTTGTTAATTTTGTGGATGTTTTTTTTGTTGTGTGTTTATTTGTAGTTTTAGAGACCCACTTTCTTTTAACCTGACTGAAATTATACATGGGGGGCGGCTTTGTCGCTCACACGTCAAAATCACACGAGATGTGGGTATTGTTTTTGTAGATGTTTTGTTTGCTGTGTGTGTTTTTATTGTTAGAGACTGATTTTCTGTAAACTTACAGGAATTAATACATGGGGGCAGCTTTGTCGCTCACACGTCAAAATCACACCAGGTGGGAGTTGTTGTTTTTGTAGATGTTTTGTTTTGCTCTTATGTGTTTTGCGTTTTAAGTTAATTAGAGACGTGTGTTCTGTGCAATTGAACGAGTTTTTATGTAGGGGTTGTTGTTTTTGTAGATGTTATTGCTTTGATCGTTTAGAACCTGATTGTCTATGAACTTGAAGGATTTAATACATTGGGGCAGCTTTGTGGCTCCCATGTCCAAATCATACGAGGTGAGAGTTGTTGTTTTAGATGTTTTGTTGGCTGTGTGATTTTAGTTTTGGAGACCTACAGTAAAACCAACAATTATTTGGACACCCTGAAAAATAGGAAACTAACTATTTTGATAATTTTTCAAAAATGGTCTTATATTTTATCTTGATTTCAACAATGCAGCACACGATGAATTTTAGGCAGCTTTTTACCAAACATTTTCTTCAAAATTTGTTCTAGCATCATTTAAATTAAAGTGATTTTTTCAAGGTGTCCAAATAATTCTTGGGTACACTGTATGTTTTGTGAAGTTGAAGGAATTTATACATGGCAGTTGTTGTTTTTGTAGATGTTTTGTTTGCTGTTTATTGTATTGGTGTACACATTTCCGTCCTGTGAGCTTGAAGTAATTTATAAATGGGGCAGGTTTGTGGCGCACACGTCAATTTGTTGTTTTTGTTTTAGATGTTTTGTTCGCTGTACGTGATCTTTATTGTCAACGTCCTATTTTCTATGAACTTGAAGGAATTGACATGTATGCAGATCTCACGAGTCAAGCTCTCGCTGCTAGGGTAAAACAAATTGAGTTAAAAAAGTCTCTGTTTACGTCCCATGTGTAAAGGGGTTTGGGGGACGTGAGCGACGTGTTTTGTTAATTTTGTACATTGTAAATCTCTGTAGAACTCAAAGATCTTTCCAAGTCGAGGTTTGTTTGAAGTTTGAAAAAGGGTAAAACACTTAATTTTGGATTCCCTCTTAATTGGTTAATGCTGCGTGAAAGACAAGGCAGTTTCGCAGCACGAACATCAAAACCTATTTCATTCTTGTGTTGATCACAAGCCAAACAACAAGGTAGAAGAGAAAGGTGGAAGTTCAAAGTGATTTTGGTTGAATTTAACAAAGTTTATGGATCACTTTAAACTTTCATGGCATATCACTGTAATATACCCACCCTCTTTCAGTCTGAGCAAGTGCCATAATGAGTCAAAGTACCAATTCCCTTTTTAGCTCACCTGAGCCAAAGGCTCAAGTGAGCTATTGTGATCGCTTTTCGTCCGTCGTCCGTCGTCCGTCGTCCGTCGTGCGTCGTCCGTCGTCCGTAAACTTTTTACATTTTCATCTTCTTCTCCAGAACCAATGATCGGATTCCAACCAAACTTGGCAGGAATCATATTTAGGGGTAGAGGAACCAAAGTTGCTAAAATGGTGGGCGTGGCCCCCAGGGGGGCCCTGGGGGAGGGCACCAAATGTAAAAAATATGTAAATTTTAAACATCTTCTTCTCAAGATCCAGAAGTATGACAGACCTGATATTTCATATTTAGATGCCTCTATTGATGAAGAATGAAAGTTGTTCACAAGATTTTTGTGGGTGGTCCCATAAGGGCCCTGTGGGCGTAACAGTTTTTTTGGGGGCCCTACCATAGGAAATATACATTTTCATCTTCTTCTCCAGAATCAATGATTAGATTCCAACCAAACATGGCAGGAATCATCTTTAGGGGTAGAGGAACCAAAGTTGCTAAAATGGTGGGCGTGGCCCCCAGGGGGGCCCTGGAGGAGGGCACCAAGTGTAAAAAATATGTAAATTTTAAACATCTTCTTCTCAAGATCCAGAAGTATGACAGACCTGATATTTCATATGTAGATGCCTCTATTGATGAAGAATGAAAGTTGTTCACAAGATTTTTGTGGGTGGCCCCACAAGGGCCCTGTGGGCGTAACAGTTTTTTTTGGGGCCCTACCATAGGAAATATACATTTTCATCTTCTTCTCCAGAACCAATGATTAGATTCCAACCAAACATGGCAGGAATCATCCTTAGGGGTAGAGGAATCGAAGTTGCTAAAATGGTGGGCGTGGCCCTCAGGGGGGCCCTGGGGGAGGGCACCAAGTGTAAAAAATATGTTAATTTTAAATATCTTCTTCTCAAGATCCAGAAGTATGACAGGCCATCGCAGAATGGCCCCATAGGGTCCCTATGTGAGTGGGGTTAATATGCTGAAGTGGTCAGTGGCTGGTGAAATGTGTTAAGCTTTGTCTTATATGTGTGTCTGTCTTTTTTTATGATTCACCCAAACATTATGGTAAATCATAATGTTAGGTACAGGGGATCAAAAGTTATTGATTAAATAGTACATCACATTATAGATTTTGGCATGATTTCAACTGATTTCATATCTTCTGAGGGTGCCAGAGAGAACATGCGCCAGATGTGAATTGATTGACCTCAGGTGAGCGTCGTGCCCCCCTGGGGCTCTTGTTTAAAAGGTAAAACAATTTAAAATGAATGCAAAGAGAAAAAACTAGAATCATCAATGTTTAATAGAGGGGAAGAGAACTTCAAGTGTTTTTCGATTTATGCCATAACCGCATCCTTTTAACTGCATTCTTGCACTCTTGATAAAAGTGCCTGAGGCGTACCTCATTTACTATGTGTGCAGCTGCCCGTCACTGGCACATGCCCTGTAGCTGGGGCAGCAGTGATCAAAATACATGGGGGCTTGGATGGGGCGAATTCACCCCAAAAATGCCAAAAAGGCCACTTGGAAATCATCAAACAGCCCCTGAAAATTTGCATGGAGTTTAATGCAAATCAAATGTTGCTATTTTCATGCAGGCAAGCTTGAAATGTAGCCCCTGAAAAAAAAAATGAATATAAAATTTTCCCTGGGGGGGGGGGGGGGGGTGCAGTGCAACAGGGGTGTAGCTATGGGGGCTGGAGGGGAATATGCCCCCACAAATTGTATTTGCCCATCCCAGGTGCGGCCACAGAAAAACAAAACATGCTAGCACTAAAATAGAAAAAGGACAGAAAGAAATCAGCAAAAAATGTATTTTTAATAATCTGAGGTAAATATCATTGATTTTCTAAGAATTATGATTAGGTCGCAAATGCTCCGACTTCGAATACGGCCCCCGTACGATGCCACTTTTAGGTGCCGTGGCTATCGTGCAGGCCCCGGTCAATATGTTACTGATACTCTAAGATGCCACAGACATCGTACGATATCTTTCCGAAAATTGTAGAAAATCCGCTGTAGGGGAAAAAAATCGTACAGCGCCCGGAGCATTTGTGACCTAGGCATTAGCAGACTTTGAGACTTTTGATCACAATGCAAATAGTTACCTCCGAAATCTGTGTTAGATGTGGATGTATGGAGCTACATATATGTGACCATTCATTCATTCATGATGGTGATGGTGATGGTGATGGTGATGGTGATGGTGATGGTGATGGTGATGGTGATGGTGATGGTGATGGTGATGGTGATGGTGATGGTGATGGTGATGGTGATGGTGATGGTGATGGTGATGGTGATGGTGATGATGATGATGATGATGATGATGAAGATGATAATTCTATGATAATGTTGATAATTAAATTAGTAGTAATAGTACTATTCCTAATAATAATTATATAATACTAATAGTAATACTAATACAATTTCAATACTACTATCAATAATAACAATATTGATAATAATAACTCATTTATAAAGCACTTTTTTTTCTTTCAGTCCATTTTAAATTACATGTTTTCCTCATATATAGCATCATCAACAAATCCGCATTAATCCTGTGTAGTAGTTTGCTGCTCAGTTTTAAACACTGGAACAAAATCACATAATTTTGAAAACTCTTGACAAATAATTACTATAAAGAGACTTTGTTACACAATTTATGAAACATAAGCGCAACATTAAAAAAAACCCTCACAGAATATTGGGTATAAAGAGACTTGATAAAGGACTCCCATGTTGACATATTACACATTGCACCTACATGTACATTGCATAAGACTCTGACGCACATTCAGTTCGTGTAGCGGCATACCACCATGTGATAGCACTAAGTATATTTTTTTCCAAGCACAAATGTTGAAACTGTTGACACAAATTTTGAAAACCCTTGCAAAACATTTGCTATGAAGAGTTTGGTATTCTAATAGTACTACATGTACTATTGATTCACAATTTATGAAACATTTACACAACATTTTAAAAACCCTCACAGAATATTGGTATTAGTGCTGAGTCAAAATGCTTACTAAACATATGTTCATATTCTGAACATATGTTTAATATTTAAATATTCAAAGATGTGACTGAATTGAAGAATTATCAACAGATTGAAGTCGTTTCTCCAGTTTAAAACGTTTAGAGACAGCGTTTAAACATTTAGTAAAATAAACGGAATAACTCAGCACTAGTATATTAAAAGGATTCACATATTGACATACTACACATTGCACCTACATTGCATAAGAATGTGACGCACATTCAGTTCGTGCAGCGGCATACCACCATGTGATAGCACTACTATTTTTTGAGGCACAAATGTTGACTCTGCGTGTTTGCAGAGTAAATATTGCCTCCTCCAACTATCTCTCATGAACAACACTTTAAAGTCTTGAGGGGTGGTTATTGATTAAGATATCAAATCAATTGAATCGCTTGATTTGATTAGCAAAGTTTGTGTCTATACTATGTACATATAGGATAGGAATCGCATTTTTAGATTAGTGTGACCTTTATGTGTATCTTTTTTAACCCCATTATAATGAAGTCTTTCTCTGAAATATCCAGACTTGGATGAAAGGGATTTAGTAACATTGTGCGGACATTCTTTGCTTTCAGAATATTTTTGTTCTAGTATGAATGCTGCGAGTAAAAAAAAAAAAAAAAAAATTATATTTCCTGAAATCATGATTGAACATTTCATGACTCAACAAAACAGCATTAAAGTACATTGTCACCACAGTTTGGAGTAGTGGTTAAATCTAATGGGTTCCTTTTAGCAAAGAAAAATAGAGTGAGTTTTTTGCATGCTAAACAATAATTAATGTTTTTAAACCAAATTCACCTGCGTCTAAATCTCATCACTCTGGGGATACGGAAATCTCATCGCTAATGTATGTTAAAGGGATCTAGTATATTTGTTAACATTTAAAACTATAAAAAAAAGGTTGATACAATTTTTATTTCTTATTTATTAATTTCTATTTCTGTGGTCAAATATGTCCACTAGGTGATATTGTGAACATTTCAGGTTAAGTGAATGTTATATGGCCAAGTAATGAGTGAAAATGCAAAGTGATAGTTGCTTTTAAACTCATTTTCCATAACTTTGTGCACAGTTATAATTATCCAAACTTTCAAATGCAAACATTTCAATCATATATATCTTGATAATAAAACAGAAATTCATAAACCAAATCCTGTTCCATGCTTCTATTGGTAATACAATTACAACAGGTTATGTGAGACCTGCTAGAGTTCTAAGTAAGTTTTGTAAATTTGGACAATGGTACTAGATCACTTTAACTGGATGCATTTTAGAAAATAATTGCGACGATATTTCAGACATAATTTGTTTTGCATTTGTGGCAGGCCTAATGCAAATTAATCTAAAAGAAAAGTGGTTGAAATAATTGCTTAATGTTTCCCAAAACTGTTGTGTTGGCTTTAAGTTTTGTAGTTTCTCATTCATTTATCCTCGGGCCAAATGCTGAATGAATTATTTAGCTGTCACCACGGCTTCGGTTGTGACACCCCCATGCCCATTATTCTAAACGACAAGCTGAAAGCGTTTGGGTTTAGGTTCAATTATCGACAGTAATGATCCCTTCAGGGTCATTCAAGTTTCTTGCATAATTGCTCACACTTGTTGTTTCTTTCTTGTCTTTTGAAATAATGGAAGGATTAGAAAGTTCAGAACATTCTGGGTTGCTTCTTACATTATTATGCTGTCATATAGAATATAAATCATTTTGCAGTAGATGCGCATAGAATATATGATAATATCAGATAATTGCTAAATGCATTGTTTGTTAAATTGCTTATAAAGGATAATTTGAGTTTGTTGCATACATGCATTTATATTCTTGTGTTCCTTTCTCTCTTTAAATACTGCTGAAATAATGAAAAGGAATATTAAACAAAAATACATTCAGAGTTTTCCATGATATACATGCAAATGTTTTGCGAAAGAAAATGTCATTTTACAGCAGAAGCAGATAAAATATGATATAACAAAATTGCCAACACAACAGATTTTGATGATGAAGAAATTATGACAACATATGGCGGCATGGCCCTCATTCTCTTCATTCTGTATTTTCTACCTTTACTTGATACACATTTATATAATCCGACCTTGTAGATGATTTTTCCCCCATGTAGATTACTTTTTATTATTTCCAAGTTTATTCCATGGGTTAATTCTACAGGAGAAGCAAGTGTGCATCTTCACCTGTACATTTTCACCTGTACATAGGCCTTCAAATGTAAACAAAATATTGATTCAACCTAGGAGATCTAAATCATAACAAGATTTCTATTTTCCCCATTTCTTCTTTCTTTGCTAAAATGTTTTGTACAGATCTATCTGAGGTCATGGGCAAAAGATCTTGGCGTTCCAAGTGTATCAATAGATTACTCGCTAGTAGTACCTGAGCGATGAGTAGCAGTGGTCTTCAAATATGGTTTCTTTGCCTGTGCATAGGCCTTCAGATTTTGTTGAAATATTGATCCAACCTAGAAGATCTAAATCATAACAAGATTTTATCGTCCCTATTTCATTTCTTTCTTTTTTCTTTGCTAAAATTTGTTATACAGATCTATCTGCGATCATGGGCGAAAGATCTTGGCGTTCCAATCGTATCGATAGACTACTCGCTAGCACCCGAGCAACCATTTCCACTAGCCTTCGAAAATTGCTTCTCTGCCTGTGCAAAGGTCTTCAAAAATGTTGAGATATTGATTCAACTTAGGAGATCTAAATCATGACAAGATTTTAATTTCATTTCTTTCTTTTTTCAAACTTAATTTGTTATACAGATCTATCTGAGGTCATGGGCAAAAGATCTTGCCGTTCCGATCGTATCGATAGACTACTCGCTAGGACCCGAGGAGCCGTTTCTTAGAGCTTGAAACAAAATTGCTTCTATGCTTGTGCTAAGACATTTAAACATTATGAAATATTGATTCCACCAAAGGGAACCAAATCCTAACAAGTTTTCACCTTTCTTTTTTTCTTTGCTAAAATTTGTCATACAGATTTATCTGCGATCATGGGCGAAAGATCTTGGCATTCCGATTGTATCAATCGACTATTCATTATTGCACCTAAGCAATCGGTCACATTTGTCTTGGAAGAGAGATTCTTTGCCTGTGCATTGGCCTTCAAATTTTTTTGGGAAATATTGATACAACTACGAAGATCTAAATCATAACAAGATGTTAATTTCTTTTCTTTCTTTTTTCTGTGCCAATTTTTAAATCAAATACAGATCTATCTGCGGTCATGGGCGAAAGATCTTGGCGTTCCGATCGTATCCATCGACTACTCGCTAGCACCCGAGCAGCCGTTTCCCAGAGCCTTCGAGGAGTGCTTCTTTGCTTATGCCTGGGCCGTCAAGAATGCACCTTACCTCGGTAAGTCAATATTTGTTATCTTAAAAATCGTTAAAATGTATTATTAAAGGGATAGTTGAGTATTGGTCAAACTTAACTTTAGTAACCAAAACCTGCATCATTACGGTACAAACTAATAGTTATAACTCCACCATGCTCAAAAGGTATGCACAATTACAAACGACTAAGTAATAACCCTGTTATCATTAAAAAAGAGCTGTTACAACTCAAGAGGGCGCTCTCTAAAGCCGGTTTTAAAGCTGGTTTTAGCCATTCTTTCATACAAAATTGAGCATTTAATGTTTTGTTAAAATAATGATTCAATAGAGATATCATCAGCAACTATTTAAAAACCTATTTAGATTGTTTTCAAAGTAGTCTATAGATAAGCATTTTTTGTATTTTTCGAAAGAGTCAAAATGTCCCCCGGCCGGTAGACTTATGAATAAAATATCTTGAAATCAAATTGTTCAACTATGAGAGCATTTGAAAGGGAATGATTCTCAATTTACATGTTTTATTCAAGGAACTTTCAAATGGAATTGAAACCAACCAATTTAGTGTCAAGGGGCATTTCAGGAAGTACCAATACTCAAATGTACCTTTAAAGGAAAACTCTGTACTTGCCTTCAAAAAAGTAATTTCCCAATTATTTTATTTCCTCCAAGATTTTCATTGTTTTATCGTTTTCTTTTTGTTTCATCTTGGTTGTTCATCTATTGCTTGTTCCAATTTTGCAACCTTATTCTCTCTTTTCAATCAGAAGAAAATGTTGTAGTTATCTGAATTCTGTACACTGTATTGCAAAAGATAAGCCTTTCGGGATAATGTCGGGTTTCAGCTGTATGGATCAGTCTGAATGAAAATAGGTCATAAACAAAAATAAGAGATGAAGATGGATAGAATGTGAGATGGACAATATGGCAAGCTTAGTGTTTTGTCTCCATAAGGCTACTTTTAGCGAAAATGGGGGGGGGGGGGGGGGGGAAATTGGAAATGGATTCCCAGTTCGAGTTACACATTCTCATTACACATCTCGTTTCCTAACCTTTTATTTCTTATTGATTTTCTGAGTTATAGATTCTAGTTTTAGATGGGAATTCACTTTTTTTTAAACAAGTTTTCTCATTTTCTCTATCCTGGCATTAGGTGATATGCCTGAAGTGTGTCATGTTTTGTTTTTATTAAGTTTTTTGTTTTGTTTGAGTTATTGGTTTGGGAGTTCACATTTCTTATGACTCTCTTTGTTTTTTCTACCTTCCCGTAAAATTTATAAGATCCTGTTCATGCTGTTATTTAAAACAGTACATTATTTTTGTTTTGCTATTGAACCGCATCTTTTTTTGTTGTTGTCTGAAGTTATAGATATGTGTGTAATCTATGAATACAAAATGCAATTGTAAGTAAGAGTGGAAAGGGAGATTACACATGGCAAGTTTAGAACAATGGGGATTTAATATGTATGTTATTTCTCATGAAGTATCATGATGAATATTTTGAATGATTTTCAGCTCAAATCGGGGTCTCCTCTCTTTAATAAAATATACATGGAGCTCCCATTATCAAATATCAATACATGGTAAAGCTCCATCAGTATACCAAGATTTATTTTTTTATCGATATCGCCAGTGCTGCTTTTGAGAAAATGCTTTGTTTTATTTGTATCAAAATAAACTGGGTGAATTTGTTACTTTTATAAAGTTAAACACCTCCACAAACTCTTACTTGACCCTGGTAAAGCAAACAAAAAGAAGAAAAACAGACTGCCTTAAAATGTGACTGTTTCCTATCACCCTCTCGCGGAGCCGTTCAGTGGACCCAGACGCAGTCTCAGAGGAACCGTAGAAACAGAGACACATCATTCAGTCTATTAAGAGTAATGATCAAAATTTCCATTTGCACCCAGTTATTCTGTGAAACTTCAAATATTAATTTTTCTTCTAATTTTTAAATAAAGTTTTGGGGATCTTTTATTTACTCATCTTATGGGTTCACCACTCTATAACTAATACTTGGTAAATGCAATTAGATGACCGAGCATGGTGGCTTAGCGGTTAGAGTGTCCGCCTCATGCACGGGAGGTCCCTGGTTCGAGCCTAGACCGTGTCATACCAAAGACTTAAAAAATGGTACCTTCTGCCTTCTAGCCAGACACTCGCCATTTCATAGAATGGAGAAGGGAAAGTTAATCACACGAGTTACCAGAGGACTGGCCCCCTTCTTTAGCTTTCGCTACATTTAGTAGATGTGTGGCCTAGGGCTAATGAATCGGAGATAGGCGCCGTCTTATGTGCCAAAATTGGCATGGGAAGGACTTTAACTTAACTGAAAAATGCAATTAGATGTCAATAAATGTGGGAACATTTAAAGAAATGTAGCAAATTTAATTTTCATTTTTATTACTCCATACTGAAAGGCCAAACATGGTGAGATCAGTCCTGACTTTGTTTTCAGAATGAAATGACATACATGTAGTGAATTAAAATTATATGTGAATTGGGCAACATAATTGTGATCAGTGGTAAAATTAGAGGGGAGATAAAATCAATTCATGGCCTGAAGTGAGCAGTAAGCTAATGCTAAGATTGAGTAACTTAGTACGTTGATGCAATTTACTGACCGTGACATTTACCTATGAATGAGCCAACGGAGCGATGGAATTTCAAGGGAACATTAGTAGAGTAAAAATTCAATTATCAGTCTATCACCTTATACTAAACAGGGCTAATGATGATATGATATCTCTTTGTCATGCTCTTGAATTAAATTACGTAATGAACAACAAAACAGTGATGCTTCAAGCAAGAGTGCAATGTGATTTGGGCAGAAACGTAACACTGTGATTGAGTAACTAAAACTAACTAAGTGCGTTGATGCAATATATACTGGCCCTGACATTTACATTTAAATGAGATTATAACCGAGCGAAGGAATTTCTGTAAAGTTTCTTAAATATTTAACCGACTCTTTCATTAACAAGGGAACATTAGTAGTGTGAAATGCAATTATCATTCAATAACCTAATGATGAGCTCTCTATGTCTTGCTCTTAAATTGATTTATTCTAAGGACTAGGTGAATATTGTTAATGTGAATTGGGCAACAAATCAGTGATGCATCAAAGAAAGAGTACCCTAGTAAGCCAACGCATTTCATTCTCATGAATTTTAGAGCTAGGTAGAATTAAATTCACAATGTGAATTGGGCAGAAATGTAACACTGCGATTGAGTAACTATAAAGCTAACTAAGTACCTTGATGCAATATATACTGGCCCTGACATTTACTCTATATGAATGAGACGAGCGAGCGATGGAATTTCTCCCTAACTGATGAATATTTATAGACCGTTTAATTGACAGGGGAATATTAGTAGTGTACCAATTGTAATTGTCATTTGTTATTACTCTACTTTGTACTGAAAGGGCTAATGTTAAGATCTCCTGATTGAGAGCTTGATTTAATTTAAAGGGACATTTTCCCCAACATATAATCACCTTTGATTATGTTCTCTAAACATTAAAACACAATTTCATGCAAATACGACCAACATTGGCCTTTTGAGCAAGGGATGAGCATCATTCAAAGTCACTCGCTGTACGGGATAATCCCATTCATCGCGAACACCAAGGAGGCTGCCATTGATGTTTATGAAACTTTGATCGCTCTAAAATGTGACGTCAAACCCGAACTACTCTTTTTGTTGGCTCACGTTTTGCCTTGTGTTTGTGCACAAACCCTGCGAGCTGCGAGAGCTAATAAAAAGAGGCCGAGCTTGTTTGTTCGGGTTTGACGTAGCATTTCGGCGCGAACAATTCAAAATCCGGGTTTCAAAAAATATAATGGCAGCCTCCATGCTATACGCGATGAATGGGATTAGCCCATATAGCGATTGACTTGAATGATGCCCCTCTTTTGTTCAGAGGGCAAACATTGGACATATTTGCATGAAATTATGTTTTAATGTGTAGAGAAATTATCAAAGGTAAATAGATGATGGGGAAAATTTCCCTTTAAGGACTTTGCGAATATCTTTAAAGTGATCCATTAACTTCATCAGATTTTTAAAGCGAGACTGTGTTTGGGACTTCAATCATAACCTAATACCAATGTATGATTCTCAGAGATGCCAAGCAGTACGATTTTATCGTATTTAGTACGTTTTGTTGATGAAAATACGACAGTACGTTTTCTGAGCAAAAAAATATGATTTTTGAAAGGAAAAAAAATATATATATTTTTATATTTTATTTTTTTCCCCATTCGATAGTAACAGTCAGAAAATGGCAAAAATAACTATTATAACAAACTCATAAAACGTTGTGTGAACCAACTTTTTTTATTAACGCAAACATCCATAGAGTATTTTTTGTTGCACAAATTGGCTTTGTGAAAAAAATTTTTTTTTTTTTTCTACCTCGAGGTTGGCTGTAAATGTTAATGAAAGAGCAAACATTTTACTTGCCCGTTCTTACCAGTAAAACATTTTCCTGACATTTTAAAGGCCTTGGGCCAACGGGCCAGTGTTAGTGTCGTGTTTTCGTGAAAATCTGATTTTTCTCTCCAAAATCTGATTTTTTTAGGATATTCAGTCTGTTTTTTTGTGTCCAGAGGTTGGCATCTCTGGATTCTTGTGGATGATGTGTATTAGGTTCTGTGTTTACCTAGTGAAAAAAGTGAAAATTGTATCAGATATTACATCCTACTGTAGATTTATTCCGACTGACATTCATACAATCAGAAGGCTTTCCTCATTCAATCATTAATATCTCCATATAATTACGGAATATACATTTGAAAAACCAAATCCCCTTTCATTCTTCTGTTACCATAAGCCAAACAACAAGGTACAGAGGAATGTGGAAGCTCCAAGTGATTTTGGTTGAATTTGAATGGACTACTTAAACTATTACATTTCATTTATAAGAATATGATTTTTTGGATGGTGGTTCCCTTTAATATTAATTGGTCAACGAACAGTGATGCTTCAATATAGAGTATTTAAACCAAGTATGTCAACGCGATGCAATCTCTTAAATTTTAGGAAGTATAATTTTAAAAGGCATTTTCTTAATATAGTTCAACCATATTGAATAATGTTAATTATATTATAATTAAATTATATTTGTTCATAACAGTATGATATAAAAATCCAGGCAAAATGCTGCGGATTGCACCCATTGTAATATGTAGTGAGGGAAGTATCTGTTGTATTAAAAAAGGCTTTATTTTGTTTTATACAAATGGCATCTGACAGAAAATTGTCAACAATTTTGGTTTTCAATGAAGTTCTTCGAATCATTGTCTGTTTCTTGCATTTCCACTCTCACACAGCCTCCGGCTGTAATCATGTCAGGTTTCACGGTACATTGCACACTTATAGTGATTTCAGAGAAATTAATATACCCACAGGTATTTAATAATCATTCAAAACCATGAAAGAGCCCCCATAAATTTGCATAGATTGAGTTCAATGCGAAACAAAACAAACTTTTTAGAGTGTTATTTTCAAGCAGGCAAGCTTGAAAAGTAGCCCCGAAAAATAGATTGTCATTTTTTCCCGAAACTGGCGTTTTTCAACGATGTTCTTCACATATCATCATCGTCTATTTTTCCTCCATTTCCACTTTTCTCAAAGCCTGAGGCGGTAATCATGTCATCATGTCGGGTTTCACGGTACATTGCACACTTATAGTGATTTTATAGAAATTAATATACCCACAAGTATTTAATAATCATATTCAAAATCACGAAAGAGCCCCCATAAATTTGCATAGATCGAGTTCAATGCAAAACACAATTTTTTAGAGTGTTTTTTTTCATGCAGGTAAGCTTGAAAAGTAGCCCCGAAAATTAGATTTTATTTTTTCCCTGAAACTGGCGTTTTTCAACGATGTTCCTCATATCATTGTGCATTTTTTTGCATTCCCACTTTCTCAATGCCTCGGGCTGTAATCATGTCAGGTTTCACGGTACATTGCACAGTTAGTGATTCCAGAGAAATTAATACACCCAAGGGTATTTAATAATCGTGTTCAAAACCATGAAAGAGCCCCCATAAATTTGCATATATAGAGTTCAATGCAAAACAAACTTTTGAGTGTTAGTTTCATGCGAGCAAGCTTGAAAAGTAGCCCCGAAAAATAGATTGTAATTTTTTCCCGAAACTGGCGTTTTTCAACGATGTTCTTCACATCATCATCGTCTATTTTTCCTCCATTTCCACTTTTCTCAAAGCCTGAGGCGGTAATCATGTCATCATGTCGGGTTTCACGGTACATTGCACAGTTAGTGATTCCAGAGAAATTAATATTCCAACAGGTATTTAATAATCATATATTCAAAATCACGAAAGAGCCCCCATAAATTTGCATATATAGAGTTCAATGCAAAACAAAGTTTTAAGAGTGTTATTTCCATGCAGGCAAGCTTCAAAAGTAGCCCCGGAAAATAGATTGTAATTTTTTGCCCAAACTGGCATTTTTCAACGATGTTCCTCATATCATTCTGTATTTTCTTGCATTCCCACTTTCTCAATGCCTCCGGCACTAATCATGTCAGGTTTCACGGTACATTGCACAGTTAGTGATTTCAGAGAAATTAATACACCCAAGGGTATTTAATAATCAAATTTCAAGGCTCAATCGGAAATATAAAACTTCAAGGCTCAATCGGAAATATAAAACTTCAGGAGCGAAATAGAGGGAGGTATATGTATATGACGTAGACAGGAAAAACTGATAATAGCAACAAAAAGAGAAAAGATAGATTGAAGAAGAAAATAAAAAAAGGATAGAGGTGCGTGAAAGAAGATGCAGTAACAAAAAAAATATTGGGAATATGTTGATTTTTTTTCCTCCATATGTTTGTGTTTATATTTTTGTTCAAGGGAGTATCAGTATCATTTGTGTCTCTTTTGAAATACATATCATATTTCTCAACTTTTTAGGAAAACATTTAATCAATATTCCTTTCTACACAAATTTAGATTGTTAGCGAGGGAAAGTGTATAAGGTGTAGTAGCATGGTCTGACTGAAGGGGTGGGGGGGGGGGGGGGAACATCTTTGTACTTTATTTTTTTCCTGAAATGTTACTGTTATGTTTTTATTCATTTGTCAAAGCACCCCTTGGCCCTCCCCCTTCCCTCACCTATGCCACTGGATTTGAACCTGTAACATTTAAATATTAAGTAAAATGAACATTTACTTTCTGAAGTAGAATGTTGACAAGACTACTTAAACAGATATCTATATATTTTGATTTTATTTTGCTTTCTGCATTCTCGATATTGTAAATTATCAATACATGGGTTTTTTTTTCTCTCCAAACAAATAGAAAATAATGTACTCCATAAATTTGGTACAAGTAATGAAGTGCTGAAATTTTCTTGACAAATTTTAAAGCAAATTATTTTCATTTTGTTTAAACAGTTATGAGTAAAACGGTGGGAAATGCATTCCCAGGCATTGAAACTCTTCAAGTTCTGTTGACGTATACAGGGTGGCCCAAAAAAAACGGAACGGGGCACTTCCCAAAATATAATACCACAATGTTTATGTTCATCGGATAGGGTGTCCTTTCCAATGAAAAACGATACCAAGAACAGTAATTTTGGTCAGGTCGTTTTTGTTTAAGGACGCAGTGAGTGAGACCATGTCAGGTGCCGATTTATGTCGATTTCGACCTAGTCAATGCCAGTTTAACCGCACTCCTTGCCCGTAATACCATTCAGCGACCAGGCCCATTCTCTCGGCACACGGCTGAGTGCACACTAACAATAGTGCGCGATGCTCAACAATATGAACGGCGGTTCGTGCAATTCATCAAGCGCTGGCTCAATACAAATTGACAAAAAAAGAACCTGACATGGTGTCACTCACAGGGCCCTAAAACAAAAACTACACGACCAAATTGACTGTTCTTGGTATCGTTGTTCATTTGAAAAGACACTATATCCGATGGACATAATACATTTGTTACTTTATTTTGGGAAGTGCCCCGTTCCGTTTTTTTTGGGCCACCCTGTATATTGAACTCTCGATGGTAATGAAGCGATGACAAGATTCGAGCTAGACACACGTGTGGGATTTGTGAAGATTTGCATAGATTTGCCTGCGGGGTCGCATAAATCCAAGACATTATGATAGAAAAAAGAGAAAAACATTCCTCAAAGACATGATAGAGGAAAAAAAAAAGAATAGTACAGAAAAAAAGGTATCCATTAATCGCAAACCTTATGATATATATAAAGATAGATATTCATCCAAGACATAATGATAGAAAAAAACGAAGAAATATTATTCCAAAACATTATGATAGAAAAAAAGAGAAAAATATCTATCGAAGATATTATGATAGAAAAAGAGAAAAATATTAATCCCAAATATTTCGATAGAGAAAAAAACAAACATTAATTTTCCAAGACTCTATGACAGAAAAAAAAAAAGTATTTATTTATCCAAGACATAATGTAGGAAAAACAAGACAAATATTTATCCAATACATTATATGATAGATAACGAGCATGGTGACTTAGCGAGGTCCCGGGGTCGAACCCAGACTGGGTCCGAACCCAGACCGGGTCATACCAAAGACTTTAAAAATGGTACCTTTTGCCTTCTAGCCAGTGTATTTTGTTGACTGTTTTGTAGGCAAATATATACAGTACATGTATGCAACTACATTGTATGTGTGTTGTTTTGATACAAAATTCTTTTCTGAACAAATTTATTCTGTTTAAGATACAAAATATTTGTCAGTAAGAAGCAAATGACCCATTTTCACAGATGAAGCATGAACACTGAGGAGTTCTCCCAAGAACAAGCAGAAGAGAAAATATCATCAAATTTGTCAGTTTCCGCTTATTGCCTAGTCCCACTTTAACATAATGTACCTCCTTCCGTTTCATATCCGACCAAAATGCGGCGAAACAGTAAGTATCTAGCATATTTTTAAGTTCCAAATTGAAAGTATCCTAGTAGTCCATTCCAAACTTGGTCCGCATGATTTCGTTTCCTGCCAGTATTCTGCTAGTACCTTCTGGATGTCAAACGGATAGGAAACGGAAGGAGATTCGCTTTAGTGGGACTAGTCCATTAGGCTGGGTAATATGAAATCTAGAGTATTCTGACAGAACAGGGTTAGCATAACTGGGCCAGCGGAATGGAATTGATGCAGAAATGAGTTTGGTTTCAGATGTCATATATGCAATTTCATGCTTAACGGAAGCATTAGAAATAGATATAGGACATCTTTTTACACTGTATTCCGGTTCATGGAAAATGTTGTTAACCCATGCTTGACTGGTAACCAACTACTCTATGGAGAATTCACATTGTATTCTGTTCAAAGTCAATAAAACTGTCATGGCTTCCTGTTGATAGCAGCCATCCTGCCTATACAGGGATTTATCAAAAATTGACAAAAATGGGAACCTGACACATTGGTGTCACTCACAGCGCCCTAAAACAAAAATTGCATGACCAAAATGACTGTTCATGGTATCGTTTTTCATTGGAAAAGACACCCTATCCGATGGGCATAATCATTTTGGGAAGTGCCCTGTTCCGTTTTTTTTTTGGCCTCCCTGTATATTGGCCACCAAAAGTGATCCACTGCAGGGAAAAAAGCACAATGTTATGGAACCTGTCTATAGCTGGCAGCCAACTTGCCCATATTGGCCACCAAAAGTGATCCTGTGCAGAGGAAAACAATTTGATATAATCTTTCTATAGAGGTGACAGGTCCACTGTTCTTGTTTCCCTTAGGTGGTCACTATACACAGGTTTGCCTGCACTCACATTATATTTATAAAGGTTTTTTTTTCTTCTTTTGTTGGTGGACAGAATCAACCGTAGATCTCATTTGTCTGGAAGTAGACGGAAGTTTATGGACGAAAACCTCAATTGTAATGTTTTGTATTGGCATTTAAATTTTTTTTTAAGGGGGGGGGGGGGGGGGGGGAGTGATCAGGGTTGTTGAAAATTTGTTATATTTTAAATTTAATATGCTTTAAATTTGTTTTTTCCCCTTTTTTTGCTAGACAGGATCGACCAAGCAGGAGACAGTTCACAGGGGAACCTGTGCACCACCGTTGCTATGCGAGCAACCACCTTTTGGATTAAAATCCTAGACTCTAAATAATCTTGAAATGTGTTTGTTTGTCTTTTCTAACGGACAGGATCAACCGGTGAGCACATCTGCCTGGCAGGAGACAGTTCAGGCGGGAACCTGTGCACCGCCGTGGCCATGCGGGCAGCCAGCTACGGGATCCAAGTCCCCGACGGCATCGTCACGATGTACACGCCCTTCGTCATCCACCACTCACCATCACCGTCCCGACTCCTGTGCCTTATCGACCCACTCTTGCCGTTTGGTGTCCTGATGCGCTGCCTGTCTGCGTACGTCGGACTGAAGGTATTGGCTTCATTTTAAAAATCTTACTTGCATGTTTTAAAATGTATTTTTTTACCTCGGTTCATTAAACATTTTAATCCGTTGCTTATGGGAACCGGGTGGGCTATGTACAAAGTCTATGGGGATTTCAGAATCTCGTAGTGAATGGGTTAATTAATGCTTGAAATTGGCAAAGGCCCACTGGCTCAAGGCCACTATCAATCACCTTCAGGCAACCAATTGTCCTTACTACTTAATTCCACTAGCCTGAATGGGCGACCTAACATATGATATAAATTTGTAATGTTTTTCCTTGTTTGAGGCCACTAGAATGTTAAAATCTTGTTTTTGTTTGCCTGACAGGGCCCCAAGGTAAAAAAGTTAGTTTCTAGCGTTGGCTTATTTTTGAAGCTATGTAATTTGTAATAAAAAAGATTGTAGATTGTTGTGTGCCAAAAATGTACAAAAAGCATATTTCAATTTCAATTCTTAGGAGGAGTTCATGTCAGAGGAAGGTGTATCAACAATGGTGGACAACGCAAACGATCGCATCCAAGGTTCGCCGAAGAAGTCTTCCATCAAATCGCAAGAGGGTTCGAAAACGGACGTCGCTTCCACAGACGACATCGGCTCGTCCGGCGATATCAGGTCGGCAGATGTAGAGAGGGTGAAAAAAATAGAGGACGAGGATGATAGTGACAGTACTACGCCGTTGACTCCCACGGGTCCTCCGGATGAGTTTACGAATGGTGATATCATCCAGCCAAAGGACACCGTTTCCACCCCGACGTCTTTCATGGAGGAAGTCCCTCATGCGGACATTGAAAAGCTGGAGCAGGTGAGTGATGCTATGGACAAAGCAACGATAGGACAGCAAGGAGATATCAACACTGAGGTCAACGGCAAAGACCTGGACACCAGCGACGAAGCCATCGCGATCTTCGATCCGTCGCGTCCGCCCAACTCCACGGAGCACACCAACAGTCTTCCCGTCGACATGGACGCGATCTCGCTCGACTCAAAGCCGGAGGCCGATCGCCCGATGTCCAGCCCCGAGGCAATGATGACCACCAAGTCGACAAAGAGCAGGGAAGAGCTCCACCTGGACCTGTCGGGTCTGGAGGACAAGAACAGTGATGGTGTCCAGACGCCTTCATCCTTTGTGAACTCTCCAATCAGGGTGTTCAGGGACGTCCCCATCATGAGGAATCCCTATGTCTCACCTCTCTATGCGAACGAGGAGCTTCTGAAGGGACTGCCACCCGTCCATATCATAGTAAGTATTATCTCTTCATCTTTTTCTCTATATCTTCAGCATTTATTTAATAATAAAATAATAATGGTGGCTACTTATATAGCGCACGTTCCGTCTTTCGTCTTTAAACCAACTTCTTTTAAAAACTTGTAATCGTTTTTCATGTTAAAAGAAGAAGAAGTCTCTTATTACTCATATTGGAAAGCCTAACTTAATTCAAATCATTGAATCAGCAATTTTAGAAAAGGAGTTCACATGCAAGTAAAATTTGACAAATTTTAGTGGTCCAAAGGCTGTCTTTTGAATTAAAAACAATAGAGTCCTCTCAAGTTTTAAAGAGTGAATTGAAGTTATTGTTACTACTTTCAATAAATTTCTCATTTTCTTATAATAATAATAATAATAAATAAATCATTTATGCACCTCGTAATAGGATGTCTATACTTTATAAATGCTTGCTATTATTATTATTATTATTATTATTATTATTATTATTATTTTTCGTTGCTCATTTTCAAGCCCTGGCAGATGACAGTTTACCCGTTTTTAGAAAACTAATTTTAATTTGTAATCTCTTTGTTATTTGTTACCTCCTAGGCTTGTGCGTTAGATCCTGTACTGGACGATTCCATCGGTTTCGCCAAGAAGATAGGGGCCATAGGGAAACTGGTGCTTATAATTTCAAGCCCTGACAAATGACAATTTTCTAGAAACTAGTTCTAATTTTTACATTTCTTTTCTTATCCACTAGGCCTGTGCATTAGATCCCCTGCTCGACGATTCCATCAGTTTCGCCAAGAAGTTGCGGTCGATCGGGAAGCCCGTCTTCCTCGAGATCGTGGACGACCTCCCGCACGGTTTCCTCAACTTCTCGACAGTTGGTAAGGAGTGTAAAGAGGCTTCGATGGTCTGCGTGCGACACATCATGCACGTGCTCTACGGTTTCCATGACAATGACTTTGAGACGTTAGGGGAATAACCGACTATTCCATGTCATAAAGAAGGTAAAAATTAAGTAATTTTGGGGGGAAAGTTAAACAAAGAGGTGTTGATGGTCTGCATCCGTCATATCATGCACGTGCTCTACGGTTTCCATGACAATGACTTTGAAACGCTAGGGGAATAAGTTACTTTTACATATTTGTTGGGTGAAAAGGCCATTACATAGATTTTCTCACATTTTCCTCAACTTCTCTATGGTCGGCAAGGAGTGTAAAGAGGTGTTGATGGTCTGTGTCTGTCACATCATGCACCTGCTCTACGGTTTCCATGACGATGAGTTTGAGAAGTTATGGGAATAAGTTACATTTACATTAAATGAAGAAGATAAATATAATAATGTTGTGTTTGGTGTAAAGAAAACATTTGTATCTGTCTCATAATGCATCATAAATACCAATGGCAATGTTTTGAGACATTAGGGGACTATAAAGCGACTATTATATTGTGAAAGGAAAGCATGTTTGTTTTATGATGCTTTTATAACCCATTGTCAAGTTTAAAGGGATCTAGTAACTTTGTTGACATGTGCAAAATGTGATGAATGGTTGATGCAATGTATATTATTGTTATCTCATATGTCCACAGGGTATTGTGTGAAAATGTCAAATCAAATGGACATTGCATGGCCAAGTAATGAGCGAAAATGCAAAGTGATATTCAATAACTCACTGCACTCACTTTGTACACAGAAGAAAAACTCGCCCAGAGTTTTTCTTATCTGAATACTACGATCGTACATATCTTTGTAACGAAAGGGAAATTTGAAAAACCGAAACCTGTCCCATGATTTTATTGTTAATACGAATACAACAAGGTATGAGGGAACCGCTAGAATGAAAAATGTATTTTGAGGATTTGGACAATGTTACTAAGTCCCTTTAACCCACTGTCAAATGTATTTATTAAATTGAGAATTCTGGCCATTGAGTTTTAGGTGTGAGGGGAATAATAGACGGGTAGTCTTAGTAGACAGTTTCATTTACATAGTAAGCAATTCTTTCATTTGCATGCAAAGAGCTTTTAACAGGGAACCAAGATAAGTTATCTCTTTGGAGAACCAATGATAGTGTTACATGCTGTGGGTATACCATACAAACAGTTGTAAATAACTTGCCTTTTGATTTGGGCTTTTGGTAGTGGGTTGGAGCTGGAAGATTGCCTTCTTAGCAACGGCTCGGCTTGCCTGACATTGTCTGGAACCATTACCCACGGCAATGAATATCTGAAGTCTCACTGTAATACTCGATACATTAGGAGGTTACCAGAGCATGTTTGAATGTAGTAAATTATATATTATTTTCTACAGCTCTGCAAGAGATATTTATCGATATTTTCCATATTCTTAATATTTTGTCACTGTATATTTATTTTGCACCGAGTCTTTGCCACAATACCGTTGCTCTAGAATCCTTCTCTTCCATTTGTAGATGTGTTAACCCATCGTTTACAAGACGTTGCAAATGCCATAGGCTTAAAGGGATTGACCAACACCCCAAAGTAATTCTTTGATAGAATAAGAAAGGGATTTTTTTATATTTTTTAAATTACACATTCTAGGCCTGATGATGCCATTTTAAAAGATGAAAAGCGGCAATTAAGCTATCAATTCCATCAACAGCTTAGGAAAGCATCATTTCAAGAGAGTTGTCTCCAAATTTTACTTGGAAATACAAAAATAATATTGATAGATATAAGCATTTGGTCATAGATTTTCAAGCAAAAGACTACATGAATACCTTGCACATTATAACCAGAAACCTATTTTTTTTGGCAGAGTATCCTTGTTTCGCAGGCCCCATAAAAGGGTGTACTCTATGAAGATAGTTGGGATAATTAGTTTTCTCGTTCCGATATTATAATTTTTCGTAATTATTCATGTAATCAATAGCCAGGACTTGAATCTTTCTCATACCAAAGACTTATTTTGGGATTGCTGGTCTATTTTAACACAAATGCACCATGTTTTTGTATGCGATGGGTTAACAATACATCACAGAATATTGTATATTTTTGTGCACTGCCTTTGGTTTACCTGCTGTTCATCATGGATTTAAATGCTAAATTGTTTCTATTTATATATATATTTATGCATCCATTTTACGTTTGTAAATTTAGGGATTATATTTCAGGTGTTTGCTATATATATATGTATACATTTTGGGTTGCCTTCACTAAATTCTGATTATCATTTTATTTTCAGGTTTTGCTATCTGTATAAAATTTGGTTATAATGTTCAACAAATTCAGATTATTTTTCATTTTTGTTTTGCTATTGTGTAAATTGTATGGATCTGTTCAAAATTAATTTACAGCTTTTGTATGTATAAATTGGTCACAGATAGAGAGAGAAAGAAATATTTTAGTTGTATATTTTGTTAATTTTTACCTTCAGATGTGTATTATTCTTTTCTTTTTGAAATTGCAATTCGCGGCTTCTGATTCTTATTTTGATGCATATTTCCAAAGTTTGGGTGTTTGAGTTTGTAATTTATTTTCTATAGATAAAATACAAGTATTGGTATAAAATATGTGTGATAGTTTATGCCTTTTTCGACCATTTGCATTCGTAAAAATGGCAATCCACTTTGAAATACAAGCAAAATTATGGGGAGGGGCGCTAATAATATTGATTAATCAGGTCACAACTTCATAAAGTTCTGTCTTCTTTAGAAAATATGAAGTATTAATCAAAAGGGGAAATAATTCTTGTTTGATATCTTCTTTATTAGAAAGGGTCATTTTGTATACTGTGTGCTGTGAAAAATCATTGGTCAAGTAGTTAATGTTAGAATGATATGTGAACTAATAACATGAAGCCCTTTTTTTGCATACCTTTATAAAGTTATGAAATAACAGATTAAAGTGTTGAAATACAATTCACTTTGTATTTATTTTTTAATAACAATAAAGTGGTATATTTCCTTCTTAAAGTTAGGAAAATTGGTTATGATTTGTAAATCTATATTTTTAATTAAGAGTGCATGATATGATAAATGACAGAGTGTATAAAAGAAGATTTGTAGGATATGTAGCACTGTATTCATTTAATTATTTCCTTTGATTTTATACAAACTGTCACTTTGTAAATAATTATTTGCACTACCATAATTTGGACTAGATAATAATGCAGTGTCCCAAAGAAGTATTTCTGACTGTAATTTGCACAATTTATTGACCCCTTTCCCCGAGTTAAACACATTTAAAAAATCACAACATACTGTTATCTATATTTCCATGAGTCCACAACATAATGAGATAATTGGGGTACATTTGTTCAGGCCTTTGGATCAGGGTAATAATCAAACATAAACAAAAGAATAATATACTTGCTTTTAATGGGCCCAATATGCTTGCTCTTCTTTAAAGGCCTGGTCACACAGGACACGACTAGACCCACGAATGCAGTACGCATTGGTACGAATCCATGGCAAGCCGTTTTAACATTTATTCCTATTTCTTGATATCAAGAATTGAATTATTGATATCGAGAATGCTTTTCTTGATATCAAGAATTCAATTCTTGATATCAATAAATCAAATTCTTGATATCAAGAATTGAATTCTTGCATTCGTACTACATTCGTGGGTCTAGTCGTGTCTTGTGTGACCAGGCCTTTAGCGCTGTACAAAGATATTATTACCCTAGTCATCGGACACACTCACAATTAATCCGCACATGACATGCAATTTCTACTCCCTTTGAATAGATGATGCAGCCTTTTTAGCACTGATGTATCAATGATAAGTTTTGCTTAATAAAAACTGTTTTATTCTCCTGATTATTTCACTTTTTATGTAATTTGAAATTTCACGTACCATTCCTTAGACATTTTGGCTCGCTGAAGTTTTAGAGGAACTACTGATGAATTATTCAACTACACTGTATTTAGTAGGATTTTCTTTGTTATGAAAGAAATATTTATCAGCCTTTATGTTTGTGTGCCTGCGTGTGTATGTATTTGTATTTCTGTTTGAATGTTTGTTTATCTGTGTGTGTGTGTGTGTGTGTGTTTGTATTGGGGAGAGGAAGATAGTGTGTTTATGAATGTATCAGAGTCGGTGTAAAAAATATGTTATATGCTTTGTTTTCTTTTAATGTGGCTTTACATGCTAGTCCACCAAAGCTGTTATAATGAAATCTGATAACAATTAGACAGAACATTTTAATAATAAAACAATAAATGTTGCTAGATATTGATGGCATTGATATAATCATAGAGCTATGATTGTCGAACCTACATGTACATGGACATTCACTCCCAGGAAACCATATAATGTGACCGGCTATAGCAAAACCCTGCACTTGTCGGTAAAAATCAAAATGTAGATTTTCATACCATTAGAAAGGCCTCATCACAACCTATCATTTGATGCTTTGTTCTAACAAATTGGTCAATAATTGGCGAAGATATGATTGTTTGAATTGTACAATCATAGGTCTTTTACACACATTATGTGAACTTAAAATGCCCATTTCTTTAAAACATGAATAACCGACAAGTGCAGGGTTTTGCTGTAGCCGGTCACATATGGTTTATTTTAATAAATACAGTAGACAAAATGTGTACAATTGCCCATTTATAGTGTATACAGTTGTCGAGTTAAATAAAATGGCAGTTTATTGTTTTGATTTTACAATTATACTGTGGCTTAGGAATATATGGGTTTCAAGTTACATTGCTTTATATTGAAAGATGAAGGCCTTTATGTTGTAAAAGGCCTGAATGTGTTGATTCTGGCAAACTTTTGATATTTTGTGGTAAAATTGTAATTTTGAATTACAATTTGATTCACTTGGTCACAAATGCTTTACCATGACTATGATGATATTTGCGAGAGATATTTTCATGATAGGGAGGTGAACATGAAATAATGGTTGTAATTTATGATCCATCGCATAAATTATTATTATACTGTAAAAAAAATAATAAGATGGCAGTGTATGTGAGAAGTATAATATATGTTGTGCAACTTTTAACATTCATTGCATAAATTATTATACATGTATATCAATGTAAAATGTAAAAGATGTTAAAGATGTTAAAGATCTGACATGTATACAGTGAAACCTCATTATAACAAGCACCTTGGACCTATTGAATTAGTACCTCTTTATATTACAGATATCTTGGTGTGTCAAGGCTTAAAATATTATTCTGGGCAGGTATTAAATTGCATACTTAAGTCAAAATTTAAGCAGTTTACTTAGTATTTGGCTTAAGTAAATTACTTAGCTTTACTTAGATTTTGTTTTACTGAAGTCAAAGTCTGAAGAAAAAAAACAATTTGAAAATGAGATAAGTAAAGTTCATAGCCTAGCAGAATTCCTTACTTAACCCATTCCCTACGAGTTTGTGAATAGACTTTGTACACAACCCACCCGGTTCCTGTAGTCAGGGGGTTAATCTAAGTATTGAATTGAATACCAGCTGGTATTCAATTCTATACTTAAGTCAAAATTTTGCTTAAGTAAGTATTTGAGATTTGATTAATTCATAAACTGAAAAGCTTACAAAAATGTTGATGTCATAAGGTCTTAAAGGATTACATTTAAGTTTTGTTTTACTGAAGAATAAATTTTAAAAAGTCGAGTTCTCAGTCTAGAAAATGCTAAGTAAGTTTCTTACTTTAGCTAAGTATTGAATTGAATACCAGCCCTGGACCTGTGAAATTACATTGCTATATCAGGTACCTCATTATAAAGAGGTTTCACTGTATATATATGATAGTGTGAGATGATGAATCTAATCTATTTTTATTCATGTGTTCGCTCGTTTGCTGTAATAATGATTAATTCGCACATTTGTATTTGATTGCATTTTATTGTATTTCGGTTTACAATGTGTATGCCCGGTGTCTTTCTGCGTTTTTTTGATCGTGGGTATTATTAAAAAATGACTTTATTTTGTCAAATTTCTTTTGTTTTTTTTCTGGAGATGGCTATTAAATCGTAAAGAATTGCTAAATAAATTAAATATCTTATCTTGAATAAAATACCTAATAATATTCAGGAATTTGAATGTTTCTTTGGATGTCCTTTTTTATTTGTTTATCTTTGAGAACTTGGCTTACAGAAATTTGAATATTATTTAAACATAACATAAAATTGTGTGTGTGTACAGTATTTAAGTACATTTTTATGTACATTTGTGTGAAAATACTAGTGTGTGTTTGTTTGCAGTTTGAACAGTAAAAATAAGGTAAACTTGGATCATTTTCATTGACACATTAAGACTCTCCCTATAAAAGTTACAGAAATTAAAATGTCCAATAAAATCTATAGTGTACAACTTCCTTCTTTTCTCATCATAAAAAGGCAAGGGAAGTTCTACTACAAAAAAGTATTTTTTAACCTTCAGACTAACTTATGACAGTTAGAAGCTAGTCAATGTCGAATACAGAAAATTAATTGACAATTGTGTGCAGCAAAGGATAGTAACATTTTTGTTAAAGATGTCTTTTTGTGTCATTGTCAATGTATGCCCTTTTTGTTTGTAACAATGCGGCATCTCTCAGTTCATTTTCTTTGTAGAATTATTTGCTCTTGGCGGTAATCTCTCCCCTAAATAGATAAATTTATTTGGTACATTTCTGACCAGGGAAGGAAAATCAATTGTGTCACAATCCATGGACAAGATTACAGTGGCCCGTCACAGCCACTTTGAATATTCATTGATTTTGCCCTTGCTTTACCTTGCAGAGAAGTTACATGTATGCCATGCAAAGAAGCTATGCCTCGTTACTAGAGGACACATACATGTCCATAAAACACAAATATAAGGCATGCACACTATTATTAACATATGCATTCACCACACATAAGGCCAAAAAAAAAAAATTGTTTGATTGGCGTAACGGGCAACCAAAAATTAGGGTAGGTCGGTAGGGATTTTTTTTTCTTTTTTCACACAAATACACAAAAACACACACATAACACATCGCAATTGCAAATTCTAGTGCAATTTTGTATTTATTTATTTATTTATTTATTTTTATTTAAAAAAAAATAAAATTCAGAAAAAACCTCTAGGGTCGGCGTGCATTAGCGCCGGTATTTTTAGGGGCGGGCGGGTTACACCAATCCAACCATTTATTTTTCATGGCCTAAGCATACACACAAATACAGTTAAAGGGATCTAGTAACATTGTACGTATCCTAAAACTTTCTTGGAACTCTAGCAGTTCTCTTATACAACTACATTGAATTATATTTGTATTAATAATAGAAATATGGGACATGATTTGTTTTTTTCAAATTTCCCTTTTGTTAAAAAGATATTTACAATTAAAATCTTCACATGTCTATTATCGACTGGATAGTCATAACCAGTTACAAAGTTGTGCAACAAGTAATATCACTCTGCATTTCGCTCATTATTCGGCCATGTAACATTCATTTAGCGTGATTTTTCACACATTACTCAGTGGACATATCAGATCACAAAAATACCCATTGTATCAACCATTCATCACTTTTTGCACATGTCAACAAAGTTACTAGATCCCTTTAATCAATACACATGCATATAGACACAATTAACCAAATTCACACGCAAATAATTCACGACACACACAGGATTCCAAAAATAAGTGACTTCTTCAAGTGTAATAGTTACATATTCCATTAGCAATTTTATTTCTGAATAACAGAAAAACAACAACATTACAATAGAGCATTAAATGCATTAATTTACTGCATATGACATGTACATACTACAAAATGCAGAATATACTGCAACTTAAATACAAAAAGAGGGAGAAACTAGCGAACAAAGAGGAGAGCTTGGAGGAAAACAGAAATCATCGGGCCTGAAGCTGTGGTCTGCATCTGCCCAAAATGCAGAAGTTAAGTCTTTTTTAGCCACACTAGGTGCTGTGAACTTGATTTGGTACATTCCCATTGCCTTTTGAGAAAGAAGGGGCCCCCCAAAAAAAATCAATAGGTACAAATCAAAAACGCTGGGCAACTGAAATCAAGGACTTTTCTCAATTTTAACAATATCTAACAAGCATTTTACTTACTCTTTTGCCACTAACGAACAAACCATTATTTCACAGAATGGGTTACCAAATCTTGTAAGCATCAATATCATACTCTAGCAGTATAACACATTAAACCGGACAACTTTATTTCTCTCGCCAGATAGAACTCAAGCTCTGTCTGTGAAAGGGACACTTACTTTAAAGTCAGATTGAAACACAAGTTTATTTCTTTTTATGTAATGTGGAAGGTAGTTAGAAGAATACATGTAGAATAGATCATGCTCTATTCTTATTTGCTTAATCCGAGAAAAGATCTCAATAAAAACACAACAACTGTGGCTCTCGCATAAAAGTTCTAATAATTCTTCGCATGAAAGATCAATACAGATGAGCTTTTATGCTCGTGTTGGTATTTCTTTCATTAACATTGCGAAACATGGAGGATGATTTCTGTCTATTTCTGGAACTCTTGTTTAGGTTGTGAGTCATGCATTACTTTCAAAAGGGAAGTTGATATTCTTGATGCAATTATCACCACAGAGAAATAGATTCAGTTTCTCTTTCTATGTTCAGTCTTGCCTTTCTTAATATCTATAACATTCACTTCGTAAATCAATAGTTAAAGGGATCTAGTAACTTTGCAAAAAAGTGATGAATGGTTGATACAATATACATTATTGTTATCTGATATGTCCACTAGGTGTTGTGTGAAAATTTCAAGTTAAATGGACTTTATATGGCAGAGTAATGAGCAAAAATGCAAAGTGACATTCACCAACTCATTGCACTCTCTTTGTACAGTTCCGACGATCCGTTGGATAATTTGACATCTGAACACTTCAATCGTAAATATCTTTTTAACGAAAGGGAAATTTTAAAAACCAAAACCTGTCCCATGCTTTTTTTGTTGATAAGAATACAACAAGGTATGAGGGAACCGCTAGAATTTCAATTCGATTTTGAGGATTTGGACAATGTTACTAAGTCCCTTTAAAGTGAAACATAGCAGTTAAATTACTTCATAATATAGGATTCAAAAGGACAGTGTGGGCAGGAGAGCAGTTTAGTTTTCACCATATCGCTGTTGAACTTGTGTTCTCATATTTCTTTTCTTCATATTATAGTTTCTTTACCTTACATCATAGAATGCAAAAGGAAGTGTACACTGGGGGGGGGGGGGGGGGGAGGGAGGGGGTGGAGTTCTGTATTCTAAATTGATTTGTCGAACTTGTGTTCGGTATGGTTTTACTTTCCTTCATATCATAGAATGCAAAAGGATAGTGTAGGCGGGGGAGCAGTTGAGTTTTCACTGTTTATATACAATTTATATTCGGTCTGATCGTTCTATAGTTTCTTTACCTTATATCATAGAATGCAAAGGGGAAAGGTAGGCGGGGGAGTAATCTGCATTTCAATTTTATTTGTTTAACTTGTGTTTGTTATTTACTTGGCTTCATATCATAGAATGCAAAAAGGAGGGTAGGCGGGGAAAAGTGCTGTATTTTAAATTGATTTGTCGAACTTTGTGTTCGGTATCGTTTGTATTTCCTTCATATCATAGAATGCAAACGGGAAGGGTAGGCAGGGGAGAGTAGTTTCTATTTCTCAATTTATTTGTAGAACTCGTGTTCGGTCTCGTCCTTCTTGATGTTGTTACGGTATCCCTTCTCAAAGTCCTTGGCCAAGATCACGTAGCGGTTCTCACGGACGGCCTGCATGCCAGCCTGAATGAGAAGAAAGAGAAGAAATGATTAGGAAATAATGCCTCCATATAACTATTTTTTAAAAAGGTGAAAATTAGATATCTATAAATAACAACTTTGTAAACTAGGCTGTCCCTCTATGACATGATTTCTCATGGACAAGAAGACTCTTGAGAAGAGATCCATTTTCATCTAAATCTATTGATCTTTCTAACATCCAACAATTTAAAGTAATTATTTCTAAGGTTATTATTTTGTTTTACCTCTTGGCATATAGCATTGATGTCTGCTCCTGAGATCTTGTCAGGCCTTGCTACATCTGAGAGAAAATGAGTTAAAGGAAATTTAGCTTCATAAGATATCATTATAAATGACCAAAATATGATGGCTTTTTAAAATAAAACTGAATCCTTTACAGTAATTTTCAAAGAGATCACATTCATTGACATAATCACCAATGCTAAAGAAAACTATCATCACTTTCATCAGTTAATCATTATCATCAACATCATCATCTTAAAAATCAACCACTTCTACAGTGGAACCTCTTTATAACGAGTTACCCGATATAGCAAGATCATTTCACAGGTTCAGGTTTTATGTATTTCATTATTTTAAAGCCCTGATGCAACAAGAAATCTGATTCAATGTGCCTAGGTACTAGTTATAACGGGCCTTACCCCTAACTCCTTTGAGCCTAAAACAGTCATTTTTTTGTCAAAGGGGTACGCCTATGATGGTATTCATCATCATCATCAAAATACACACATCGTCACCATCAACATCGTTCTCGTCTTTGCCACCACTACCCTCACCACCATCACTATCATCATCATGACCACCACCACCATCACCATTTTAAAAGTATTTATCGTATCATCATCATAAATGCTTGATTAGGTTTAAATTGCAAAAAGCTGATACTGAGCCCTATGAATACAAAGTATTTTTCTGAAAGGATACAGTCTTCTAGATCCACCTCGTCCGAGAGGTTCATCTTGGCGCAGATGGTGCTGAAGATGAGACGCTTCTGCCTTCTGTCCGGAAGAGGGAACTCAATCTTCCTGTCCAGACGACCTGGTCTGAGGAGGGCGGGATCTAACGTGTCGGCTCTGTTGGTTGCCATGATTACCTGAAGAACAAATATAAATTTATATTAACATTAAATTTAATTGGTGATGGAGGGAACATCATAGAATGTTCTATGAGACGATTCTGCCTTCTGTCGTGGAGAGGGAACTCAATCTTCCTGTCCAGACGTCCTGGTCTGAGGAGGGCGGGATCTAACGTGTCGGCTCTGTTGGTTGCCATGATTACCTGAAAAACAAATATAAAACATAACATCATACAAATGTTAAATGGTGGAGGAGGAAACATCACGGAATGTTCTATGAGACGGTTCTGCCTCCTGTCGGGGAGAGGGAACTCAATCTTCCTGTCCAGACGACCTGGTCTGAGGAGGGCGGGATCTAACGTGTCGGCTCTGTTGGTTGCCATGATTACCTGAAGAACAAATATAAATTTATATTAACATTAAATTTAATTGGTGAAGGAGGGAACATTATAGAATGTTCTATGAGACGGTTCTGCCTCCTGTCGGGGAGAGGGAACTCAATCTTCCTGTCCAGACGACCGGGTCTAAGGAGGGCGGGATCTAACGTGTCGGCTCTGTTAGTTGCCACGATAACCTGAAAAACAAATATATAGTTGGTAACTGGCAGAGGAGGGAACATTATAGAATGTTCTATGAGACGCTTCTGCCTTTTGTCCGGGAGAGGGAACTCAATCTTCCTGTCCAGACGACCGGGTCTAAGGAGGGCGGGATCTAACGTGTCGGCTCTGTTAGTTGCCATGATAACCTGAAAAACAAATATAAATAGTAACATTATATAGTTGGTAACTGGCAGAGGAGGGAACATTATAGAATGTTCTATGAGACGCTTCTGCCTTTTGTCCGGGAGAGGGAACTCAATCTTCCTATCTAGCCGACCGGGTCTGAAGAGGGCGGGATCTAACGTGTCGGCACTGTTGGTTGCCATGATTACCTGAAGAACAAATTAGATGTTAATAGGGGTAGGAGGGAACATCACAGAATGTTCTATGAGACGGTTCTGCCTCATGTCGGGGAGAGGGAACTCAATCTTCCTTGACCCTAGCACTTGCCTGCTTGCCTAGGGCAAGAACAATTTGTTGTTGGGCAAGTAAAATGCCCAACATTTTCAAGTTTGCTTGCCCCATTGGGCAACTGAATAAATGTTCCACTATGAGAGAACAATACAATTTCATATAATGTAAATCTCATTTTGAAGTTAAGGCAAGTTGATTTAATATGTGTAAAACATTATGACTTCATTTGCCCGAACGGGCCAGTACACTTGAAAGTTAATGTAGTGGCTTGTAGTATCCTTTACAATTAATCCACATTGATGCTCTCTACCCAGGAGTATACATGGGTACTTGGTCGGGTGTTTATTAGCTTTCAGCGCCCGTTGGGCAGCTGGGCTAGTATGCTCCCCAGGGAGTTGAGACGGTGCGAAAGAAAATTGTGCAGGTTTCACCGGTACCTGATATGACCGAGGGTAATAAGTATGTGCTTAGAAAGGCTGTATTAAGCACTTTATAAATGAAATTTATTATTATTATTTGTATTACTTACTTTGACATTGACGTTCTGATCAAATCCGTCCATCTGGTTCAGCAGCTCAAGCAAGATCCTCTGGACCTCGCGATCAGCTGCAAACAAAATTAGAACAATGTCAATTAAAATGTCTCCTGAATCACAATGTAAAACCTCCATAATCCAAAATCACCGTCAAGAACTCTATTGCAGTATGGTAATTTCTATTTGGTTTATGTTCGCTTGGTCTTCACTCAGTTGGTCAACTCCTCAACTCCAAACTTGACCTCTAACCCCAAATCGAATCCACACCCCTAACCCATACCTGCCAACATTTGAAAATGAAAAGTCTTACTCTCACGAGCGCAAAGCGCACATCACAAACGTGAAGTCCTTTGCGGACGGGGTCCAGCTCTATGGTTCTAGATGCTCTCTTGTGCTATCTTAGCCTTATTTGTGTACATATGACAACACTAAATGAGTTACCCGGCATTATTATAGTAGATAAGCAGTTTTCAGCAGTATTTTTGCATCAACACTAAATGAGCAATACTTCAATGATGAAGATCATGAATATTTTGGCTTTAATGAATTTTGTTCATATATATTCAGAAGATATGTATGTGTGTTTCTATATGCACATGTATATTTACTATATTTACTTATATTTGATTTTTCACCCTTTTCTAAGGAAAATATCGGAACAAATACGACAGAAACGGACTGGTTGGCAGGTATGCTAACCCTAATCATTATCCCTATAAAAAAGCCCCATAATTTATAATTTTCTAGTAGACCAAATGGCTGTAGACCAATCAGCAATTTACCTTCTATTTTACCTTAGCTTTAATAATACAGACTGAGTTTGAACCCTGAGCATAATGAGCACCGATATATCTACCAATGCTAGAAATTCACTATTTTTCTTTGCAGCCCAGTCGGGCAAGTAAATCAAGATTTAAATACCTATTTTGTAACTTTTTTGAAAAGAGGAAGCATTTTTTTGAATTTTTAACGGCTGGTTCAAAATTCTCTAATAAACCCGGGGCCCCTGGTTTATTACAAATTGTTATATTTATGGATATTTCAGCCGTTTCTGAACCGATTTTGATCAAACAAAGATGATTTTATTGTTTAAATATTATGCTCTTTCAAATTTTACACTCAGTTTTTCATTACCTCACAAACCAATTAAGTAGTCTAGGGCCCTCTCTACCAAAACTCAACTTTCCCTTTAAATTTAGTTGCCCAGTCAAGCCAGTGGATTTAAGTAAATTAAGCACCAATGAAATTTGGTGGCCCAAAGCTTATTTTCAGTGGCCCCAGACCAGCGGGTTAATGCTAATTCTGAGATTACTTTTGAGTTACCTAGCCATGATGCCAAGTGATGGTAGAGGCAACAATGACCGTTTTATCTCTAATTTTCTGTAATATCTCATTCAAGATGAAAAACATAAATCAACAGTCATAAAATTCACACAGAAAATAATCTGTAGGTTTCACAAATGTTGTACCTCCAGTCTGGGCATCAAATCGCTTGGTGGCAATGGCATCAATCTCATCGATGAAGATGATGGCTGGAGCATTCTCCTTGGCCAGTCTGAACACATCCCTCACCATACGGGGCCCTTCACCGAGGTACTTCTGAACAAACTCTGAACCAACCACTCTGATGAAAGCAGCTGTATGAAGAAAAAAAACATTATCACAATGTTTGTCGTCATCTGTGCTATGAACATCATTATCATTATCATTATCGTTATCATATTCAACAATTAATGTGACTGACATTATCAGCACAGCTCTGATATCATAACAAACTTATTCACATCATAGTCATTGTTATCATGTCCATCAATATTACACTTCCTCCTACCCTCTTCATTAATCATTAGCATCACCACCATCCTCCTCCTCCTTATCATTTATCATCATCATCACCACCACCACCACCAACACCAGCACCATCATCATCATCTACGTCATCATCATACCCGTTGTGTGATGAGCCACAGCCTTGGCCAACATAGTCTTTCCACATCCTGGGGGTCCGAACATGAGGACTCCGCGGGGAGGGTCGATACCGATCTGCTTGTAGAGGTCATAGTGCGTGAGGGGTAGCTCCACGGCCTCTCTGATCTCCTGTTTCTGCATGTCCATGCCTCCGATGTCAGAGTACACAACATCTGGTTTCTCCTCTGTATAAGGAAAGTAGACATTCAAGATTTAAACATTGCTTTAAAGGGACTTAGTAACATTCTAGCGGTTCCCTCATACCTTGTTTTATTCGCATCAACAATAGAAGCATTGGACAGGTTTAGGTTTTTCAAATTTCCATTTTGTTCAAAATATATTTATGATTGAAGTGTTCGGATATAAAATTTTCTACTGGACCTTTTCAGCCGTGTTAAAAGTAAGTGCAATGAGTACCGTATTTGCCGGTGTATAAACCGCACCTGTGTATTAACCGCACCCCCTTTTTGCAAGTTTTTCTGTATGAAAAAAGTGCGGTTAATACGCTATAAACCGCACCCGTGTATTAACCGCACCCCCTTTTTGCAAGTTCTTCTGTATGGAAAAAGGTGCGGTTAATAAACCAGCAAATACGGTAAGTGAGTATCACTTTGCAATTTCACTCATTTCTCGGCCAAATAACATCCAAACTTGAAATGTTCACACATTACTTTCTGGACATATCAGATCACACCAATACAAGCATCACTTTTTTGCACTTGTCAACAAAGTTACTAGATACCTTTAAGCAGGGCTAGACACTAGCACTTACCCCATTGCCCAGGGCAAGTAAAAATTTGCAAGAAAAATTTCATAAATAGTCAATTGTTCAATGAGAGAAAATTTAATTTCTTACATGTAAATCGCATGTAAATCGCATCGTATGCGGGCAAGTACGTTTGCTGATGGGGCAAGTTAAATTTGAAAAATAAGAGGTAATATTATAAAACTTGCTTGAATTGCCCCAGTGTAGAAAGCCCAATTCACCTCAGAATACTCATGATACTGCTGTCAGCCTCTGGTGGTAGAACATCTACCAGCTCATTTCTGCACTTGATATTATCATTATTCCAATTATGATTAACATTATCATCATCATCACCATCATCAATATTTACGTACCTGCACTCAGCATCATGATACTGCTGTCAGCCTCTGGTGGTAGAACGTCTACCAGAGCATTGCTGTGCTTGTGAAGTGCTACGCTCGCACTCGGCTTCAGCAGCTCTCGGTCAATCGTGCTCAGGATTCTGACGTACGAGTTGGATCCTGCGGTCAAATGAAAAAAGGAGTTTATTATAGATAAGAACAGTCTTAATAATTATCCGACTATTGAACAGTTCAGGTGGCGCTGTAGAGCGCTGCTGCGGTCTCCACAAGAGCATCTACCCAAATAAATGCCTAGTTAAAGCAATTGCTTATTTCTAATGCAATATTGCCTAATGTGTCATTATATCTCCACCAAAAATCATTTTTAAAAACCCAGTAAAATTTGCATAGAGTTGATTGCAAAACAAATATTACAATGCTATTTTCGTGTAGGCAAGCGAGAAAAAAAATAGCCTGTAAATAATGATTGTTAATTTGTCCCCCTGAATGTGATGCATCAACAGAAGTTGGAAATGATGATTCTAACAAAGACATGCTCAAATTTTAAAAAACATTATCACAATCTTACCAGTAGTAGAACCGACGATCCCAGTGTGCTGATCGACGGCCTCCAGAAACTGACCAATGACCAGCGGGACGCTCTGGATTCGCTTGACCTCCTCCTGTGCGTGGAGGAACTCCTTCTTGAGGTTCCTCTGTTCATCTTTGATGTACTCTTCTTGTACCTCCAGGAACTCTAGCTGCTGCTGAAGTTTCTGTTAGTTGTGAAACAAAAGAGAGAAAGAGAGATGAATTTATCATGATTATCTTTCAATTATTTTCTTGGCTCATCATTGATATGCTCTTCTTGCACCTCAATAATATGCTCCTACTTGCCAATTTCTCCCCCCCCCCCCCCCTGGATGAGTTTCCCCGCTACTCGGGTATATCGGTTTTAGAATTAAATTGTCCTGTTTTGTACCAAACCTTGTATCTTGAGGACAGGTCATCTGCGGGGATGCTCTCCAGATCTGATATTATGTGGAGCAGGCTGGGCATAGACAATGCATGAGTGGCAAGGTTCAGAGCCTTGCCACCAATGCATTGTCTATGTACTCTGTGCTCCAAGGAAAATTGTGTGTATGGTGACCATTTAAATTGTAGATGTTATTTGAATGCCCTTCTTATTCTCACCCTACAAAAAATTAATCCGTTCAGGACGGACATATTTTATTACAACATGTATTTTTCTTAGCCCCAAGCCTGAATATTTGCACGGGTTTAACAAAAAAATGATTGGCCCTTATTTGTACAAACCTTGTATCTTGAGTACAGGTCATCGGTGGGGATGCTCTCCAGACCGGATGCTGAGGATGTTGTCGTTGGTCTGGAATCACCAGGAGAGGCCACATCCTCCTTTTAGAAAAAATCCGGATAAAAAACAAAGATTTGAGAAAAATTCAACTTTTACGAAAGACATTAAGATAATATCTACAGGCATAATATAAAATAAAATTGATCTCTCTAGGCAAAATTAAAGTTACCCAAATCACTTGGAGCTTTCACATTTTTCTTGTACCTTGTTTGGCTTATGGTAATAGAAGAATGAACCGGTTTATGGTTTGTCACACTCGCATGTCTCCCTAATTATGGAGACATTTATGGAGAGTATCCCGACTTCGGATACACAATTGTCGAAATATCCAAATTTGAATACTTCACACGTACATCACATCTACTTAAGTTAATGGTCCAATCAGTTGGACCATTTACACGCAATATACGTAATATGCTGGAGATAAGCATACTGCCCATTCGTACACTGTACCGTTCAACAGTTGAACGCTATGTTTTAGGACACATCGGTAAGGAAAACGGACGGGAAATAATCATTTTTTTCTACATTTTGCAGTCTTCAAAACAACAGAGTCAGTAATTATTATCAAAGTACATGTATGAATTGTGGATCACATAAACACAAGTTTTGTTTGCATTTGCTGGTAAATGGAGGGAGAAATCAGCCGACAAAAAAATGTTTTTTGCGTTGGATAGTGCAGCAGGTGGAAGTAAGGCTCTTGACGAGTCACGGGTACCGCCGAAAAATGTCGAGACCCGGGCGCAAAAATCGATACTCAATATCCCGAAAAAAAGCAAAAGTCCCCCTTTTTGAGTTATCTGCCCACGCTCATTTTCTTTTCTTTCCTTTTTGTGTTCATGCACTCTGTAATATGCTAGTTATCATTCAGTTCATTATAAACTCATGAGATGTAATGTATTAAACCATGTTTTCCCTGCGGCGTGACATGCCGATAACAAATGGGTAAATTTCGGCGCCTCTAAGTGCTCTTTTTTTTTCGGAGCACCGAGTTCCGACCGTTGCAAGTCGATCAGAAACCGGTTTATAAAAATATCCGTGATGACTCAGGCCTACTTATGTCTGATAAAATAGGAACTTGGGGTCAGCAAGTTTTAGTGTTTGCTTCTATAGACTTGCAAAACATGCCCTACAATTCACAAAAAATGACTCTGAAAGATAAAACTTCTTAAATCAATCATATGTTTTTGGAATTGTTTAAACGTTGATCGCTGCACAAATCCAGGAAACTACAGGCCAGTGAGCTTGACATCAATAATCTGCAAAACAATGAAGATTATTCGAAGAAAGAGGATCCAACACCTAGAACTCAATCACCTATTCACTGATGACCAGTACGGATTTCGCAGTGGCAGATCTTGTTCAACCCAATTGACAGTTGTTCTTGAGCAGTGGACCAAGATTCTTGATGATGGCCATGGAATAGATTGCCTGTACTTTTCCGTAAAGCATTCAACAGTGTGCCTCACCAGCGTCTACTAACTAAGATTAGAGCAAATGGCATTGGAGGATGTCTTATCAAGTGGATTGAGAAATATTTGACAGGCCGCAGTCAACGAGTGGTGGTAAATGGGAAGACTTCAGAAACCTGTGAAGTAACAAGTGGCATACCGCAAGGAAGTGTCCTAGGCCCTGTCTTGTTCAATATTTTCATTAATGACTTGCCATCTGTTGCCCAGAATTCTACAGCGAAGCTATTTGCAGACGACACAAAACTGTACTGGGTTGTAGACAATGAAGAGGATGCTAAACTACTCCAACAGGACTTAAATGACATCATTCAGTGGTCAAGTAACTGGCAGCTGCCGTTCAACGAAGGAAAGTGCAAAGTGATACACTATGGAAAGAACAACAAGAAGTTTGCCTACACCATGGAAGGCTCCGACGGGAGAAAAGATGTGGCAACAGATGAAGGAATGGGAGAAAAGGATCTGGGGGTATTATTCGACTCAGATCTGTCCTTCTGCGCCCATGTAGCCGATGTCTCCAAAAGAGCCAATTGATATCAAGTTGGGAATCATCAAACATTCTTTCTTATCGCTTGGGTCCAGCGGCATGCTGCAACTACAATGTATATAAGACCATAGTATGCCCAACACTGGAGTATTGCAATGAAGTCTGGAGACCATCTTATCTAAAGGATCAAGACTTATTGGAAAAGATTCAACAACGAGCTACACGACTCATCCCAGATGTGAAGCATCTAAGCTATGAAGACAGGCTCAAGTCACTCAAACTACCAACACTAGAGTACCGTAGACAGAGGGCTGATCTCCTTCAAATATACAAAATCATGCATGGATTGGAGGCTGTAGAGAAGAATGACATGTTTGAAATCATCACAGAATCCAGAACAAGGGGACACAGGCTCAAAATTAGGAAGCCCCACTGCAAATCAAGGATGAGGCAGATGTCATTTTCAGTGCAGAGCATACATAGTTGGAACAATCTCCCTGCAACTGCCATTAATGCCTCATCTATCAATGAGTTCAAATCTGAACTAGAAAAACATTGGAAGCACCACCCGCAGAAATACTGCCCATACCAACGCGAATCCAATGAAGTAAACAGGGGCACATAAGCTGAAGCTTCAAGCCTCAACACCAAAGTAAACCAAAGTAAGTAAGTAAAGTAAATCCACCATTTTGGGTAAGTTACTCTTCATATTAATTGTTAAAATTTGGAGGGTCATAACGACATAAGAAAAGTACACTAGTTAGGGACAAGTCTTGAAACTTCACGCATCATATCGGCGATATGCAAACATTAGAACAAGTAGTATGGCGACGGAAATATCCGACACCAAATGAAAGAGCACCATTACTAACTAATCAACCAAAAAATAAGCAAACAAAGATCAATATTTCTTGAGAAAAAAACAAACAAACTTTTTGTGTGTTTTCTCGTTTATCACAACTTTGGTATTGAAAAAAAAATTATGGACGAGGGAAAATCATCAAATTAAATTGAAATCCTTCCAAAATGCTGTTCAAAATGCTCCTTCTTCGACCTTCCTTTCAAATTTGCTTTTGGATCGCGCAATCTCAGTCCGTAGAAAGCTTGACAACACTGCGCGAGCCAAGATGCTAATACTAAGTAAGTAGTAGTAGTAATACGCGCAAAATGTTGCATCTTCACACTCCCATTAAAAAATGTGTGTTAAATTTTTCTACACGGGAATGCGTGTTAATGTTAAGTCAATGGCAGGGTACATGTATGGTGCGCCAAGTTTCTACCGTACCTGGTGAAGAATTTCATGGTTACGGAATCAGGCCAATATCGCATTAAATATCACACATAGGTACATTACAGTAGCATTGTGTGGAGATCAACCTCTTCCGCCTGCTGCACTATCCAAAACATAAACAATTTTTGTCGGCCGATTTCTCCCTAAATTTACCAGCAAATGCAAAAACACTTTTGTTTATGTGATCCCTAAGTCATATACTTTGATAATAATTACCGACTTTGTTGTTTTGAAGATTGCAAAATGTAGAAAAAAAAAGATTATTTCCCGTCTGTTTTCATTACCGATGCATCCTACCACACAACGTTCAACTGATGAACGGTACAGTGTATGAATAGGCAGTATGGTAATCTCCCGTGTATTACCATATATTGCGTGTAAATGGTCCACCTAAGTGGACCATATACTTTGTAGATGTGTTAAATATGACAGTTTTGACCTTGTCGGCTTGTCGCACCTTAAGTTTAACTTCAAGCTTTTTCAATTCGAGCCATTATTTACACTTCAGTAATTACAGTTAAGTTGTCAAAGTCAAAGAAAGTCAAATACTAATTACCAATTACTTTGAATCTTGACTTTGACTTGAGTTTGAGATTGATTCTGAACACTGCAGTTTGACCGAGTTTGAACTTTTGAATTTTAAAGACAAAACTGTTCACATGCCACAACTTCAAGGAAAATAAATAAAAACATATTTAATCAATACAAATACATCAAGCGTACACTTAACTTACGCTCACCGGACCACATACAAATGAAAGGTAAATAGAGCATAAATCATGGACATGTGAAACAAATGAGTCAGAGCTTGTACACTGTAACACAAATTTCAATAGGTGGGACAGTATTTCAGAAAGTGCTTTGTCACTTAGGGAACTGGTTCGAAAATACGAAAAGCTCCAATAATTCTCCAGTTAAACCGTCGTTCTCATCACAGCAACATAGAGTGATATTATGTAAATGCGATTTAATAGAGTAAATGTTGACTACGTTAGTATATTTACCCGTTTTGGTGGAATAATGACACCGATTTCGTCCATTTCGATTTTTGTATTTTGCAGAATTAGAGTTCGCATTGAGCCGTAAACGTAGAGGGCGCATGTTTTCATCTTGCTTTTTATTTTTTATTTATTTATTTTTAAAAACAACCAGCATAATTGTATTCTATTTATAAATATTGGATGAATTATATTTACGTTTATTTAGATACTTGTAATAGTTTGGTAATAGAAAACAATAATTATTCACTACCATTGTTAGTATGATTTGTTATAACAACAAATTGTAGAAGCAATTCTTAAAGATTATGCAGCTCTTTTAATAAAGTTTACTTACAATATAAAATGTCTCAACATATTAAAATAATTATGAATCTATTAATTTTACAATATTTCGCATTTTATGGTAAAAGCTTGTTTGGAAAGCTGTAAATATTTTTGACTATAGTTTTATTATAGTTTTAAATAAATGTGTTTTTATTCTTGTAATTAATAACATGTCCTACCCTAGCAGCTGTGGTTTTGGTGATTTTAAATTGATAATCGATACTGTTTATATTTATGTCAACATAATGTATCTGTATACAACAGGACCATGTTGTAAAACAGTGTATACTGACCTTGTAATCCTGCATAAATATATTCAATAAATAAATAAATAAAATATAAATATTATCATGCATAATAAAACACTGACAAACATAATTTGTTGCCGTCTGTAGAATGTCAGATAATACTTTTTTTTCTTCTTAAAAAAAAAATGTGTATATAAGTATGCAATCGATTCATTTTAATTCAGTTTCATCTGATTAATTTGGTCAAACACTGGAAATTGTGTGTTATTTGTTAATACATGTATCATCATAATTCTAATGAACAATGTTAAATTATGAGCAATACAACCATAAATCATACAACGCAAAAATGCAAACAAGGTCACAATCATAAACAAAAAATTAAATCAAGCTAACATAATGATTAATGATGCAATTCATAACGGCAAATTTGTGTGTATCTAAATTGATTTTTAATTGTTGCTATATTATCTTGTAAAATTAACGATAGTCATACTCAATAATTCGATATTAACTTAATTTCATATGAAACTACATGTATAAACAATTTATTTCTTATTTACAAAGAATACATGCAATTTGGTTTCAACTGGTACCAGTTGAAACAAATTGGTTTTAAATGGTCAGACTTGAAACTTTTTGAAACATTGAAACCAACGGGATTTCAAATGGTACCAATTAAAAAAACGATACCAATTGGATTTCAATAAGTTGTACCATTTGGAACTTTGAAAACAATTGAACTGGTTTAGATTGGTAACAATTAAAATAAAGCAATGCCAATACAAACCAGTTGATGTAATTTGAAATGTAGCACGTATACTGGAAATAGTACTTTCCAACTGAGAAAATAATGCATTATAACTGTTTTCTAACTGAATCCAATAATGAAACCAACATAAATCAGATGAAACCAATCGAAATTACCAATTGATTTCAAGAGTTTTTTTGTCCGGGGGGTGGGGGGGGGGGGGGGCGCCCGGGCGGTGGCACGATTTGGTTTTTAACAGAATGGCACATGACTTCAAGTTGATGGAATCTTTTATTCAGCTTTTTGTTTTTGCAAATTGCGATAAAGTGCCTTGATGGAAACTTGAATAGGATTAGTCAGGGTAGACCAACACTGGGGATATTAATTGGGGAGCAGGGGGTGGATCCCCAGAAGCCTTAATATCTGTGTTATGCAGAGCTCAATATTTGGTTTGTATGGGACAATATTATATGTAGTAAGCTTTTTAGAGCTCAGTTTTAGTGGGCATGAAAAGAAATCCTGAATGAGAGGGTACAGATCGAGGACCATCTAGGTTAAAGTGCCTTAAATGGTACCACCACCCGAAAATAATATTCTTATACATGTAATGAAAGGTAATATCTTTAGTATTCCATTCCATCAACAAGTTCACAAAAATATGTTTCAAGTAACAAAATATATACATTGTAATTGGAAAACGCATCACCATTCTAAAGCATGCGTTCATGAGTCTGCATGTACGAGACTACTTTGTCCAGAGCGAACGAATCGTCCGGGATTCTATTGTCTCCAAACGTACGCGTGAATAGCATTGGCGCACTCGCAAATGTTTGGCCCGTACGGAACCAGGAAATAGTAGTGGTTCCGTAAGTGGTGGAAATTAATTGCTTTGTTTATGAATTACACAACCCTTTGCAAAATGTTGGGTATCTATTTGATATCACATAACGGGGGGGGGGGGGGGGGTATCCCTCCAATCCACGGTAATCGACGCCCATGGTTTCAATCCTGTAGTTTATATGAAAGACGCAAGCGCATTCATTTTAATTGAATTAAATTGACAATTTAGGCTACTTAGTCCATGATCATTACATAGACAATTGCTTTTCACTGGTTACATTTTACAATGAATTGGCATGTCAAAATACAAACAAAATCACAGCTATGAATTATATTATTTAACATCCATAATCTTTTCAGCAGTGGCGTAGCGTGGTCGGACTGATTTTCTTTTTTTTTTTTTGGGGGGGGCACGCATAATAATTGGGGGGGGGGGGGGGGGCGGAGGGCACACCTTATGTATTTCTTTGTTTTTCCAAAAAATGTCCCCTTATGTTTTTTATTGTTTTTTCAAAATTATTGGGGGCACGTGCCCTCCCCCCCCCCGCGTCCCCCCGTCGCTACGTCACTGCTTTTCAGTGTAGTATACATCACATCAAACTAATGTTTAACATCTCCATATTTTGTATGATACAATTATTATTATTATAGAAATAATCAGAGAAATTTCATAAAGATAGGTTATTATGAAATGTTGAAAACGAGATTGCTTTTAAAAATTGCAATTGTTGTTTTCTTATAAGCATGTAAACCTACTATTCAAAATCGAAGCGATGCTGTACGCAAAGTGAAAAGTCTTGCTATAACAAATAGTGTGTTCATGTATAAGTCAATGAATAGCTATGTTAAGTAATTTCATATGAAGATATACATGAAAGCACTTAGTAGAATTATGACTTATGACCTGCCATTAATCCATAATATTCATTTTCTTTGAATAGCATTCAAATGTATTTACATTAATTTTTAACATTAAATACAAATTTGTCTTCATACATTATGTAATATATACAATTTACCACATTGAAAACAGGCTATGAATCATATTGTTGTGTTGTTGTTTTGCCTTTTGGGTCACAAAGAACCAAATGGAATAGTAATAATGATTTTGCTTGCTTTCCCTTTTCCGTTAGATATTCTGCACCTTACTACAAAAATGTTTTCAGAACTGTTATTTTGTTTGGTATTGATCAATTACATATACTGAAAATTAAAACAAACAAAAAAAGCTTTTGCCTATTTAAAGTCAATGCCTTATCTATGTATATAACTGAGCTTTGACACTGTATCTCAAACTCTAGATACAGATATCATTTTTACGAACAAGAAGTAGACGTAGAACATTATGTCACGGTGTGCACATACTGAAAACAGTTCTATCATGGATGCATAGATCGATCACAATTACAAAAGTATCATAATGACTGGAAGGTGAATATAGAGGATAAAATATATGCATTATTGATACTATTATTAAAACATGTTGAATACAAAATAGTTATAAGGCAATAACGATCTATTCTGTGTTAATAAAAGTAAGCCACATGCTGAATATAAACAAACATTTACATAGACACAATCATTATATTGCACATACTCTGTATGTACCTTAACACCAATCTTGAATATAAGCACATGAATCTAAAATTATATATTGTGCAGTCATCAATAACATTTAGTATGACCATTATGATAGGTATATTTGCTAGCACTTCATTCATCTATCTAAAAGCAGGACTAATATCTAGTCAAATTAACACTAATCATGATCAATCATCCAAATGTATTAAAGTGATAGTACAGTTTTGGTCAAACATATTTTAGTAACTAAAACTTGTCAGTTATCATACAAAATAACATTTACAATTTAATGATGCTTGAAGTTTTTTCTTGAAGCGTTCTCTCAACCCAAACTGAACAACCCATTTAGCGGTTATTCTACTGACATGACAAGTGTGTAAAATCGTGTGCATAAATATGAATTTCCAATTCCACTAATTCCACAAATATGTATATAGTCATTATTCCTTATATAAACATTATTTAAGTTACTATTAATTACTTATTTACATAGTATACATACAATGTTCCGATCCCCTTGGAACTTTTCCTTATTAATCAACCACGCCATATCAAACTGTAAGGGATGCCTGTTTAAAGTGTCTAACTCCACGAAAATTACTTGGAGTTTCCTCGTTTCTCTTCTACCGTGTTGTTTAGCTAATGGTAAGAAAAGAAAAAATAGGGTTAGATTTGTTCAAATGCCCCTTTAGTATGACGATATCTACCATTAAGTTCAAGAGCGTTAATGAACGGTCATAAATCTTATACACGTCATACAGTAATTCGTCTTAAAAGCTGACGCATATATATATATATATATATTTTTAAACCAGAAACGCAGTATTCCTTTTCAATGAAACTTTCACACATCATTCGGACATATTTTACAATGATTTTGGTACAGGAAGTCTCAAAATGTTATTTTTTGGCAATATCTGACACTTTACAGGTGCACATTTAAATTTCTAAAACAAAATCAATGATCATCATCCCTACTTATGCAACTCAAGATATTGTGGGGTAACATACAATGTTGCATTTCAAAATAAAATGCAATTCATGACAATGATGACATAATTTGTTTACCTTTACATCATTTATACAATATCAAATAGTACCTCCATATTTTACAGCTCACCATGTTGTGAATCAACATTTCAAATTAATTTGAAATTATTGACATATGCAATAGCTTCATACGAGAAGCACTTGTGTTTAAAGGGATAAGAACCATTTATTCTGAATTTTCCCCTATCCATTAAATATTTCTGCAACTTATTAGAAAAATGGTTTTAAATAGACTTTACCCCGCAATCATTGTCAGGGTATTGTTCCAATAGATATGCTGTAATTAACATTATAAATACTTTATACTACATTTTCCTTAGCAATGATTGTCTCAGTATAGCATACCAGATCTTAAAACAATACTACCAAACACGATGAATACATAATGCATTTGACGAACTGGAATTAGATGTATAAAGAACATATGACATGGTTTACACATAATTAAAATGTCTGTTCATTGATGCATAGATTGGTCATAATAGATTGGTCATAATCACACAAGTATTATCATGGCTGGAAAGAGAATATAAAGGAAAACAACTATAATTGACTCACAAACAATACAAATGCTAATAAGACAACGAGTTGTTTCGTGTTTAAAACAACAGGACTTACAACTTTACATTTGTACAAAATATGAAAAAAACATTTAGATACCCACAATCATTATATTGCACATAATTTGTATGTACCTTAAAACCAATCTTGGATATAAACGTAGGAATATATATAAACTCATACATTTATACAATCATAACTACACTTGCATGCAATTTATTAATACTTCGCATTATTTAAAAAGTACTGAAACAGATTTATTTCCAATAATATTCAAGGTAAACTTTAAAATATTTTTCATTTTTACGCACATCGTAATACATTCATTATACTGCATATACCTCACTTCATGATATTATACATAATGTTATAACTATTTTCAAACTTGTGATATACAACTCATAACATAACATATTGGGTTGATAATTCAAATACATTTGTGTACACAATGTGGTGCTATATGTATACATTTTCGTAATAGACAATTTACATGTGGATAGTTAAAGCTGCTCTGGAGTTAACACAAATAAGCTTGGTGGAGTTTTCTAGTAATCTTCCATTTAATGGTACACATTTAAAATTTCTAAACAAAACTTGCCGTCCAAGAAATTATACAAACACAAAACATGTCGTTACAATTTTAGTTCAATACATCCTGCGGTGTTTTGTACAAGCACAGTACTATACTCATTTAATGTTGAATAATTGCACCGATGCAAATGGCCGCCTCTAAATCGAGCGCCCTTTCAATGGGCACCAACAGCTATAATATTAAATATAAGTTCACAGACACAGATAAGATTCAGATCCAAGGTTCTTTGTACATGTACAATTATGTACTAGTACCTTGGGATGTCCGTGGTTGACAATGCATGTACAAATATGCATTCCATGGGCATTATAATTAATACATTCAAATGATCTAACAAAAAGTCTCATAACTTACTCCATTAGACATCCATACAAAATGTGATATTTATTAAATGTGTTCACGTTTTATCATAAAACATGAAACAAAAATTGCATTTACCGTGCACTTTGAAATCATAAAATAGTTTATACCCTGTGAAAGGAAGTTAGGAACACAAAGCATAATATAAGTCATAAGAAAAGTTCTTTTATGAATTTCAAAGCAAACGGCTTTATGCAGTCTCGGCGCAAAATCATAAGGAACCGCTAAAGGTACATAGATACTGGACAATCAGAAGCCTTAACCGGAAGCGAACTAATCTTTCTCTTCAAAGGGACCCTATTGTATCTACAAAACCTTCCTGTGGCATCAGCAGACTGCAGGGGTGTCGATCCTGGGGGGGGGGGGGGGGGGGGGGCAGGGGGGGCGGTCGCCCCCCCCCCCCCCCAATGAAAATATTGGGGGGCGAACATATCATTTCGCCCCCCCAATAATTCCGAAAATGAGGAAGAAAAAAATCGAGTGATATAATGCCAAAGAGGGGAAAGACAAAATTGTATCAATAATTAATCTTCAAAATAGCCGTTTTTTAGTTTGAAAAGGACTGTAAATCTCTTTTTTGCCGCGCGCTTCGCGCGCATACAGTTTCTCATATTGCAAGTTTCATTTGGGTTGCGGGAACTCACCTTTTGAAATGTGTTGGGCAGCGTAATTTCTCAAACGCACACCTCAAACGAAGTTTATTAAACCCTCATCTATAGATAGCACACCGTCACAGAAAATAAAATAATCTCTGTACATATGCGCTGAACGCAAATCAAATTGGAATATCATGTCCCCCCACATTTGAAAAAGGAGCAGATTGTCCCCCTCCCTTTGTCATTATGTATGTTTGGTTCCATACCTATATTCTTCATATTACGTGAAATCTCTGTCTCAGGTGTGCACCAAATCGCACAATTTCACGCCCAAAAATACAAAAGCTCCCTACTGTGGGAGGGGGACACCCCCTCCCACACCCTCCCCCGCTCGGTCGCTTCGCTTCCTCGCAATGTCTCCCCTACACTTGTGAGAAATTGTTGACGCCCTTGTTTAATAGTTTCATGGGAGCCCAATGCCCTAGACTATATCGATGGCTCTATAGTATACATGATCACGTGGATCCATCTCATGCAAGGCTCAGTCTTGTCCTCGCTATGCCCATTAAAAATACGTTATGAGTAGGTTCACTATTTTATACAATTTTAACACCCATGCTAGGAGCAAATGTCTGAAATCTAAAAGCTTCCGGGGGCTCCGCCCCCTGGACCCCCATTATTGTCCCCAAATGTGGGTGCCCCCCAAAGTCAGGTCTTCGAGCCATCAAGACACTTTCAATGAGCGCATAATAAAACTTCCGGGCATGCCAATGTGGGGCTTTTAGCTCTCTCAGTGGTCACTCTGGATTTTTTTTTCAAATTTCGCCCCCCCAATCTCAAAAACGGATCGACACCCCTGGCAGACTGGCAGAGCTACCTGCCACGTTCAGTTGTATTACTTTAATTATGCAATCGTTCATTATATAATTTGATTTGTGTATATACATGAGAAGACAGATGTTTTCAATAAATGACTACTTTGCTTTCAAAGGGAGAGTTCTGGTTAATTGAATTTTAGTTATCCGAACTGATAGTTTCAAGTCCATCATGCCCGAAAGGTAGAGCAACTTACAAACGGCTATGTAAGAAGTCTGTTATCTTTCAGAAAACAGTCGTTAAAAAGCAAGAAGATGCTTTCTAAAAACATATTGGTCACAACTATTTCTGACAACAAATTTTTTGAATGTGATGTTTTGTTAAAAATGATACAGTTTAGAGAGATCATCAACAACTTAAACAAATCTCTTTGGTAATTATATTTTTTGGTTCTAAAATCATCAAATAAATGTGGGTTACCCATTATTTGAATCCAATCGGATATATTTATTGATATTTCAACTGTTTCTCAACTGATTTTGATCAAATTAAGTTTGTTCTTCCAAGTGTTACACCTAGTTTACCATTACCTCACAAATGCATTATTTCCTGAAGCGCCCTCTAAACCAAAACTGTACTATCCCTTTAAAACGGCAACGTAAATTTGTATCACATTGCATACAATCAAGAGTAACCCCAGATCCACTACAGCAAAACATACCAAACAAAATACATCTAAAAGCAACACTATTCCCCTGTATTATGACATTAAAGAACCTTATTATCGTGATTAAAAGTGAGCAAAGAAAAATGGGATTCCAACGGGATTCGAACCCGAGACCTCCGGATTGCTAGACCGGTGCTCTACCGACTGAGCTATAGAAAACCCTACGACGGCGTTCTTCCCAGAAACCCCTTAATTCACCATTGCTCAAGTAGTCAGAAGCTTTATAAACCTGACATATACCCGAAGCGGATTAAAATCAACTTGGGGATATATGCGAGGGATCGCCGAAGCGATACAGCTTTTTGTAATAATTAATTCAAACATATAGGGAAACTGACCAAGAATATATTGTGATTAAAAGTGAGCAAAGAAAAATGGGATTCCAACGGGATTCGAACCCGAGACCTCCGGATTGCTAGACCGGTGCTCTACCGACTGAGCTATAGAAAACCCTACGACGGCGTTCTTCCCAGAAACCCCTTAATTCATCATTGCTCAAGTAGTCAGAAGCTTTATAAACCTGACATATACCCGAAGCGGATTAAAATCAACTTGGGGATATAAGCGAGGGATCGCCGAAGCGATACAGCTTTTTGTAATAATTAATTCAAACATATAGGGAAACTGACCAAGAATATATTGTGATTAAAAGTGAGCAAAGAAAAATGGGATTCCAACGGGATTCGAACCCGAGACCTCCGGATTGCTAGACCGGTGCTCTACCGACTGAGCTATAGAAAACCCTACGACGGCGTTCTTCCCAGAAACCCCTTAATTCATCATTGCTCAAGTAGTCAGAAGCTTTATAAACCTGACATATACCGGAAGCGGATTAAAATCAACTTGGGGATATATGCGAGGGATCGCCGAAGCGATACAGCTTTTTGTAATAATTAATTCAAACATATAGGGAAACTGACCAAGAATATATTGTGATTAAAAGTGAGCAAAGAAAAATGGGATTCCAACGGGATTCGAACCCGAGACCTCCGGATTGCTAGACCGGTGCTCTACCGACTGAGCTATAGAAAACTCTTTCTCGATACTCTTTGAAGGGAACTACATGTAGTAACTTTGTTGACATGTCAAAAGTGATGAATAGTTGATAGAATGTATATTGTTATCTGATATGTCCACTGGGTATTTGTTAAGCACTTAAAGTTCAATGGACGTTATATTGCCGAGTAATGAGTAAACATGCAGAGTGATATTCACTAACTCAGGTAACCGCTATAGAGTTCTAATTGGATGTTGAGGATTTGGACAATGTTACTACATCCTTCACACTGGAAAATATATCACATTCATTGCAGTATAATATTGCACTCAGTGTTCGATGCCGGGATCGGTGTCACGTCGTCATTAGCTCTGCTCCTTGGCTATTTTCATCCCACCTGCACCAGCGTTCACAAGGGCATCATCAAGGTCACGTCGATGACCACCAGTCCGCGTCTTCCAGTCTGCAAGGACCTTTCGTACGGCTCTACTAAAGTCGTTGCTGAATCCAACTAATATTTTTTCGGCCTCGTTATAATCCATATCGTTAATAAGAAGATTGCAGAAATGGTGGAATTTGTCGTGAGGGAATTTCTTTGAAAGTTCATAAAGCTCACCCTCGGTCACCACAAACTCTGGAGACCTGTGAGGAGTAGGGTATTGACGCATTTACATATATGAGATACGATTATTGTCTTCACAATTAATTGTATTATGACTATGGAATCGAATATTCAGATCGTTCAAGATGGTTACATAATATGGCCTAAGCAAATCTGTTCATAAAAAGCTAAGGAAATGTAATACATACCAATAAACAATGATCATTAGTTTTAAAATGTACACAATGATTATTGAAAGACTCGCGTTGATTAAGCGGTGAGGGATATGATGATTATGGATAAGGGAGAGGGTACTTAGTATCTTACACATTTTAAAATGAGGTTATATTGCTGGCTGCGCATTGTTTTGTTTCTTCTGTTTTTGTTTACTCACTCGGGATTTACGCTTTGAGGTGCGTCTAAGGATGGACCAGCACAACTAGCAGAATCACCCGTTGATACATCATCATCTATAAAAAAAACAACAACACAAGAACAACAAATGTGCTTATCATTGCAACAATTTAACATTTACCTTATGGTTTATCGAAATCTCGTGTGTCGTGTATATTAAGCTTATGGTAATAGAAATATGACATGGAAGTGAAATGGCAATATCATTACGACACAGTCATTATGGGCAAAGCGCATTTCTCCCGTCAAAAGTTACTTAGGGTACCAGCTATAAAAAAGCAGCATTTTGAATAATATTGGAATGTGCATGTCAATTAGCTATAATTCATATGTGACGTCTTAATTTTTGTCGTAAAATCTAAATTTTGTTGCCAAAAATTGTAGTCAGTCAATACATTAACATCAACATTTCATGATAAAGAATAGTCCCTATAATTTGATCTTTAAGACAAATCGATGAACGAATTCGTTCAAAATAACTCGGCCGACGACCAATAGCAGCTCTACATCTTTCAGAAAGTAAACACGTACCTGTGTATCCTGTCCTGAATTCAATGGTTGTTGCAGTCATACGTTTATGCTGTAGTAGCAACGATAAGTGACTATCGTCCGGGCACTGGGTCAAGTCAAGGCAGAACGTCACGTTCTCCCAAACTTTTCGACATAGCTTTTTGTATGGTACGACCTATAAGTAAATTAAACGGAGGAGAATAAAAAGATCATCGAACGCTCAAAACGCTTATCAATCTGTAGTTTTATATTTCATTATATACCCTTCATGATTTGTATTGTTAAAACCGAATACATGCATTGGGAACGTTACCGAGAGCACCTATACAGGGTGCCCCCCCAAAAAACGGAACGGGGCACTTCCCAAAATATAGTAACCAAATGATTATATCCATCGTATAGGGTGTATTTTCCAATGCAAAAACGATACCAAGAACAGTAATTTTGGACGAGTAGTTTTTGTTTTAGGACGTCTTTAATACGTGAGACCATGTCAGGTTCCCATTTTTGCCAATTTTTACCACGTAAGTGCCTGATAAATCGCACTTCCTGCCCGTCATAGCATCAAACAACTATGCCCATTCTATTGGCATTCAGCTGAATGTCACTAGCAATGGCGCGCGTATTGCTTTTTGTTCGATGCTATGACGGGCAGTAAGTGCAATTTATCAGGCGCTTACTTGGTAAAAGTTGACAAAAAAGGGAACCTGACATGGTGTCACTCACATCGCCCTCAAACAAAAACTACACGACCAAAATGACTGTTCTTGGTATCGTTTTTCATTGGAAGAGACATCCTTTCCGATGGACATAATAATGGTGTTACTATATTTTGAGAAGTGCCCCGTTCCGTTTGTTGGGGCCACCCTGTATAGGCCATACTAATCGTTTAATATTGTTGAAATAGTACCAAAAAAAGAGCTTATGTGGTAACATCCGAACCTTAGTATCGTTAAATGCAGTAATATCCATTAAAAGTTTCATGCCTGCTTCTGAGATTGGGCCCAAATGGCACAATGAGTTCGCATGTCTTCTCCGATATCCCCGCATCTAAAAGGTCGTTTACATTCGGCGCGCGTGTCATTTCAAAACGTCTTAGCAATTGAATCGATGTGATTAACTGTTTGTATTTAGAACAATTTTATTGCCAACATTTATAATTTTAAAGCGGTTTTCGTACAATTTTGTAAATTAACAGATAATTGATGATATATTTTTCAGTAGTTGATTGATTGATCCATGTTATTTCAAAGTCAATTTAAAAAAACTTATAAACACATTTACAAAGTACATACAAACAACAATTTAAAATATGTAGAACAATGTAATAGCAAAGATACAAATTGTGGAAAGTGAAATAGGGTAAAAGCCTATGTGGCTTGACATGTTGATACACCCATTACAAAAGTATCAAAGTATAATTTACTACATGTAATCAACTTTTAAAAAAGAATAAAAAACGCCTTTTTATATCGAAGCAGCGGTCATACAAAATTGCTATAACACTATTATAAAGAACTCGGATATATCAACATCCTCTTATAATATATCAAGGATATTGTGCAGGTCCCAGCTCTTTGTACTGTTTATACCCTATTCACGTTGAAACTAGTAATGTCAGAAGACACTACCATTTTCTCTTCTCACATTTTGTCCACTGACATTATTTCCTCTACCATTTGTCAAAATTACATTTTTTAAATGGAGCCCATTATACTATACCTTTGTCGAATCTAATTCAGCTGGCTTGTTGTGCAAGGTGTAAGTGATAGTCAGATCATCTCTCACTGTCGCACTGATATCCAAAATCTCTTTTGTAAATACAGGCTGGTACTTCATCTTTATGCTCTCTTCCTCTTGGAGAATTAGCTATACAAATATAACACCCTCATATTAATTATGACCAGATTTTCGGTCATGTTTCTGCATTCTTAAATCAAATATTATAAAATCAGTGGCCCGAATTCTCATCAGTGGCTCAACTTGCGCCCGGCCTAAAAAGACAAAGACTTTACTGGTAACTAGTTAAACCATTTGCACCTGAATGCGTATTGTCTTGTCACTATTGGCCACCGGAAATGTTGGTGGTCTTTCAAAACAAGAACGCAAGATACACGAGTGATTTTATATTGTTTGCGATGCGCTGACCCCGCAGTGAGCGATGATTAACACGGTACATTCGCACAAAAAGAAGCATCTGAAATTTCCCAGGGGCCATATTTTGGAGGCGCAAATGAGCCTTTTGTCCTCGGGAAGACCCCGGCAGACTCATATATTTGGATGTACTACATTCCCCTCTAAATGTTCCTATGTTCAGAAATCAGTATGCTTTCCGATGCACCAAACCTATATCCAGTCAATCCCTTGAGTTCTGCTTATAGGCATCATGACAATGGGCTCTTTGAAATTCAGTCATAATTTAGTCGGTTATCAGCCAAATTTCATCCTGGATCATTCAACACATTGTATTGATGGTGACCTGTTATATTATGACTGAATTTCAACGGGCCCATTGTCCTGATGCTTATAATCAGAACTCAAGGGATTGACTAGATAATGGAAGAAAACCATTATAATTTCTCCGGGGACTATAGCGACGAGACAATAGGTCTGCTGTGGTGCAAAGTAGGTTAACTGGTTACCAGTAGTCTTTTTTCTTTTTAGGACGGGCGAAAGTTGACACACTAATGAAAATTCGGGCCAGTATATATAACGTAAAAAGAAATGTTTCCTTTGTTCATGTTTTGAATTTGCAATAACGTAAATAATAATAATAAAAAAGTACTTTTTTAACTTCGTGTAGTGCAAAAACGTATACGTTATCATACACTAGTATAGCCATCATTCGGCCCCGCTTAAATGGCAATGCAACCCAAGCAACATGTTGCTTTCATGGACTTCAATATATTAGGAGGAATAATCTCTGATAGTTAGAGCAAAATCGGACAAAAAACATGTAAACTATGGCTTTTTGAAGATGTCCATTTATTCCTATGGGGAACTCAAATTGGCAACGCACTCTGATAAGTGTGTGGACATTACTCCCCATACGTTTTGTACACAAATGTTCCCATTTTTACAGTTTTCTTCATAGTCACATTTTCCCATTCCCCCAACTCATGATATGTTATGTATAAATGCATTCTACCTCAAACGAAGGGTTAACATGAATTTTGTGGAAATTTAACAAAATGTATGGGGAGTACCGGTAGTCCACAACTTTGCCAGAGTGCGTTGCCAATTTGAGTCACTTGTATAAATATATGGCTTTATTGAAAGAGCCATAGTTTTCTGATTTCTTATCCCCAAAAGGGATTGTTTTTTAATAGAGATATTATCATCATCGTTATTATCCAATTGGGTTTATTTTGTTTTACTTGCAATGTGTAATATTGATCTTATATCTTATAACATCGCGAATACATGTTAACGACCGCGATTTTTGCTCAAATGAATTCATTTGATGAAATTCAAGCCGTTTCAGACCGGATTTTCATGAAGTAATTGTTGTTTTGTTTTGAAATGTATGTCCTCTTGCAGTTCGAATGTTAGATTTCCTTTACCTAGCTAAGATACATTTTGTTGCATATGGCCCTTTAAACAAGAATTGTAATATCCCTTCAAACCCACCATCGTAAACTTTATGGAAAATGATAACTAACTCATTATGAATTTGGTAAATTGTCATTAGCAAGTATTATTTTGGTTGCTTGTTGTCACCCATGAAATCACATTGCCAATAGTAAATATGCGTCTTGTGATGATGATTCTGTGTCAAATAAAATAACAATTTAATTAATGTTCACATGACATACTGTTCAGGACTATGTCCTTTGTGGAACCCATAAACGCACCTAATAGTATAGCGGATAAAACAAATCAAATCAAATCAAATGATAGTCATTAGTGAATCCTCGAGGGGAAATAATAAATACATGAGGCGTACCATGGGGCGTAACCACCTACAGGGCCTTCAATAATTGAACCAACGCTAGTAATACGGTAAACTACTCACCTGATAATTACCCTTTAGTTCATCAAATAGGCGCACGTGAAGGAACGGTTTATGATCACCAGGTAGCTTGGCTGGAAGGAATGGGACGAGGCTAATACGCTTAGCTTTGACGAATAGCATTCTCACCGCATTCCTGAAGCGGGAGAAGTGAGTCAAACGCAGTTCTACCCTGTCTTCACTGAAACGGCATTCCACGGTATCATCCTCCGACCATGTGGAATCTGTGTTGGTACAGACTCAATTAATCTTGTTTATTCTTTACAATGGAAAGACGAATAAATGGAAAGGTCAAGAAAGACCCAGCTTTATCAAACCTCTCCCAGGAGTTACGAGGATTGTCCTTTGAAATGATGACAATCACTGTTGGAATATATAAACATTGATAGTGATAATCTAAATACACAACGAGTTATGCCTCTGGAAGTTTGTGTAAGTATCCTTTAAGAATACATGTTTACTGCAATTCTCTGAAGATCGTCGTTTATTTTCATACCGTCATTGATCGTAAGTATACAAGTAGTTGTGACATATGTCTGAACTCATGTTAATTTAACACTTCAGCGTGATTTAGACAAAGTCAAATATAGACATATAGTTACAGCAGTTATCTTCTAGAGATAATATACGTCCTTTGGATAAGAGCCCATTTTGTGTTTTCATCTAAGGTATTCTCTTTATTAATCGATTCATCATATTGTATTACTTCAAGTCCCAAAGCCCAAAGGAAACATCTCGTGATTCTATACATCAGGAACACGTTTCGAAAGTAGGATAATGTAATGCTTACTGGAATCATCACTACTTGTGTACACCACGCTCTCCGCACTCCCCGGGTCAGTAAAGATGGCGCAATGGGGAATGGACACCCTAATATGCTTCTTAAACCTCAGGCCAGATGGCGTGCAGCGGATGCCGAAGTTGACCATCATCTCATTATCCTGCAGTATCAGGTTTTCAGGAGGCCTTGTCAGGGCCTCGATGGAAATCTCGTGTGACGACCCTTCTTCCAGTGATCCGGGAGGAATAGAAACAGTAACGTCATACAAAGCAATGCGTAGTTTGCCGCCGAGATGGTCAAAAGTCCCGCGTGCTGTGTCCAGCGATTGTACCGTCGTAGGACCTGTAAACAACAAGATTTAAATCGTTTAATACAGATAATATAGAGCTCCTCAAAATGCATGGTCCCTTTAAATCATTAGAGGTTTCGTCGTTTCTACAATTGAACAACGTACATAGCTCTGGGTTATCATGGCACAAACACGGCTCGAACATTACGCCATACCTACCGGCGAGGAGGCCATTCTTCTTTACACTAAAATACGTAAAATGGTGGCATAGCGCCCGCAAAAAAAAGCATTAGAGGTAACTCCTTAGGATACAACATAAAGAAATATAAAGTGTGTGCCCATAATAATGTGCGTGATCCACCCCCATCAGTTCAACCAGGCTATGCCACAAACATCAGATTTAATAGAGTATTGCAAACCTTTTACAAAATCATTATACAATATAATATACAGGGTGTCTCAGAAAGAATGCAACACATACGATCGTTAATTTCATCAACATCATCGACCAAATGTCATTCTTTTTTGATCGGGTAGAACATTCTTTTTCCAACAAAATTATACCATAAGCATTGATTTTGGGTAAGGCGTTTGGATCCTAGGGCTATTTTTCTGAGGCAATGTCGTTTCCTAAATTTACAAACGCCTTACAAACAATGCAAGCCGCCTTTACCTCAGCTGGATCACAATAGAGTGATTAAAGTATTAGTTAATACATATACAAGCGAAAAGTAAACTAATACATACAGCTTTGGTTTCTTCCTATATTTCTATATTCCTATATTTCTTCCTATAGAGCTTGCATTGTTTGTAACTCCCTCCCCGTGAATAAATTGAGCACAAACTAGCACATGAATATTCATGAACCTGTTACAAATTACTGTACATCGTGCGGTTTTATTTGTATTCAATGTCAACAACAAAAGAATACGCTGTTTTGACCTGGAGTCATACTATTCAATTGATATAAATGCGATTCAATACGTATACTAATCGTACACAAATCAGCCGTTGCTGTGTCGGAAAAGGCTGAAAAGCTTTTCAAATTGCCATGAGCACCCATTGATGATAGGCTACGCATAAACTGGTCCTTCGATCATCGAATTAATGATGTCGCATTATTTTATTATTACTCCGGTTACACTGTATACTCTGCATCTTTGTCAAGTCTGCACCTTCCGATTAATGTTTTTCTTTGTGTGAATAACGTGCGATATCTTGGCAATACAAATTACCAATCAGAGGGGCTGTAACGAAACTATTTTTAAATGATAGATATTCTCATAATACTTTATTTACTTCATGCATAATAAGCTATCATTTTACAAAAGAATCATAGAGTAGTGATGGATAGTAAACATTTTGCATTAAAACACTAAATGCATATTTTGTTTCTCTGTGAGTTAATTATTTCTCTCGGACCTTGTAATTGGCTGACTGCCTTGCCGTGGCCGTAGTTGTCATTTATTTTCAGACCAATTTCAATAATTTCAAGTTAATATAAAAAGACAGTTGACACATGTTCATTATAAAACCATAAACTTATACACTCATTATGGTGCACAATACTTTTGATGTTGGCATAGAGTTTGTCAATGGTATATACCGTATCTCACAAAACCACGTGTGCAGTAGGACCGTTGTATAGGAATAAGACCAAGAATAGTGGGTCTTTGTACTTTAGCAAAAAATCACCTAAATAGGTGCACAAAATGGTGCAATGTTACTCCTTTACCAAGTCTGCACCTTTCGCCGTTACTTTGCACCTTGTTTGATTCCCGCTTGGTAGCTTATCAAGCAAATGACCAATCAAAGAGGCTGTAGTGAATCTAGGTGTGAAGAAGAACTATTTTCATATTACGTCACTGCCAATTTCTCTGTTTTTTAAATCCCTGCATGCATGTTGAGCTATTATTTCACGCAAGAAGCAATAGAGCAGTGATGTAAATCAAAACATTTGCATTTAAACACAAAATACATGTGTTTTCTCTCCGTGAGTGAATTGTTTCTCTCTGACCCTGTAATTTGTTCATAGCCTTGCTGTGGCCGTAGTTGTCATTAATATGATTGTACAGACCCATCTAATTCTTTTCAAGATTATATTAAAATAAAATTGGCACATATTCATTCAAAACCATAAGGGTATACATTCATAATAGTGCGTGATATATTTGATGATTGACATAGAGTGTACGAATCTTGTATTAACAGTGTAGTACATAAACCATGCGTGCAGTAGGACCATGGTTTAGGAACAAGCCTAAGATAGGTGCGACTTTGCCCCTTAGCAAAATGCACCCTAAAAGGTGCATAAAATGGTGCAACTTTAATCCTATGCCGAGTCTGCACCTTTTTTCGTTACTTTGCACCATTTATCAACCATTTTTTCTTAGTGTGTAACGTAATTCTTAGTGAGAAGACCAAATGTGTGCAACGAATGTCCAACGCCATATGCTCATTGCAAATACGCAAATCGGCACAAATGAGTTATTTGTAAGTTATTACTGTGATAATTCACCATAAAATGAAATGAATTGAAATTTACCTCTGCTATGCTGAAGGTCAGTTCCGTATGCATACCTGATTAGAAAAAGAACATAAATGGGCCAGTATTTATCTGTAGGCGATACACAAGGGAACATTGCCGCAGCAGATGTTACTGTTAATCGTTGAAATCATCTTTTACGGAAAAGTATTTAAATCGTCACTTTATATAAAATATACGAATATATGGATAAGCCAATACAAAAAAATGTACCCCGCCATGCAAATTTTTGCTGAAGGGCGTACCTGGTTGAAATTAGTCATTTTAATATTGTCAGCAATGCACACCTGAGCAAAAAAAAGACTACCACCATACTCAGCGCATAATCTTTCTGAATAACAGTAGTTTTAAGTTTTAAGCAGGTTAAACATTCTTAACATTTAAATGCTATACACGGATATTGTATGCATACATTATTAATAGCAATGTAACACAGCTACTTTTTACATTTATTTTATAGGGCCATCAATGTAAAACTAGATAGCTCAGTTCAGATACCAATGGACCGGTAATCCACGGTTTGCTGGTATCATTCATGGTTTAATTAACTCAACTTTATTTTGTTCCATTTAATCAATTTCATTATTATCTACAGTCACTTTTCATTGCGACCGTGACTTGACATATATATTTTAGCGCATTCTATAATTGTTCGAGCCACAGACCTTTCACTTTTCATCTCATGATCTCTTTCAGCTTCTAGAGATAGCAGATATTCCACAACATCGACATGACTCTTCTGCGAAGCAAGTCGGAGGGCTGTACATCCATCAACATCTTTAACCTTCCAGTCCGCTCCTTGAGAAACGAGATGCTCTACAACATCAAGATGTCCTTTGGACGCTGCTGCGTGTAAAACAGGCGTTACACCATCGCCACGAGACACCTCAGCCCCATGACTAATAAGATATTTCACTGTATCGAGATGACCATTCAGTGCTGCAGCATGAAGGGCAGTCCTTACAGAAATAATTCCCTTTTGGATATTATCGATCTGACCATCCTGTGATGCTGTTTGTAAGGCTTTTGTCTCATCAGTAGCTTCTTTGGTCACATCAGCCCCTTCACTGATTAGATATTCCACTATATCATGATGCCCACCCTGTGATGCAGCATGCAAAGCTGTCCATCCAAAATCAGTACCCTTGTTCACATCCGCCCCTTGACTGATGAGATGTTTAACTGTATCAAGGTGACCATTTTGTGATGCAACATGAAGGGCAGTCCATCCAATGTTATTTCCCTTGTTCACATCAGCCCCATGACTTATAAGATATTTCACTATATCGAGATGACCATTCAGCGATGCAGTACGAAGGGCAGTCCATCCAGTGTTAGTTCCCTTGCTCACATCAGCCCCATGACTTAAAAGATATTTCACTATATCGAGATGACCATTCTTTGATGCAGAATGAAGGGCAGTCCATCCAGAAGTAGTTTCCTTTTGGATATCAGCCCCAGGGCTTAAGATATGTTTCAATATATCGAGCTGACCATCCTTTGATGCTGTATGTAAGGCTGCTGTCTTATTGGTTGCTTCCTTAGTCACATCAGCCCCTTCACTGATCAGATGCTTCACTGTATTAAGATGACCATTTTGTGATGAGATATGTAGAGCTGTCCAACCATTAGTTGTTTCCTTGTTTACATCAGCCCCTTGACTTGTCAGATGTTCGACTATACCGATATGACCATTCTGTGATGCGCTATATAGGGCTGTTGTCCCATCTTCATTTCCCTTGTTAACATCAGCACCTTGACTTGACAAATATTTCACTGTGTCGAGATGACCGTGATGTGATGCCAATCGCAGTGATGTTTGTCCTAAGTTATCTTCCTGGTCCACATTCGCCCCATGACAAATTAGATATTTTACGGTATCGAGATGTCCACCGCTTGATGCAGCATGCAGGGCAGTCCATCCAGTATTAGTTCTCGTTTGAATAATAGCCCCACGACTTATCTTGGAAACGAGGTCATCATTTTGCGATGCCAATTGCATTGATGTGGTCCCGTCATTATTTTCTTGATTTATGAGATATCTAATTGTTTCTAGATGACCATACAGAGATGCAGCATGAAAGGCATTTAACCCATCATTATCTTCTTTCTTCAGATCAGCCCCTTGACTTATCAGATATCTAACAGTATCTAGATGACCTTTCCGTGATGCGGCATGTAAGGCTGTCAATCCACTTGTTGTTCCCTTGTTCACATCAGCCCCTTGACTTATAAGGTATTTTACTATGTCCAGATGATCATTCTCTGATGCCACATGCAGGGCTGTCCATCTATTATTACTTCCTTTGTTAACATCAGCACCTATGCTTGTCAGACATTTCACTGTATCGAGATGACCATTCTTCGATGCAACATACAGGGATGTTGTCCCTTTATTATCTCCCTTGTTTACATCAGCCCCTTCACTGGTTAAATATTTGACCGTACCGAGATGACCTTTCTGTGATGCAGTTTGTAGGGCTGTACAGTCAGTATTATTTCCTTTGTTAACATCAACCCCTAGGCTTGTCAGATATTTCACTGTTTCCAGATGACCATACACTGATGCATAATGCAGGGCTGCATTCCCATTATTACAGTCATGGTTAACATCAGCCCCGTGACTTATCAGACATTTCACTATATCCAGATGGCCGTTGTATGATGCAGAATGCAGGGGTGTCGTCCCACTATTATCTCTCTTTTTCACATCAGCTCCTTGACTTGTCAGATATATGACTGTATCGAGATGACCATTCTTTGATGCAGTATGTAGTGCTGTCCATCCAGTATTATTTTCCTTGTTAACATCAACGCCTTGGCTTGTTAGATATTTCACTGTATTCAGATGACCGTAATCTGATGCAAAATGCAGGGCTGCATTTCCATCATTGTCGTCCTTGTTCAGATTAGCCCCTATACTTATCAAATGTTTCACTGTATCGAGATGACCATTTACTAATGCAATATGCAGGGCTGTTTTCCCAGCATTAGATCCTTTGTTCACATGAGCCCCTTGTGTTATCAGATATTTCACTATATCAATATGACCATTCATGGCAGCTGTATGGAGGACTGTGTGCCCTTCATTATCTTCCTTGTTTACATCAGCCCCTTTTATTGTCAGATACTTGACTGTTTCAAGATGACCAATCAGCGATGCGGCATGCAGAGCTGTCATTCCAGTTCCTTTGTTTGTATCAGCCCCTTGACTTCTGAGATATTTTATTATACGGAGATGACCGTTTAGTGATGCTAATTGCAGGGCTGTGATCCCATCTTCACCTTCCTTGTTTACCTCAGCTCCATTATCTGTCAAATATTTGACTATATCGAGATGACCATTTAGCGATGCGGCATGGAGGGCTGTCAGTCTAGCATTATTTTCCTTGCTTATATTAGCCCCATGACTTCTGATATATTTGACTGTTCGGATATGACCATTTATTGATGCAAAATGCAGAGCTGCGTTCCTCACGTTATCTTCCTTGTTAACTTCAGCTCCATGACTTATCAGATATTTCACTATATTCAGCTGACCATTCATTGATGCAAAATGCAGAGCTGCTCTTCCAAAGTTATCTCCTTTTTTCACATCAGCCCCTTGACTTGTCAGAAATTTCACCGTATTAAGATGACCGTTACGAGATGCTACATGCAGGGATGTTATCCCATCATTATTTTCCTTGTTCACATCCGTTCCTTGACCTATCAGATGTTTAATTGTATCAAGTATACCGCTCTCTGATGCAGCATGCAGGGCAGTCCATCCAGCATTAGTTCCCATGCTCACATCAGCTCCCGCACTTCTTAGATATTTAACTTTCTCATCATTTTCTTTGTTGACAATATCATTTGGACTTAACAGATATGCCAGCGTGAGATAATCAACACATGGTAGGGATGTCACTGCGTTCAGAAATTGGTTTTGGGTTCCCGTTGCTCTTATCGGCGATATTTTACTCGGATTACCTAATATTTCAAATTTCAATCCTGCCATGATTATTTCAGTATGTTGTTCATGTTACCAAATTAGAATCGTTAGTTTATCTTTGTGGCTGCCTTTCCATGTTTAATTAACAATATGTGTATTTAGTAGGCATTTTTAGTAGGCATTTTGGGGGTATTAGTTTTTTATGTTTGACCCATACAGCGAAAAAACAGTCACGTCTCCCTTGTGGGTTCGCTGTTATTAAAAACCTTTAATTGTTGACACAATATAGGTTACAAATCCTTCGCATAAAGTATAGGCATACAGCAAATCGTAATTATCTATGATTTGTTTTGTCTTTCCGCTGGGCTTGCATGCATGTGAGTCCGTATGCTTATTTGGAATGACGAGTGCCTTCTAAAGGCATATCGTTTCAAAATGTTGGGTCTTTATAGCTAGCCGATATCGGTTACGGGTCTGAATCTCGGAGTGCTGCCTTTCTTGTAGAAATTGATTTCTTGCTCGTGACCATCTTCACTCCGCCCCTTCCTTCACTCCAATTGCCCATCCAATCCACTAGCTTGTATAGGGTGCCATCTTAACGACCGCGCTTCCGCTCTCTGGCTTTATATGTATATCCAGAAAGACACATTGATGATCTACCATTAAACACAGACGATCAATTGGGAGTCCAGTAATACATCGTGATATATATTACTCAGTTGGTGTAAAACATTATTCGCAACTATTGAGTCCATGCTCCATTTACAATGGCATTGTTAAACTTCCTCATGCCAGAAAAAAGTTTTGTTAAAAGATGAACCGTTTCCTTGAATAAATGTTCATGAAGAGTTGGTGAAACAATGAAAGAATTATGAGGATCTTCATAACCAGGGACACAAATCTACGACGTTGAGTATTCACTTAGTCCCTGTTTGGGATGCAACGCGGCCTATATTATATTTATTTTGGTCCATTCCAAAATATCACAATTTGTGTGTGCATGAATATGATTATATCATATTACGATGCGATTCACACACAGTGCAGTGGGTCTATCCATACAATATGAGATTGCATTTAATTGAACTTTGAATCAACAGACAGTCAATCGGATGCAGCTTTTTCGCGTACAACATGATGCGAAATTTGTTTGTCACACATGCTCCAGTGCGTCGGTGTCAAGTTAATTCAAATTTCCCCGCTTTTGTAATCATTAAAAAACGCGATTCTTGTTAAAAATGTGTTTACTGTGTGTTAAATACACAATTTTTACAATTTTTGTTGAAAATTGTTAACAAATTATGACATGGTTTCTATTCATATTGAATGAGTGGAATTGAAGCGTTAATTTTTTGACGGTGTAGTTGTGTTGCATAATCCAATGTATTGCTTTTTCTAAAGAAGACTGCAAAATGTGGTCGTAAAAAATGTCTTTAAAAAAATGTATCACCTGGGTTTACAGGGACTTGCCTTAAAGGGGTAGTACAGTTTTGGTAAGGCTGAACTTTAGTAACCAAAACCTGCACAGTAACATTGCAAACTAATATTCATAACCCCACCATGCTCGAAAGGCATACAAAAATACAAACGACTAAGTAAAAAGCCTGTTTTCATTTAAAAAGCGCCATTCAAAAACAAGAGAGCGCTCTCTAATAAGGCATTGGTTTCAACCATTTTTCATACAAAATTATGCATGTGATGGTTTTTTGAAATAACGATTAAATAGAGAGATCATCAACAACTGTTTAAAAACCGCTTTTGAACGTTTTAAAAAAAGTGTAAGAATTTTTTTTCTTTCCGAAAAATCATCTTATTTATTTGGGGCCCAAATAAATACGATCGGATATATTTATTGATATTTCAGCCATTTCTGAATCGATTTTGACCAAATAAAGTTTATTCTGCCATAAAAATTGCATGTTCTTTCAAATTCGACACTAATTTTTCATTACCACACGAACAAATTGTGTTGTGCAGCGCCCTCTCTACCAAAACTGAACTACCCTTTAAGGCTTGCATATTCGGGAGTAAAAGGATTTTTAAAATTATATAATATGTGCGAAAATGACTAAGGGTTCACTAAAAATGCATTTCTGTGATATATTATGTCATAATGTGTGATGTGTGAAGTTTCAAATGTATGATCAAGTGTTTGATCAATTGCGCAAAAGTTATGGTGAATTATGCACCACATCTAAGACAATGCAAACTTGACACTTGCAGCTATCTTTCGCCTCAATATAATTTGGATAAAATCCATGTCTATTTTCTTAACCTTTCTGTGATTCACACACAAAAGGTGACAAGAATTTTATATAACATGGTATAATTAAAATATACGTGTCGTGTAAGAACAATAATAGAGCTTCAATTAGTTGTACTTATCATAATTCTACAAATGATATAGGTATAAATGTTCAAATATACATGCATAAGGCGCCATGCTTTGGAATTAATATTCCCTTTTCATTAAATTAGGACTAAACTGAGTATTAATTGCTACAATAAATAGGGACCTTTTTTGATAAATATGACATTTCCTATACCACTACATCGGTGACCATGGTTAAGGCAGTCAACAAACGTCTGATGCAGAATCTGCTTGTGTTTTTGGGACTATGAAAACGTGTATTTAAAAATTGTGCCCTTAATAAAGCGATCACTCTATGCTCTATCGAATCTTTATGATAGTTAGTGAGTCATACTTATATATGTATGATGACAAAGTACACTTTTCATCACTTTAAAAACGTGACTGATATTGTATTGTGTACGCGCACATTCGACGATATCCGAATAATATTAATTAAAGGGATCTAAAAACTACGCTGCGAAATTCAACAACTAACAAGCGTTTTAATAACATGTGCATTCAATTTAGTATACAGTGGTGTAGCGTCCGGGATGTGTGTGTGTGTGTGTGTGTGTGTGTGTGTGTGTGTGTGTGTGTGTGCGTGTGTGTGTGTGTGTGGGTGTGTGTGTGTGTGTATGTATATGGGGGGGGGGGGGAGGGGCATTGGGTACAGGTACCCCCTAACAACAGAAAATAGGGGGAATCCTTCGAAAATAAAAAAAAACAGTACCCCCCTTATTGGCGTGCTCTGAAGACAATCAGTCCGACTACGTTAATCCACTGCATACGAAAGTCTCATGATAAATGAATGACATACGGCAAAATTCAAATTGATAATTTCTACCTCATTGCTATCGGTTTGTAAGGACTTTATTGTTCTTCTCTATATATTTAAAAATAAGTAATATTACGTTAATTAACGAAGTGGAATTACAGGGGTAAATGTGTTTTGGGGAAAATAGCAAGGCCTGAAAGTTTAAGAACCACTAGAGAAGTAAGTTTAGTCGATTCAGATAAAATATTACTTAATCCCTTTAATTGGTTCCCGAGACGGTGCAAATAGGCGAAGCTCGAGTAGGGCCAAAGTCGAAGTCAAAGCCAAAAGCCAAAGTCGGGAATCCTTAAACAAATACAGAACAGTAACGCCAATAATTGGAGTGCCCTCAAGACAATCAATCCGACCACGCTATGCCGCTGCATGCGGTGTGCTGATAACGTCATGTGAGTGATTTCCAAAAATTTCATGCTAAATTAAACCCATGCGGCAACGTTCAATGTAACAGTTGCTACCTTATTGCTTTTGGTTTGTTACGAATTAAATGAACATCACTATTATTTTAAAGTTAAATCATCATGTCCTCAATAACGAAAAGGAAATTTTAGGGGTACATGTGTTTATAGGAAAATAGCAAGGCGTGAAAGCTAAAGGATCACTGGAGAAGTCAGTTTTGTCATTTTTTTTTAGAATTCCATAAAGTTACTAAATCCCTTTAATTGGTACCCGAGACGCTGTATCGGAAACCCCTCCAATCCAATTGTTGTATTTAATACTGTGAATATTGTACTGTAATTGCTTTTTGAGCTCCCTTTTAGGTGGATATTTTACAATATGAATACATTAAATATTATAAGCAGTATAACTAATTGTTATTTTTCTTTGTAATGTTTTGAATTGACATTTTTGTTCAATAAATACATGTTTATAACCAAAATATAATTATATTAAGTGCACGAAGCCGTCGAAGCCAGTTGTGTAATCTCAGCGGGAACAATCGTTCTGTTAGTTTTTCTTTCTAGAAACACATGTCGCAATGACATCATTCAACCCAATAATAACCATGATAACAGTGATCAGTATATATTGACTATATCATTTAAGTATCTGTTACTTCTGGATACTGAAAACAAAACAAAACACTTGACTGATAAGTAGATAGTGCTCTGTGTACGCGTCCAATCAACAATACAGTACAAAGAACATAATATATTAAAGGGTTTTATGCAACGATGGTGCCACCTGCAAAGACTGGCGAAGCGTAGATGAAATGAGTATTACTGTAGTCTGATAAAAGTGATATATTCACTGAGTGATGACTAAAGGTTTGTATGATAGATGAATTTCATATGGCAAAATTAACACTGTCAACAATTGGGAAAATATTTTATTCAGGCTGTACGAAAAATAAACCAGCAAGAGATCCAATAAATACTAGAGTTGTGAATGAGTTTGCTCGATTTAAACAAACTAACTAGATCCCTTTAAATAGGAGTGAAATAGGCGGGGGGCCAAAGTCGATGACTTGACAAACAAACAAACAGAGTAATGGACACTTCATTTTTGAAAGGTTTATAATCCGTGACATACATAAATGAAGCAATGTGATGTTGCATGTCGTCGCTGGGCACGTAAAAGGACAACATGACTGTATCGATAGCAAAAAACGATGCATATTTGTTTTCAAGAAACATAATTTTAGGCGAACTTTTTGGTTTTTATTTAAGTGCCAAATTAATTAACTATGTTAAGTGAAAAGGTAACTTAGGCTTTATTGCCAACACGTCTTTGAATGTAGGGTATTTTCAAGTCTTTTTAACGTAGTTATCTTGCATGTCTTTTTTTGTCTTTATTGCACGCATATATTATGCAAGCGTTCATGCATCACACACACACATTGCGTGAATGGAAGAGTACTCACCAAAATACGCACGTTATATATTGCAAGTTATCCCTAATTTGCAAAGATGTAGACATACAGGAAAATGGTGTTATGATTTAGACAGATAACACAATTGATTTGTGCCTTGGTTCAACTATGTTCATCTATACTAACATTGTATCAACGGCAACTATGATGTAAACCTCTTATTCATTATAAGTCATTATTGAAAACATTTATATTTTCGCTTAAAAAAAAAACATTCACAGGGTGTCTCAAAACCTACATTTAATTAAATGTCCCCATTAAGGAACAGACACGTGTATGAAGATGGCGCTGAGTGAGATATGCCTCCTGTTAAATTGTGTGTAAATATTACAGTGAATATTGTACTGTAATTGCTTATTGAGCTCCCATTTATGTAGATATTTCGCAATAAAGATATGATACATATTATAAATAGTATAACTGTTTCCTCTTTTTTCTTTGTACTTTAAAAAAAAAAATTCTCTCAAAAAACACATGTTTATAACCAAAATATGATTATATTAAATGCACGACGCCGTCGGTGCAGCCAGCCGGATCTCAGCGGGAGCAATCGTTATGTTAGTATTTCTTTTCTAGTTCTAAACACATGGATTTTATTACTATAAGTATTTGTTAACTCTGGATACTGAAACCAAAACAAAACACTTGACCGATAAGCATAGGCGTGTACCCAGGATTGTTTCAAAGGGGGGGGGGGGGGGGGGGGGGGGGTTGGAGGGTTATGACGTCGTTCAATATTTTCGAGGGGGGATTTCAGTGAAGAGTTTTTGGTGGGGGAGGGGGATGTTGGTGATGATTTGTTAAGGGGGGGGGGGGTGTCGGTGAAGAATTTCTGAGGGGGGGGGGGGTGTCGAAATATAAAACAGCATGAGAGCAATTAAATACTAGAGTTGTGAATGAGTTTGCTCGATTCAGACAAAGTCACTAGATCCCTTTAAATAGGCGTGCAACTAGACGGGGGTCAAAGTCGATGACTTGAAACCAAAGTAATCGGTATACGGAATCGAAGCAGTGCGATGTAGCATGTGACGATTAACATTATATACGTATCATACTAAATCAGGGGCGTCGATCCGTTTTTGCGATTGGGGGGGCGAAATTTGAAAAAAAAATCCAGAGTGACCACTGAGAGAGCTAAAAGCCCCACATCGGCATGCCCAGAAGTTTTATTATGCGCTCATTGAAAGTGTCTTGATGGCTCGAAGACCTGACTTTGGGGGGCACCCACATTTGGGGACAATAATGGGGGTCCAGGGGGCGGAGCCCCCGGAAGCTTTTAGATTTCAGACATTTGCAACTCCTATCATGGGTGTTAAAAATTGTATAAGATAGTGAACCTACTCGTAGCGTATTTTTAAAGGACATAGCGAGGAAAAGATTGAGCCTTGCATGAGATGGATCCACGTGATCCTGTATACTATAGAGCCATCGATATAGTCTAGGGCATTGGGCTCCCATGAAGCTAAGCAAGGGCGTCAACAACTTCTTAAAAGTGGAGGGGAGACATTGCGAGGAAGCGAAGCGACCGAGCGGGGGAGGGTGTGGGAGGGGGTGTCCCCCTCCCACAGTAGGGAGCTTTTGTATTTTTGGGCGTGAAATTGTGCGATTTGGTGCACACCTGAGACAGAAATTTCACGTAATATGAAGTATATAAGTATGGAACAAAACATACATACTGACAAATGGAGGGGGACAATCTCCTCCACTTTCAAATGTGGGGGGACATGATATTCCAATTTGATTTGCGTTCAGCGCATATGGACCGAATTGACTGAAAGATATTTTTTAGATTATTTTATTTTCTGTGACGGTGTGCTATATAGATGAGGGTTTAATAAACTTCGATTGAGAAATTACACTGCCCAACACATTTTGAAAGGTGAGTTCCCACAACCAAATTGAAACTTGCAATATGAGAAACTGTATGCGCACGAAGCGCGCCGCAAAAAAGAGATTTACAGTCCTTTTCAAACAAAAAAAATGGCTATTTTAAAGATTAATTATTGATAAATGTGTCTTTCCCCTCTTTGGCATTATATCACTCGATTTTTTACTGCTTCATTTTCGGAATTATTGGGGGGGCGAAATGATATGTTCGCCCCCCCAATATTTTCATTGGGGGGGGGGCGACCGCCCCCCCTGCCCCCCCAGGATCGACGCCCCTGTACTAAATGCATTATAATTTATGTACAAAACACTTCACAAACGTTTCCGTCACTTTTCGTGTCATTTCAATGCGATGGGTACGAGTGAAACGAAAAAGGAGGATATAGTGAGCATCCTTATCCCTCATCGTTACGCCACATACGTTTTTCCTTGAATTTATCAGTACAACAATTTTCAATTGTTCTAGGACCTACACTATACAATGGGGATGTTGTTAAACCAAGATAATAAGGGCATTTCTTTTAATTCTACATGTTTGTGCACATGTTGGTGTGTCAGGCAATCACACTTCCTCTTTTTATACTATTCATTTCAAATAGCCGTTAGTAAGTCTTCCTACATTATGGGCATAGTGGAATGTAACTAATGTGGTTTGTACTGATAAGGTTCAAGTTTAAGTTACTTACATTTAGTTTGACCAAAAAATTTACATTTCTAAACAGCTAAATCCAAAATTCGGGCCTTCAACCCCATGGGCCCCGGCAGCTGGGACAAAGTAGTGGGCTACTTCTCCCCAATCTTCTTAGTAACAGGACAGAATTGTTCATGGACAAGACAACTTATTGAGTCGTGTGAGCAGGGGGGGGGGGGGGAGGGGGGGTATGTCCGTCGCACCGAGGTCGCACCGTCGCACCGAGGCCGAGACCTAGACCACTGGCTTAGTTGTGTAAGCGCGGGGGGGAGGGTAAATAGACCGGTTGTTGCCTGAGACCACTGGTTTAGAGGGCCAAGAACGATACAAAAAGTTGACCTTTCTGAATTCGTACCCCCTGGCTACGTGCCTGGGTTACAACAAAACTATTTTGTATCACCTTCCCCCCTCCCCCCTGCGCCATAAAACCTTCAGCACGCTGCTGCTTGGGTTGGTCGCTTAGCTCCCTTGCCGAAGATAGTTGAAATGACGTATCACCCCCCCCCCCCCCCCCTCCACCCAATGTCGAGAAGAAAACGAGGGCCGGCCTATGGGGAGAAAAGGGTATACAATAGTATAACTTTTCTGGGTGTTTGTAGCGTACAAGGCATTGCAGAAGCGAGGAGCCCTGCATGGGATGTGTCTAGGTGCTTCTGTACTAGAGCTATTTTTTAGGGTCTTTAGGGGATTGAGCCGTCTGGAAACATTTAGACGTCAGTAATGTAAGGAAAATATTGTCTTGTTAATATGAGTAGAGATTCGGAGACTATATACAGTCGGGCGTGCCATATATACGGTTGGGGATCAGATCAGGGGCCGACTTTCATAGGCGTAAGAGGCGAGGGGGGCCCTTGGGTCCTGCTTTTTTCATGTATTTTTCATTTATTCGGGTAAAATACCTCAGCCCCCCCCCCCTCCACCCTCAGGAAAATATCATTCATGCTATATTTGTATTAACAAACAAATAAGCCACAAATAGACAAACGACATGCTTTTCTCGACCAGAATTGACGTACAGCTCCGCCTATTCGACTTCAAAATTACTTTTTGTTGATTATATTCAAATTTGGTATGCGTTCAGCGCTTGTGGACAGAATTGAAAGATACATTATTATAGATTTTTTGTATTTTCTGTCTGTGTTCTAAAGATCAGGGTCTAGTTATGTGTGTTTAGAAATTGCTTTCCCCGCAACCATCATTGATGTTTCAACGAGATCAGATAATGATCTTGATGAGAAACTATTTGCGGAAAAAACGGAATTTGCAGTCTTTTTCAAGTAAAAACAGCTATTCAGAAGGTTAATTATGGGTTATTATGTTTTCCCTTCTTTGCCATTGCATGCTTCGATGTTTTACTCGTTTTCGGAATTAATGGGGGGGGGGGGGTGGCCAAATCATATTTCCCGCAAATATATTGGGGGGAGGGGGGTGACTGCCCCCCTGCCCCCACGATCGACGCCTGATGCAGGGCATAATAATGTTTACAATTAATTGACATAGAAGAGAAGAAAATGCAATGACAATTTTTAACGAGGAAGTTTTAGACTACTTAGCACGTTATTTTATACCGGAGAATGTGCAAAAGTCAGATTGTTTTTACTAATTCAAAACTTACATCGACAATCTGTTAAATTTTAAGAAAATGTGGATTGTCTTCATAATATACTGGTACGATTCTATCAAAGTAGAGTGATTTTTTGTAATTTTATTTAAAACAACCTAATTAAATAGCCTATAGTTTGTATGTTAATTCGTTGTTGATCGTCGGATGACGTGACGTAACTTTGCATACTTATCAGGATTCGGGCCGGTTAGGATCAACTGCGCTGACATTGTTACAGAGTCCTACCGGTTTGATTCGTCCCGTGTACAACATTTCCTTTCGTCGGAGGAATAGATACTTTTGTATTGTGTTTTGTATTTTGTTGAATAATGGAAGTGAAATTGATAACCCAAAATATGAAAAATATTAAGTCGTAATAACTTTGACCCTACTTGACCCGTACTATTGGGAAGCGAAAATGTGGGTGTATGGAAAGTGAAACGGAGCTCAGAGGCTTCGTTCCTGCACGTGGATCCAAGCGTGGTCCTGCTGTGAGTGAGAGCAACAATGTGCGATGTGCTTCAAGCGTTTCACCCGACCGCAGCCGCACAGTACAGCCAGAAGAGATGATGCCCCAACAAGATATCGCAGAACGGCCCTATGTGGACTACATACGAAAATGCGTTAAATGCGTGCGCGAAATATGCCATGAAAACCTGCTAATTCCGGGAAATTTGCAAGTTGTAAGACAGTCTTTTGATATTGGTTGCAAATGGAATTTTACAACAATAAAACAGTGCAATTATAAATTTCTCAATACTCAATAAACTGCAATAATCATATTAATTTTGCGAATTTTTAAACATGACCATGTCCTCTTTAATGTGTTCTTACTCAAACATAGATTAATGGTTACCTCTTATTTGTACATATTGTTTTTCTAAACACCATAGACATATTTTTACGAAGCAAAATCGTGAAACGATTCTTAGTTATTAAATTATGAGCTGTTGTTTAGGGGGGTAGTTACTATTTGTTTTCGTGTAAAATATTTATATACAATCAATTCCATTTCGTTTTATTTGTCAAAAACTAGATTTTGTTTACATGCATCATTGTAATATAATTGAACACTATAACATTATAAGCAACACAATAATAAACTATACATAGTTATGACTGCAAACAAGGTCACATAAACAAGCAATACAGTCAACCTAACATATGCAGTTTAAAATGGCAAACTTGTGTGCAGAATATTAATTTTCTATGTGACTTATATCTATTCAAATACATCATATTCATAATTAATAATCAAGTATTAAAGGGATCTAGTAACTTTGTTGACATGTGCACAAAGTGGTAACTGGTTGATACAATGTATGTTGTCGTTATCAGATATGTCCACTGTGTATTGTGTAAAAAATGGACGTTATATGGCCGGGTAATAAGCCAAAAAGCAAAGTTATATTCACTTACTCATTGCACGGACTTTGTACACGATTAAGAATAATCGTGTAATAATCGTGTACTAATGGTTCTACCGTACCATTCGCCTCAAGGAGTTCTTCGTCCATGAACCCCCTTCTGCCCCTGAACCTTTCCGACAGAAAAGTAGTTGGGTTCCTCCCAAGAATAGAGTCCCGGCACTTGAAACCTACGTACAAGCAGTCAACTCACAAGTTCTCTCCTCAGATACCCCCATCACCACACATGACAACCTCCCACGCGAAGAACGCAAAGCTCTCACTTCTCTCAAGAACAGGACCGACATCATCATCAAGCCAGCAGACAAAGGCTCAGCCGTCGTTGTTATGGACCGCCAACAGTATATCGATGAAGCCATGAAGCACCTTGACAACCGTTCGCACTACACATCACTTGATTCTGACCCCACCTCTGATTTCTCTGAACAGATCCAACTGACTCTAGACGATATGAAGGCTCGTGAGCATCTCTCAATCAAAGCACACACATTTCTTTCTCCCACTAATGCTAAACCTGCCAGATTCTTCCTTCTCCCCAAGATTCACAAACCAGGTAATCCAGGCCGCCCGATCCTTTCCGGTAATGGTTCACCCACAGAGAACATCTCACTCTTTGTTGATCATCACATCAAACCTCTTGTCCCCTTAGCACCTTCATACATTCATGACACCCCTGACTTTCTTAGGAAACTCGAGGACATTAAGGAACAGATACCTGAGACTGCGATCATTGGAACTTTTGATGTTTCCTCTTTGTTCACCAACATCCCCTTCGACGAAGGTATCACCGCATCATGCGAAGCCTTGGCTCAGAGTGGTCACACCAATCCCCCCATCTCTGACATCAAATCTCTCATGTCCCATGTACTAACCAAAAACAACTTCACATTCTCTGACAGGCACTATCTACAGATATTTGGAACAGCCATGGGTACCCGCACGGCCCCCTCATTTGCATGTCTCTTCATGACCAAGCTGGAGCAGCAAATGTTAGACTCAGCACCTTGCCGCCCATGGATTTGGTGGCGCTACATTGACGATGTCTTCTTCATCTGGACCAGCGATGAAGAGAGCCTACACACATTCATTGACCACATGAATTCCTTCCACAGAACCATAAAGTTCACTTCTGACTTCTCCCTAGATGAAACCCACTTCCTTGATGTCACCATCAAGAAGGAGAACAGCCAGATCACCACCAGTCTCTACACCAAGCCCACAGACACCCACCAGTACCTCCATTCATCTAGCTGTCACCCCCGCCACTGCAAAACAGGTAAACAGCCCTTCGACTCCGCCGCATCTGCTCCAAGGACTCTGACTTTTCCCTCCATGCCAGAAATCTCAAGACACACCTCACAGCCAGGGGCCACAGTGCCAAAGCAGTTCATCTATCCATTAACAAAGTTCGTTCTCTCCCCAGATCCGAGGTTCTGAAGAAGAAGACTCCCAACCAGAGCACCACTGTTGTCACACCCCTAGTGACCACCTTTCATCCCAACTTACCTCCCCTACGTCGCATATTGACTAACAATCACCACATTCTTCACACTTCTGATCGCCTCCAATAGGCTGTCCCTGATGCCCCCATCCTAGCCTACAGACGCCCTCGCAACCTCAAGGACCACATTGTTCGAGCTGAACTTCCCACCCCCAATAACAACCCCTCTCCCATACAGCAAGGCACCTTTAAGTGCACCGCCGACAGATGCATTGTGTGTCAGGAACATATCCATCAGGATGATACCTTCACCAGCCACTCCAACAACATCTCTCACCATACCAAGGGCCACATCACATGCACCACCACCAATGTTGTATATCTTATCACGTGCAGAGTCTGTGGCATGCAGTACGTAGGCGAAACCAGGAACACCCTCAAGAGACGCTTTTACGGACACAGATCCACCATCCACACCTCCAAACATGACGCCCCAGTCGGCAACCACTTCAACCTACCAAATCACTCCATTTATGACATGATTCTACAGGGAATAGAATCTCTAGGTAACCGCCCGGACACACTCCGCTCCAGCAGAGAGAAGTATTGGATAAGACGTCTCTGCACCATTCATCCCCGTGGTCTCAACATCCAAGAATGCAGTGATTAATCTTTGCATCTCCCCTTCATCGTCTGCACCACCATTTGTTTGTCTTTACCCCCCATATCGTCACTTTACTTTGTTCCACATACTATTCATATTCTTATTTCCCATTTTATTTTCCCCATATATTCATTCTAGTTTCCTTTGAGATTACATTATATACACTGTCACCATTCATACACATAATCATGTTAGTTTATTAATATGTTATACTTTTTGCATTTAATTTCTCTCTATAGGTACACTGTCCATAGACATGGGCTTATTCATACACATCCACATTCTCATCATGCATAGTTCCACCTCTATTTTGATCATATTGTTCCACCCTCATTTGTCTCTCCACCTTCCCTCTGATTACCTACCCATTTAGGCTTCCTTTTGTTCACTATCTCTGTTACACTCCCTGTCCCATTCATTTGTCTATGTTGCTTCCCTACATATCATCACCTACTGGGTCCTCATCCTTTCCACTCTCTCCTTTGAACTCGCCTATCCTATTCATCCGATCCTGCAACCACTTCACTTCACTTTCCTTGTCCTAATCCTCTCGCTCCCATCCCCTACACTCATAATCCCCTCTATTGTTCCTCTCCTCTCAGTGCCCCAGTGTGCACTCCCACACCTCATCAACTGTCTTTTGTTCACATGTCTCTTTCCATTTCTTGATTTATTTCTTTGATCCTCCCTACCTCTATTCTTCTCTAAGCCTTAAACTCTCATCACATTTTCTTTGACTGCAGCCACTTAAGGACCCACCCATGCCTGTTTGACCTGATTGGTCAAGCAGTCCTGACACTCACCCACTCACATTTTCATTGTTTTGTGTCTCCGCCTCCTTTCCTCTTTCCAGCCCCCCTTCCATACATGTGTTTATATTGGTATATATTCTGTGTTTTTTCTGTAGTAACTGTCATTTGTGCCCTTACGAAGATTCTGCTAGGATCGAAAGCTAGGCTGTATACGACTCTCATTAAGAATATCCAGTGGATAGTTAAAATCTAAACATTTCCATCTTTCATATCGGTTTAACGAAAGGGAAATTCGTAAAACCGAAACCTGACCCATGCTTCCATTGAGTATACGAATACCACAAGGTAATTTGAGGGAACCGCAAGGCTTCCAACTAGATTTTTAGGATACGGACAACGTCACTAGATCCCTTTAATGTATAATGTAATTATGAAATCATGAAAAAGTTGTAAAGTCTTATGTATTACAATGAATATTCCGCATGTTATTGATTTTGCTGGTTTAGAACGGTGTAAATATACATATCATGCATATAGTAAACATGGCATAAATAATTCTGCATAATTCTAGAATGTCACATAATATAGATAGTTAGATAGATAGATAGATACATTTTTAATTGATATATCGATGTCACTAAATCGTATTCAAAAGTGTAGGCTTTCATTACAATTTATCATGCATTTCATATATTGTTAAACAATCAATTAAATGTCAATACAATTTAACTTTATTTGTCAAACACTAGAAATAATATTTTTGTATACATGCATCATCATAATTATAATTTGAACAATATTACATTATTATCAGTACAATAATAAATCATACATAATAAGACTACAAAAAGGTCACACAAACAGGCACATCCATCATTCTAACATAATGATGCAATTCATAATGACAGATCTGTGTGTAGGATATTCATTTTCCGATTGACTGATTTACAGTCAAATGAATAAAAATCATCATCGATAATTCAATATTAATGTATATTGTTCGAAACTATAAACAATGTATTTGGGTCAATGGATCAATATAATCATAACAATATTTCATAATCCATTGTTTTAAAATGTATATCGTTATAGAGTTATTATTCCTTATAAATATTATTTAAGAAACTATTCATTTCGTATTTACGTAGACTACATGGAATATTTCGAACCCCATGATATTCTTTCTTATAATTAATAAAATAGGTTATATAAATATCCACAACAAAACAATAATTATCTCTACCTCATGCAACTCAGCCATGTAACACTTTGTGTTAATTGAAGTCACTATTATCATATCTCATGACATACTTGTGAATATGGTTTAACGTAATTGTTTACATGGTTTAAAGTGATCCTTGTAATGTGTCAGATATCGCACAAAATGACATTTGAGATTTCAGTCCTATATAAATATCATTGTAAAATACAATTGAAAGATTTGTGAAAGTTTGAAAGAAAACGAGCACTGTTTACCTAGTAAAAAAACGAATATTGAGTTCATATTTTATCACCGAATACTGATTGCCTGCCGTAGATTTGTCGCAGTAATAATCATCCGTTTGATCTTGACGATATCCGCACCCGTGTATACAAACGGTACAGAATTCATGGAATTTGCGCGCGCTCGGCTCAACAGTCGAGCCGGGAAGATTTCCCACGCGCGCTGGCCGGACGTGTTCAGCTACGGCAATTGTACTTTTTATCAAAAGCGTTAGCAACGCTTTTGAAATAATGCTTTTCAACGATAAATATCTTCATACTAAAGGGACAGTTGAACAAATCTAACCATATTGTATTCTTCTCTTACCATAAGCTAAACAACACGGCAGAAGAGAAACGAGGAAGCTCCAAGTATTTTTCGTGGAGCTAGACACTTTACAGGCATCACTTTAACCTACATGGTGGCAGCTTCCTTATTACCCACTTGCACAAAGTTGCTGCTATTATTGTCATGTTCGTTAGTAAACAGTTTTCATTGGACACCAGCGACGTCACTGTAATGGGATTATCTACTTCATTTAAATAATAACCGCTCCAATATTTGTATCCTATTTTATAAGGATTCTTCTTGACTTGATAGCTTAGACTATCCATTGCTCATTTCAATTCTACATAAAGACAATAGAAGTATATTTCAGGGAAAGAAACACGTTCGTTAAAACAATTAGGTAATAATGAATGGTTGAAAACAAGATTTCTTAAACAAATAGCCATTGTTGTTTTCTTATAAGCATAAACATACGATTCAAAGTTATTTTTGTACGCAAAGTACAAAATAGTCTTGCTATAACGAATAGGTAATTGTTTGTACATGTATATTACGTCAGAAAGAGATATGTTAAGTATATTCACATGAAGAAATACATGAAAGCACTTGGTAGAAATATGAGCTGATATTGTTTCATTCTCTGTTTCTGAATAGCACTCAAATGCATTTATATTCATTGTGTATATTTATTTAAACATTTTCTTTAATACAAATATAATAATAATAATAATAATAATAATAGCTTGCATTGATATAGCGCTTGAAATAGGGGTTTTAAGCGCTGTTACATATTTATAGTAATTAATTCCACAATATTATGACAATAAACAAAGTAAGTGTACAATATAATGACGTAATTTCATGTTAGCTAATAAATCTTATACAGTTAACATGCTTAGATTGATCCAAATAAGGGGGTTTTGAGTTCAGTCTTAGATGAGTCTAGTGTTTATATACATGTACATATTATCATGTTTTTTCAATTTACAACATTGAAAACAGAACATGAATCATATTTGTTGGGTAACGATTAAGTACGCTTAATCGTTTGTTGTTGTTTTTGTTCACAAAGAACCAAACGGAATATATGATTGAATTTGCATTTTCCTTTTCCGTTAGATATTCTGCAAATTAATAGTAGAATGTGTGTGAATAGACTTCACTCCGCAATCATTGTTTAGGTATTGTTCCATTATATATACTGTCATAATACTTTGTACTACATTTTCCTTAGCAATGATTGTCTCAGTATATTACAGATCTTAAAACAATACTACCAAACACGCTGAATACATAATGCATTTGACGAACTGGTATTGACGTATTATAGAACATGACATGGTTTACACATTATTAAAACGTTTCTTCATTAATGCTTATAAATTATTGAACATAATTATAATTACAATACTAGTATGATAGCTGGAAAGAGAATACAAATGGTAGAAAGACAACGATTATGTTCTGCCTTAGAAATAACAATATTAGCTTACCAATTTACAGAACATGGAAAGAGATTTACTCGGACACATTCATCATATTGTACACATTTTTATGTACCTTACTTAACACCAATCTTGAATATAAGCGTATTAATATAGAAACTTATACTATCATACAATCATATAATTTGATATAAACATTATAATATGTTTATTTGCATGCACTTTATTAATACTTGACATTATCTTAATACTAGTACTGGAACAGATGAATCTCCAATAATATTCAAGGTGAATATGAAATACTTCTCATTTTATGCAAATCTTAAGACATATTATAGTTTTACCTCACTTCGTGGTACAATACAAAATATTCCTTCTAAGCTGTGATATAACTGTACAACCCATATACATATAAAGTTGTGTTGATTATTACATGATACTTTTGTGCATAATATGATGCTATATAAATAGCCGTAATACAAAAATATACATTTAGACTCGAGTTGCTCTGGAGTAAAAACAGGCTATTTTATTGTTTAGTTTACTAATCTTTCATTTAGTGATACACATTTGACGTTTCTCCGGTATCTGCGGCAGAGCCACCTGTCGCGTTAAGTCTGGGAGCTAGTTGACTGGTACGTCATTGCATATTGTTATATTTTAGCAATTGTTATATTTTAGCAATGTTACTTGATGTTACTTCTTTTGAGACACACGGTATGATACTTTGAACAAACACATGGGGAAATGTACCCTATCTATTACAGTAATATTGCACGTAATGCTTGTTGTAGGGATTGGTGCGCACCATTATCTGTTCTCCTTGCCTATTTTCATCCCACCTGCACCAGCCTTTTCAAGGGCATCATCAAGGTCACGAATACGACCTCCAGTTCGCGTCTTCCAGCCTGCCAGGACTTTTCGTGTGGCTCTATTAAAGTCGTTGCTACAGCTAACTAATATGGCTTCGGCGGCGTTAAAATCCATCTCGTCAAGATATCGGCAGAATTGGTGGAATTTCTTGTGAGGAAAATTCTCTGACAGATCATCAAGTTCTTCCTCGGCCACATACTCTTGAGACCTGTGAGGAGTATTTTATTGCAGCATTTACTTTTCAGACGTTGTACGTGTATTCACATAATTATGTAATGATTGTCAGTTAGTTTACACAATCCTATTCTAAGACTCACAATGATTCATAATGCTGCCGGCCAAAGAAGGAACAAAACATGAGACGTTGGTGTTGTATACAGGGTGGCCCCAAAAAACGGAACGGGGCACTTCCCAAAATATAATACCACAATGTTTATGTTCATCGGATAGTGTGTCTTTTCCAATGAAAAACGATACCAAGAACAGTAATTTTGGTCAGGTCGTTTTTGTTTAAGGGCGCTGTGAGTGAGCCCATGTCAGGTGCCAATTTATGTCGATTTCGACCTAGTCAATGCCAGTTTAAACGCACTCCTTGCCCGTTATACCATTATGCCCATTCTCTCGGCACACGGCTGAGTGCACACTAACAATAGTGCGCGATGCTCAACGCTAAGAATGGCGGTTCGTGCGATTCATCAAGCGCTGGCTCAATACAAATTGACAAAAAAGAGAACCTGACATGGTGTCACTCACAGCGCTCTAAAACAAAAAACTACACGACCAAATTGACTGTTCTTGGTATCGTTGTTCATTTGAAAAGACACTCTATCTGATAGACATAATACATTTGTTACTATATTTTGGGAAGTGCCCCGTTCCGTTTTTTTGCGGCCACCCTGTATAATTCCCCATATACCCCTCCCAATATGGGAACACCCTTTAAAGGGACTCTAAGTAACATTGTCCAAATCATGAAAATCAAATTTGCATTCCCTCATACCTTGTTGTATTCATATTACAAATAAAATCATGGGACAGGTTTCGGTTTTTCAAATTTCCCTTTCGTTTCAAAGATATGTATGATTGAAGAGTTCAGATAATAGATTATCTGTTGGATTTTCGAAACCGTGTACAAAGTGGGTGCAGTGAGTTAGTGAATATCACTTTGAATTTGTGCTCATTACCCGGCCATATAACATCCATTTAACTTGAAATTTTCACTCAGCACCCAGTGGACATATCATATAACAACAGTATAATAGTGTATCAACCATTCATTACTTGTTGCACATGTCAACAAAGATACTAGATCCCTTTTAATGTGCATGTGTGGGGGAGGGGGGGGGGGGGGGGGGTGGTGGTGGGGCGGGTAGTTCCCTACGCGTATCTCCTCTTACTGTTCTTGGAGCCTTGTGTTAATTTTTTAATGGGTTATCATAACTTCCAAAGAGTCTCAAGCGGGAGTCACTGTCTATAATGCTGTTTCTGTTTTTTACGTTGTTTTACGTTATTGTTGTCTAATTTTATTATATTCTACTTACCCGAGAGTTGGGCTCGGAGGAGTATTTATGGAGGGACTCAAGCTAGCACAACTAGCCTCATCACCCGTTGAAGCATCAGCATCTAAAAGAATAACATAATAACGCTGGTACTAATTAATGCGACAATTGCAAATTTGCCATTTTGCTAATAGAAATCTCGTGTGTTATGTATCTAGCTGAATATGTAAATCAGTTATGGCATGACAGTAATTAAAATATCATTATGAGACATTCGTTTTCAGCGCAGCATGTTTGACCCGTCAAAAATGACAAACATAATGCATAAGCCATAATGGGTGCTACTTGTAGCTTAAACAAACTTTTAAAAAATAATATAGTAATGCATATGTGAATGCCAAAAAATTTCGTCTGTGCCAACTTTTTCCGGTAAAATCGAAATTTCTGTGAAATAATATTTAGTCATAATAGTAAATATATTATCCATTGCGGATATAGTATCGGAAATAATATCGCTAGTGATATTCGTTTGTCTCGCAATGTATGGTCAAACTAGGAATCTAAAAGATCATGACGTTTCGTGTGCCGCTGCAACACTTTGTCAAATGATATTATCTAATGTAGACAATCGGTATTTATGCTCTACCGTGGCTCCCAACGCAGAATCTCACATAAGCGAGCACGTACCCGATAGGTCACTAGCGATATTATTTCCGATACTATATCCGCAATGGATAATATATTTACTATTATTGATTGAACATACGGGCGCCTTGCCCTGAAATTGATACGTAGATATGAGCGTTGTAGCAAGAAGTTGGCTTAGCCCGACCGTGGGTTTCGAATCAACCGGTGGGGGGCCGGATTGTAGGGGAGTGTCATGGCGACGTATCGTACGCTGGTTCGGTAGGTGGACCGATCCAGTGTCCCGTTGATTGGTTGCGTGCCCGTGTGCACCGGCCAATCAATGCGGCCCGTTTTTGACCTATCGGGTACGTGCTCGCTTATGTGAGATTCTGCGTTGGGAGCCACGGTAGAGCATAAATACCGATTGTCTACATTAGATAATATCATTTGACATGGAGGGGAGGGGATCCACCTCAACTATATTCAGTCACTTCTCCCATTGTTTGTATTTTAAAGACACACGGTGATGCATAATAAGAGAAATATATATAGTATTGGCGTAAATAGTCATTTTTGACTGAGTCGCCATATAAACCCAAACCAAACCAAACCAAACCAAATCATTTGACAAAGTGTTGCAGCGGCACACGAAACGTCATGATCTTTTAGATTCCTAGTTTGACCATACATTGCGAGACAAACGAATATCACTAGCGATATTATTTCCAATATTTAGTAAGTCAATGCTTAAAGGGACTTAGTAACATTGTCCAAATCCTCAAAATAAAATTTTTGATCTAGCGGTTCCCTCATACCTTGTTGTATTCGTATTAATAATAAAATCATGGGACAGGTTTCGGTTTTTCAAATTTCCCTTTCGTTACAAAGATATGTACGATTGAAGTATTCAGATAAGAAAAACTCCGGGCGAGTTTTTCATCCCTGTACAAAGTGAATGCAGTGAGTTAGTGAATATCACCCAATATCACTTTGCATTTTCGCTCATTACTTGGCCATGCAATGTCCATTTGACTTGAAATTTTCACACAATACATTGTTGACATATGAGATAACAACACTATACATTGCATCAACTCTTCATCACTTTTTGCACATGTCAACAAAGTTACTAGATCCCTTTAATGTCAAGATTTCATAATATTAATAGACCATAATTGGTCAAAGAAAATTTTCAAAGAAAATCGATCGACGAATTCCGATAAAATTAGTATCCCAGCGGACGAAAAGATGTAACTCTTTATACTTACTTCTGCCAACAAATAAAAAGCTACACATACCTTTGTATGCAGGCGTGATATAAACGCGTCGGAGCATTTGTTGCTTCAGTAGCAACGTTAAGTAACTATCGTCTGGGCACTGTGTCAAGTCAAGGCGAAACATCTCGTTCCTACGGACTAGTCTACATAGTTGACTGTATTTTACGACCTATGGATACAATTTATATGGAGAAATGTAAAGTATTAAACGTTGCAAAAAATATTGTTGCAATACTATATTTTATATTCTATAGAGACATATGAAGTTGATGACAAATGACAATGACGATTTTATGAACATCACCAGAAAACAGTTAGAATATCAAAAAGTATAACATAATGTAAATTACTTCTTAGATTTTTTTTTTACCATAGCTGTCATATTTAGCATGCTTTTACACTACCGTATTTTACCTCTATCGATTCTTGTTCAGTCGGCTCACTGTGCAAGGTACATGTGATAGTCAGATCATCTCTCACTGTTGCACTAATATCCAAGATATCTTCTGCCAAGACATGCCGGTACTTCAATGGCAAGTTCTCTTCTTGTTGTCTTATAAGCTATAACACAAATGAGTACCACATTACAACAATGGCCAGACTGTGTGACTGCTTCTGCATTCTATTGTCATAAATGCATTTCACGATTATAACAAATTGTTTGAAGTTTTCGATCAAGTAATTTAAGATATATATTCCTATACATTTCGTCTATATCTCAACGTTACACGATAACTATCACAATATGCATAGTCATTGGCTTTGTGATACCATGGACCTCCACCCGCAAATATGATTATACATTGCTGATCGCATTACACAAAAGACTAATTTTTGCGTTATTCATGATGACTGGACGGTAATGTTCCAACTTTAGACGGTACATATTCATAATAATATTTACTTATGTCCATCAACACCAAACTATGACGAGATTAATGTTACTAGAGCAATTAGCATACATACAAATAGCATAAGAGGCAGCATAGCCATGATCTCCAATGGCCTCATGTTGCAGAGAGTTAATGATCTGATGAATGTGCCTATTAAGTAACCTTTCGTAAATGGATGGTCGTGAAAAGGTTTAGTTTATTATTTGAAATAAAGTGTAAGACTTTCGCACTTTAAAACAATCGGAGCATCTAAATCGAGACAGTTATTCTACAAGAAAATAATGCTGCTGCAGTAAATCTAAATATGCAATTAGTAAAATGACATTATTATGATACGACGAGAGAGAACAATCCACTCACCTCAAAATGCCCCTTTAGTGCTTTGAATAGGTACAGGTGAAGAATAGGTATACGATTACGTGGCATTTGGACTGGAAGGAAGGGGACGAAGGAAATCCGCTTAGCCTTGACGAACACCATTTTCACTTTATTCAAGAAATCGGAGAAGTGAGTCAAGCGCAGTTCTACCCTGTCCTTGCTGAAACGGCATTCCACTGTGTCATCCTGAGACCACGAGGAAGCTATGTGGGTAAAAACGCAATTAATACGGTTTGTCTTTACACATGACGTGATTCCATCGCTTAGAGAAAACCGCTTCTCAGGGCCTGACAAGCGGTATGATATTTCAGGTCTCAAGCCTGCATCGAGTAGATTTGTATCACTGTTGACACTGTCCTATCACTAGTCCCTCTCTCTGTGATAGCACTGGGCCTCGGGGGGCAGTTTACACAGCTGGGATTGTTGACAGTAGTTGATACAAATGTCAAAAACTGATAAGAATGTGACCCAGTTGATTACCACGATGGTAGAATCACCCAATGATTTGTAAGATTCGAATAAGAAAAGTGAGATGCCAAATGTGACCGACGTCATTTGATCATAGCAATCACTGTAGGAATACAAAACATTGAAACGTATACGTCCATATACACGACGTAATAATATGCCTCGAATTTTGTGTGAATGTATATTTAAGGATAGAGAGGAAGTCTTTAGAGATGCGTTTCATATATTTTCCAGCCGTTACTGCTCATAATAGTATGCACAATTGTGATTATGATCTATGTCTGCATTAGATTACCCAACACTCCAGCATGATATATAGACAGCGAAGAATGCGGCATATAGCAATTACAATAGTTGTCTTCTAGAGTTACTACTATGGATGAGCGTAATTTATGTATTTTCTTTTATGAATACAATGTACTGTATTATCTATATCAATCTCTTCATCATATCGTACTGCTAAATGCTGCTACATTTTACAGCAGGCATCTAGTGAGTTCAACATCAAAACTAAATATCGAAAAAAAAGACATAACGCCTACCGGAATCATCACCACTTCTTGTGAACACTAGACTCTCCACACTCTCCGGGTCAGTGAAGATGGCACAGTGGGGCATGGACACGGTGATAGGCTTCTTAAAGCTTAGGCCAGAAGGCGTACATCGGATGCCAAAGTTGACTATCATCTCATCGTCTTGCAGGACCAGGTCGTCAGGAGGCCTCGTCATTACCTCGATGGAAATCTCTTGCGAGGTGCCTTCTTCCAAAGCTCGGGAGGGAATGAAGGCAGTGACGTCATAATAAGGAACGCTCAGTTCGCCACCGAGATGATCGACAGTCCCGCATGCTATTTATTGATTGAACGATGATAGAAAGTATATCTCTCGGTAAACAAGTTATAAATACGGCACCATCATTATACCTACCGCCAAGAATCGCGTGCTGTATGTAACCAAGGCTACGTTAGATGTTAAAATTATGTTGCAAAAAACAGAACATCCAATAACCTTTTCATGTAAATAAGTATACGTTTGCTCCTTTATTTGTAAGGGAATGCATATTATGCAATGAATTGATATAACATATTTTATTACTCAACAAAATAGCCAAATAACCCGTGGAATGAATGCGACATGAAATCTTATAATGAATATTTGTATGTATTCAACTAATTTGTCATTACCTGGCTCCCCATCTCCCCAAAATGTAAATGACTTCTGGCTTGCAAGCATACTTCAGATTGTCTCCGAGCCTAGTGTTATTCGTTATGTTGTGTCCCATCCCGACGCTGATGGCGCGTTATATTATTTTTGGGATAATCCATTTTCTGTAGGAAATGTTTACTTGGTAATTGTTTTGTGTGGTATTGTAATTGGTTAACCTCGTTTACCTAGGGTACATACGTTATCTTTGACTGTCGTATTATGATCACGTGTCACAGTGAATATGTAACATCTCATTACAAATTATTGTTAAAATAAACATTCATACATTTGTACTACAAATATCGGTGTTCAATGTTACGTAATTTGTCTTGTATTTTTTATACGCTAACTCATAAATACAACATATTAAACTACGCCCGTTAATGTTAATTTAATGATCCTGTTGTTGCAGTAGTTTTTATATAGCTTTCCCACTTTCCGGGATAGGTACTTATTTAGATACTGACTTAGTTCCCGCATCGACTGTTGATTCAGACAAGCACCACACCTTCATGTCCTCAATATACGTATGTGCGTTATCAACATATTGGGGATGGATAAATCGACAAAAACAATTTTATTGATATCATAATATCAGAATCACAAGCCGGAAGTAATTTCTTTAATAATATATTCTAACATTTAGTGAGTTTAAAATTTACCTCTATTATGCTGAAGGTCAATTCCTGATGAATGCCTGATAGGAAAATAAAAAAATAAAATTTGCAGGTATAGTTTGTAGGTTACAGGTAAATGATAAGCAAACCCAACAAAGAATTTAAAAATCAATTTATATGGAAAGGGTATTTAAACCGCCATTGTAGGTTATTTGAGGAATTCAGGGATAATCAAATGTCCAATGCAATTTTTTGCGGAAGGTTCCTGCTTGAAAGCAGAAATTTGGTGAATGTCAGCATTATACGCTTGAATAAGACAGGCTACCTGATTAATCGGTGCGTCTTAAATTTCTGAATAACAGTAAGCTGTTAGTGATATTAATTCTTACAATTTAAATTAGTAAACATGCATAAGGATAGTTCATAAACAAATTGGCGCGAATATTAATCTTTGGCTCAACTTGGGCCTGGCCTAAACAGACAAAGACTACCGGTAACACTTTGCACCAGCATACCTTTTGTCTTGTAGCTATGGTCCCCGGAGATGTTCTAATGGTTTTATTTCATTATCCACTCAATTCCTTGAGCTCTGCCAATAGGCATCAGGACAATGGGCCCTTTGAAATTCCATCATAGTATAACAGGTCACCAGCAATGCAATGTCCAGGATGATCCAGGACGCAAATTGGCTGATGACAGACTATACTATGACTGAATTTCAAAATGCCTATTGTCATGACGCCTATAATCAAAACTCAAAGAATTTACTGAATGGTGAAAGAAAGCCATTAGAATATTTCCGGGGACCATATCAAGTTATCAACGAGACAATAAGTCCACTGGTGCAAAGTGGGTTAACTAGTATACTGGTAGGTTTTGTCCTCTTAGGCCAGGCTCAAGTTGAGCCACTGATTATAATTCGGGCCATTATGATTAGAAATGGAGGTTAGGCATATTTGACAATTACTATAAGGGACATCAATGAAGGAATATGTAGGTCAGTTTAGAGACCACTGGGCCGGTAATTAAAGGCTTGCTGGTGTCAGTCATGGTTTTAAGGGATAGCCGAGTTTTTGTATAGAGGGCGCGTCAGTAACCTTTTTTTGCTAGGTAATGAAAAACTAATTGTCAAATTTGAAAGAACACGTATTTTGGATGACAGAATAAATTCTATTTGATAAAATTTGGTTCAGAAACAACTGAAATATTTGCAAATATAATGATCGGAGAAAATGTGGGATCCCACTTTTATTCCATGCTAAAACAAAAATGCTGAAATTGTTTCAAAAAATTACAAAAAAGGTTTGTAAATAGCAGTTAATGAGCTCTCTATTAAAGTTATTTTGTTATAAATGGTTGATACCAATGCGTTTTTAGACAGTGCCCTCTTGTATTGTCACGGCTCTTTTTGAATGATAACAGGCCTTTCTACTTAGTAGTTTGTATTCGTTATACTTTGCGAGCATGGTGGAGTTATAACTATTAGTTTGTAATGTTATGGTGCAGGTTTTGGTTACAAAAATTCAAGTTGACCAAAAATGTACTGTCCCTTTAAGTCAACTTTATTTACTCAATTCATAATCCATTTAATAAAAATAATTGTCAATATCCATTGCAATCGTGTCTTGCAAGATTTGTTTCGCCCTAGATACAAACCTTTCGCGATTCATCTTATGATCTCTTTCTGCTTCTATAAAAAGGAGATATTCCTCAACATCGACATGACCATTCTGTGATGCGCGGTCGAGGGCTGTACATTCTTTAATGTCTTTAAGTTTCCAGTCGGCTCCTTCAGATATGAGATGCTCTACAACATCAAGATGACCCTTGGACGCTGCTGCGTGTAAAGCAGTCGTTATACCACCGCCACGAGACACATCAGCCCCTTGACTTATAAGGTATTTCACTGTATTGAGGTGACCTTCCTGCGATGCTACATGCAGGGCTGTGTTCCCATCATCACTTCCCTTGTTTACATCAGCCCCTTGACTGATCAGATATTTTACAGTTTCCAGATGACCATACTTTGATGCGGAATGTAAGGCTGTCCATCCACTATTAGTTCCCTTGTTCACATCAAACCCCTGACATGTTAGATATTTCACAGTATCGGAATGACCATATAGTGATGCAGCATGTAGGGCTGTCCATCCACTATTATTTCCCTTATACATATCAGCCCCTCGACTTGTTAGATATTTTACTATATCTGTATAACCTTCCTGTGATGCGATACGCAGGGCTGTTTCCCCATGATTATTTTCCTTATCTACATCAGCACCTTGACCTGTCAGATATTTCACTGTATCCAGATGACCATTCAGTGACGCTGCGTACAAGGCTGTGTTCCCATGACCATCTGTTTTGTTCACATCAGCTCCTTGTCTTGCAAGATACTGTACTGTATCGAGATGATCATTGAAGGATGCAGCATGCAGGGGTGCCTTCCCATGACTGTCAACCTTATTTATATCAGCCCCTTGAATTTCCAGATATTTGACTATATCGAGATGACCATTATGTGATGCAGTAAGCAGGGCTGCGTTAACATCACTCTCTACTTTGTTTACATCAGCCCCTTGACTAGACAGATATTTCACTGTGCGAAGATAACCCTTCGATGATGCGATTTGCAGGGCTGTTCCTCCATCATTTTTCTCCTTGTGCACATTCGCTCCTTGACTTATCAGATATTTAACCGTTTCAAGATGGTCATTGTGTGATGCAGCATGCAGCGCTGTCCATCCATCATCAGTTATCTTGTGCACATCAGCCCCTTGATTAATCAGGTATTTGACTGTACGGAGATGACCATTCAGTGACGCAGTATGCAGGGCTGTTGTTCCATCAATTTCCTCCTTATTCACATCAGCCCCTTGACTTGTAAGATATTCAACAATGACATGATGGCCATTGTGTGATGCAGCATGCAGCGCTGTCCATCCATCATCAGTTATTTTGTGCACATCAGCCCCTTGATTTATCAGATAGCTGACTGTACGGAGATGACCATTCAGTGACGCAGCATGCAGGGCTGTTCTTCCATCAATTTCCTCCTTGCTTACATCCGCTCCTCGTCTTACCAAATATTTCACTGTATTCAAATGACCTTTATTTGATGCGATTTGTAAGGCTGTTCTCCCATAAATATCCTCCTTGTTCAAATCAGCTCCTTGACTTGTCAGATATTTCACAATATCGAGTTGACCATCATCAGATGCTTCGATCAGAGGTGTTCTTCCATTAACGTCACATTTGTTAATATCAGCCCCTTGACTTATAAGGTATTTGACTATACCTGTATTTCCAGAGAATGATGCAATATTCAGGGCCGTCAATAAATGAATAGTTTCCTTGTGTACATTGGCCCCTTGATTTATCAGATATCTCACTGTTGTGAGATTACCATTTAGTGACGCTGTATGCAGGGCAGTTGCCCCATAAGTATCCTCCTTGTTCACATCCGCTCCACTTCTAATCAGATATTTCACTGTATTGAGATGACCACACAGTGATGCGAAATGCAAGGCTGTATCTCCCCGCATTTCTCCCTCGTTCACATCAGCCCCGTGACTTATTAGATGCTGCACTGTACTGAGGCTACCAGCAGCCGATGCTGCGTGCAGGGTAGTTATCCCAAGTTTATGTTCCTTGTTGGCATTAGCCACATGTTCTTTTAGTATGCTGCATCTTAGAGCTTCTTTACTGTCACTATTGTGAATACCAGTTCCTTGACCTTTTGGAACAATGAATGCTTTTCGATAGAAAGCATATGATGCTTCATACATGAGTGCCCAGACTGTATATATCACGTTCTTATCAGTTCCCTGCTTTAATGTATATTTCTGTTTTTCGGTGTATGCTGCCTTAATCGGCGATACTGGACTACCTGTTATTCCAAATTCCACAGATGCCATGGCTGAGTCGTTGTAGTATTCACATTACGAAATTAAAATGTTAATCGTTTCAGTTGCCTTTTTATCACTTTGTTCCATTAGCAAGAAAAGGTTAGTCAACGGTTATATTCATCCAGAATCAAGCAGATTCTGACGCATCAACCACTTCACCTCCCTTAATAAAGCGTGTAAATGTAAATTCGTTGGTATGAAACTGTTAAGTACAATATAATGTATAAGACATGCTTCACTTTTGTTCAATTCACAATCAATTTCCAATAGTTACACAAGTGTTTTGTTCCTATTTCTACATATCTCCTGTCCACCATTTTATAAAATGTGTTAGGTCACAGGATGCCTACACTGTCTAATAATTTTCTTCCAGTGCATGGATGCATGGAGCTCTGAATATTACGCAAAAAGCATGTTCCGCCTGATATATGTTTGTACCTCAGCAGTTGGCTAGATTGATTGCGTGGAAGACGCTCTTTTCAAGTACATTGTAATTACATTTGATTTTTCTATTATAATGCATTTATAACAGTGACATGGTATCTTCTTTACTGCGGGAGTGTGCTTATTAGAACCCGAGGATCAATATGTTCCGTGTAGTCCGCAAGTTTGTAAAAGGTGTCATCTAAACAACTGTACGCCATTTTACGTCGGTTGATATTCACCAAGACACATTGATGATATTAATACCGCTGAAAATATATGATGTACACAAGGGATAGGAATCAGTTCGTCACATCACATTCCATGCTAGCTCAGTAGAGCCAATCGCAAATCCATAGTATCAGATCACCATACAATGAAAATGTCGGCAAACCTATTCTAGAAGGAAAGATTGAAGATTTTGGAAAGCGTGTTATTGCATGAAAGCTCATAAAAAGTCTTTAAAAACAATTATAGAACAATGAGAATCTTCATAAGCAGTCAAACAAATCCATGCTGACAAGTTATTAATTAGTTCCTGTTGGAGTTCCCGTTGGAGTACACAGCGGCGTTTCTCAATTTTCTTGTAATTTCACCTTACATACTTATTGAGTGTATGAGCATGATTGTGTCATATCACGCTGCGATACACGGAAAGTACCATGCGTTTATCCATGCAATGCAGTATACGAGATTTCATTTGATAGAATTATGAATCTACATACAGTTGATCAAATGCAAACTTTACTCGTACAACATTATGTACAATTTGTTTGACACACATGCTTCAGTGCGTCGGTGTCAATATTTGCAAATTTCCCCGCTTTTGTAATATTGTAACGCAATTCATACAGATATATATTTGTTTGACTTGATGAACTATCGTCTTTTTACACTTGTGTATATGTGTTTACTGTGTGTTTAAAGGGATAGTTGAGTTTTGGTATAGAGAGCGCTACACAAAATAATAATGTTGTGAGTTAATGAAAAACTGCGTGTTAAATTCGAAAGAGCATACAGTTGTAATGACAAATAAGCTTTATTTGATCAAAATCGGTTCAGAAAATAGCTGAAATATATCTAAAAACATAACCTTTTGTAAATGTGGAGCCCCACTAATATTCGATAATTTAAATCCAGACGTTGAAGAAATTTAAAAATGCTTCCTCTTTTCAAAAATCAACAAAAAGGGTTTTTAAATAGTTGTTGATTATGTCTGTACTTAATCACTATTTCAACAAAACATCACATGCACAATATTCTATTTAAAATGATTGAAACTGATGGAGCGCATTTTTTAGATTTAATTGCTCTTTTTGCATGATAACAGGCTTTTTACTTAGTCATTTGTAAAGTTGTATTCCTTTTGAGCATGGTCTTAGTCTGTAATGTATTTGTGCAGGTTTTGGTTACTAAAATCTTAACACTTGCTCTTGTAAATAATTCAAAAGTGATGACATGGTGATGATGGTGTATATATTTTGTATAAAATGAAAGGATTTAAAGTGTACATTTTTGGAGGGTGTATAGTCACGTTGCATAATCGAACATATTGTATTTTTGAAAGTGGATTACAAAATATGTTAACAATTAGATGTCCCTAAATAAATGAAAAGTTGTGTGCCGATCAACGAGTGGGCATGAGAGTGTGTATCACCAGGAATGTTATACAGTGACATGTGCACAAACTGACAAAGGGTTGCTAATAATGATAAAATGTGTATTTGTGTAATATATGCCAGCTTATATACCAGTGAGTAATGTGTGATAATTCCAATATATGACCAAGTATTGATCAAGGGCGCGAAATTTATTGAAAATCAGGTAACTCGACCACACCCATTAAACCTAGACGCTTTCAGCTGTATTTTGCCTCGATATGAATAAGATCCTCGCGTTTCTTAAACTATTCACAAACAAAAGTGCCAAGAATGCTTTATACAATTAAACCAACATGTCGTCTAGGTTAAAACTCCAATTCGTTATACGGGGGGGGGGGGGGGGGGGGGGGTGGGGGGGGGGGGGGGGGAGTTGCGATAGGTGCGTATGCCCCCACCCCAAGCTCAGAAAGGTCCATTTCTTGTAGCTCTTGGGTCTACTTTTTACCGGTCTTTGGTCCACTTTTTACCGGTCTCGAATCCATTTGTGTTGGTCTCAACCATCTAAACCAATGGTCTCGGACCCCCCCCCCCAACCCCGACGGCACAACTCTCAACCAGTGGTCTCCGCCTCGCCCTCGACAATTTTTGGTGACGGACACCCAACCCCCCCCCCCCCCCCCCCAACCCCCCCCCCCCCCCCGGTCACACGACACTCAACCAGTGGTCTCGGTCTCGGTCACGTTCGGTCTGGGTCCCTTTATTGTAAATTACCCAACCCCCCTGAAAATCCTGGCTACGGGACAGCTATTTGCCCGAATGACTCCAGATGCTGAAAAGACACACTATGTCATTTCTTATTCTTGACTGACATCGTATTGTGTACGCGCGCATTGAACATGCAATATACGAAAAAGATGTAACTAGGACAAATTTAACAACGAACAAAAGTATTAATAACATGTGCATATAATGAATGTAGTCAACAGTGGCGTAGCCCCCTCCCCCCCGCCTCTTTCGAGAAAATTGCCCCCTAACAATTTAGATAAAAACAATGAAACATAGGGGTAATCCTTTACAAAATTAAGAACATGAAGCATGAGAGTAAACCCCCTATCATGTTCTTAATTTTGTAAAGGATTGCCCTAGTCAGTCTCTCCACGCTACACCACTGCATGCGGTATGGGGTTTGTATTTATGTTGTCAAATGCACAAACTACAGTGGCGTATCCCTCGCGTTGGGGGGGGGGGGGGGGTTATTGGGGACGCGTGCCCCCTAAATAATACAACAATGAACAAAATGTAAGAGGTGACCCTTTACAAAATAAAGAACAAAGAGCATTTAGTGTTTATTACTATACCCCCCCCCCCCCTCCCCCATAATTCGCGTGCCCTTATTCAGTCAGACCACGCTTCGCCAATGCAAGTGATGTATTGAGTGCGAAATGTGATGTGCAAAAGTTGCACGCTAAATGAATGACATACGACGAGGTTGTGCTATTTGCGACCTCATCGCCATCGGTTTGTAAGGACTTAAATGATCATCACTATTTCTTTCAAATTAAATTACAATTATCTCAATAACGAAGTTGATATTTTAGGGTTAACTGTGTTTCTGGGAAAAAAGCAATACGTGAAAGCTAAAACCACTAGAGAAGTAAGTTTAGCCAATTCAAATCAAATATTACTAAATCCCTTTAATTGGTTCCCGAGACGGTGTGAATAGGCGGAGCCCGTGTAGTGCCAAAGTCGAAAATATGCTTGATTTCACCAAATATGGACATACAATTGAAAGATTCGCGAGCCGTAACATAAACAAAACAAAAAACAGCGTCCTGTGGTATGTGACGTTTGCCGTACTAACAATGCAGGTATCACACTATGACGCACTGGCTTTACTATCGTTTTCCAGGGGAGTATTTTTAGGAGTATACCTGTACCTGTAGGGTACACGTCTGCATCCCATATGGCGCAAGTATACAATTCTCATACTTTAGGGTGCACTTTTGATTGTTGTATAATAAACATAATACAACAAGTAACCAAAACAAATAAATAAATAAATAAATAAAAAAAACTCCTCATCAATTCATATCCAAGAATTGTTTCAAAATGTCTTCTGGTATTATTTTACACAGACTTTGCATGTATATTTTCTATGAAAATCAGAGATATCCATCACTTGGCTGAATACGCATATATGAAAGACACAGTCACCAATTTTCAAAAGTCAAAAGAACCTCCACATGAATGTATATTGTTGTGAAACAGCCATGTGGCTAACAGCATTGATTATGGTTTGTGAAACCATCCTGTTTGAAAGTATACCCATTTTCATGTGTTAATGACATACGTGGTTAAATACATTTATTGCGAGGGCTAAACATTATTATTGTTGCTATTTTTGCTTTTATAAAGCTTACTATCTCGGCCAATGTAGCCATTCCATACTCCTGGGTTAGTCTATTTTTCGGGACTCTATTATACCCCCCCCCCCCCCCCCCACCCCCATATATCGCACGACGAGATTGGTTGCGCAAAGCTAATAGATGGCGCGCTTCATAAATACGGCTCTGGTGCAATTGATCAGAACGCCCGGATTTCGCACCACACCGGTGAAAAATTCATCGATATACACACGTGTTAATGGGAACAAATGGAAAAATCAGATCAATGATGCTGCGCAGAACTCTCGTTGGCGGCGCTATAGGGGGATAAACCCACAGAAATACAATATAAACCGATAAACCATATCGATGGGTTAAACAAGGTACACAGTTTAGGTTTTAAACTACTCCTGGGTGGAGAGCAGCAATTTTAGTGACATATCTTGTTGAATAAAACATGAATTCTGGAATATCGACTGGTTTGAAACTCGGGATTGTTGGGATCCCCCGACTGACAGAAACGCACAAAAATAACACAATAGTAATAGTAAAACAACTTTAGTTTCTCATTTGCATTACTATTATTATATTTTTATCAGTGCTGAGAGGATTCTTGCGTGATCGCGTTCATGCGCATGCGCATCAAATATTCTGCCTTATTTTCGACCCTTTGTGTACATTATAAATAGCGACCCTGATTCTTATTATGAATAGCGACCCCCTTTAACATTATGAATAGCAGTACGTTCGCATAGCGAGCAGAACTGCTAGGATCATAATAGTACAAATTAGGGCATGTAATTCTACATTTTGTTGCAGTTTAAATATATACTTTTCTCTACAAGAATAAGGTGAGTGCTCCATCCATACGAAGAGAAGTAAAAATGAGTTTTGGTTATAAACATCATGAAGAAGATGGAAAAAGTTAGCAAATCCAAGAGGTAAATTGAATTTACGTATACAATGGTGCGAACAAGTAGACATCATTCTGCTTGAGTTGTTTTTAATGGAAATGCGAGTAGATGTTACCGAAATAGGTTTGACGTGAGGGTTTGTGCTCTTTGTAGGTGTGTGCCGATGGGTTTGCATGAATGGTTGTAGGGCGAGGGATGTAGCAAAGTTATTTCCTGTTATCATGAAATAACCTGCATTTGTTGTTGTGTTTTGTATACAGTGCAAGAGAATATTAATCAGTTGTTAAATGAATAAGTTAATGTGGACATTTGCATTGTACATTTTATACTATAAACTCTAGTTTATTGAGATTGTTGACAACAACCTTTTTATTTAAACACTACATTACACACACAAACAAATCCATACACTCAAGGACGAACTTTAAGTACCATTGTCCTATAATAAAGACAACACATTTTATAGGAGAACATACAGCTCGTTAGATAAAGTTTACTTCGTACACTATTTCTCTTTACTAATGGAATTATTATTAAGAATACACATCAGGCATAGTATTCAATGTGGCATACACAATTCGTTTAGGTCTAGAATATGAGATAATACCACTAAATCTGATTCAAATGAGTATGATTTTAACATAATTTATCATGCATCACATTTATTATATTGTTACAAATGTCGGGTGATAATGTTTGGGATGAAGAGGATGATGATAATGATGATGATGTATTGTTTGTTTTTAAATTAATACGTTCATTTCACTCAGCAATCACACAGGTTCAATTTGCAATCAATCATAATAGCGTGCCTCAGATAATTCAACGCAAGGAGATAATAATAAGTGAAGATTCAAGTTCTGAAATATAATTGCTTGAGTTTATTCACAAATATATACCACATAAGGGTTGACATGTACATACGTGATTAATAACTGTAGCCTGCGGAGAACGCGGATCAGAACTAGCATAATTAAGAATAGATCACAGCTGACTCGATCAGAACTAACTCAAACTAAAAACTAAAAACTAACCCATAACTCCGATCCACATTGACTCAGCAGTCACTCTAACAACTCCGAACTCCCTGGTACAACTCCGAACTCCCTAGCATTTCGGAAAACATGAGTATTTATACACTTTACAAGAAAGCAGAAAAGTATTGAAGTCTTCAACAAATATGTAAAGCATTTCAAATATATAAAGATCATAAGAAACATTGCATAGTTTCTCACATATTTCGACATCATATAAAACATAGCATTCTTTAAAAAAAAAAAAGAACAAGATAAAACACCAAAGTTATGAAACAGAAGAATTTCTGGAATTCAGAGTATGAGCAAAAGAATGTCAGTTTGTGTCACTTATAGCGAGGACATTTAGGAAAGGAAAGAGGTTTAGGAAAGTGAGGGCCACTTGTTCTGATTCCAAAACAAGATGATTACGAGAGTAATACGACCCACGCGCGAGGGCGAGGGATAGAAGTTTGGAAAGGATCGGAAGTTATAGGAATTCGAGAAATGAAAGGAATTACAAACATAGTCCAGTGTGTAGATTCAAGGAATGTGTTAATATCAACAAGTAGTAGATTGAGGAATGGGAGTCGAAGGGAAGAGAGAGAAAGAGTGAATGTTCAACTAGACATGATAAATCAATGGCGATACACATTTATACATTGTCCAATAAGACCAATATTATACAAATACCATCATCAAAATTCGTAACAATATAAACAATCAATTCCATTTGTTGGTATTTGTTTAAATCATAGATAGGAAGACTACAAAACGGTCACACAAACATGCACATTCATCAATCTTAGAACAGAATGATGGTATTAATAATGACAAAAATGTATGTAGAATATTCATTATTTTTACGTTTGACTGATTTATAGTTGAATGAATCAAACCATCATCAATAATTCAATATTAATGAACACGTATATCATATAAAACCATAAACAATGTATTTTGTCAATGGCTAACATATTCATTTTCATGCTATTACTATAAAATACACAAATACCACAAATATTTATATAGAGTAATTATTTCTTATAAACATTATGTAAGTCAATATTAATTTCCTATTTACATATAGACTTCATGGAACGCTTCGATCCCCATGAAATTAATTCCTAAATAATGAAATAGGCCATCATCATTACCACAACAAAATCAAAAGTTATCCCAACCTCATGCAACTCAACATATTTTGAATCAACATATGTTATTTCACAATTAATTCCACTTAATAATCTTGTTGTTCACTGTTCATCATTTATACAACATAATATTATCTCCTTACTTTCCATAATCAAAATGTAATTGGCCTACACTACAACGAAGCCACCGATTCATACGCGTGACCAATTAAACGTGAACATTATTAAGAAAAACACATTCAGAATCAGCAACAAGGAATAATGCGTTACTGAAATTACTATTATCATATCGCATGATATGATTGTGTATATATATGGGGTATTGGTGTAACATAGTTCACTACATGCCCAAACCACCATGGCGCTTCCTTTTACCCACTTGCATACATATGCTGCTATCTGCAATTGTCCTTCACATGTTTCCGTTGCACAACAGTGACGTCACTGCAATGGGTTAATCTACTTCATTTGAATAATAACCGCCCAAATATTTGAATCCTATTTCATAAAGATTTTTCTAGAATCCATTGCTCATTCAAATCCTATATAAAGACAATGGTATTGTAAATAAGGGACACAAACCCATTTGTTAAAAATAAGTTATTAAGAATTTGTTAAAAACAAGATTTCTTTCCAAAATAGACATTGTTGTTTTCTTATAGGCAAAAACCTATTTTCCAAAGTGATTTTGTACGCAAATGAAAAGTCTTGCTATACAGAACATTTTGTACATGTATATTCAATCTAAAAGAGGACAAGTAATTGTACACGAACAAAATACGTGAAAGCACTCAGTAGAATAAAGAGCTGCTTAGCTATAACTCCATTCTCTGTCTCTGAATAGCATTCAAATTTATATTTACAATATTTATTTTTAGATATTCATAAAAACATTTACTTCATAATATGTATGTACAATTAACTACATTCGAAACAGAGCGTCAATCACTAACTGCTTTATCTATATAATAAGCACCCAAATAATTAAGTCCTATTTTAAATTTTTTTCTCCTATAATGTAAAGCTTAATTAGACTCTCTATTGATCATTTAAATCCTACAGAAAGACAATGGAAGTATATATCAGGGACACAAACACATTTGTTAAAGCAATTAGGTAATTATGAATTATTGAAAACAAGATTTCTTTAAACAAAATGGTATTGTTGTTTTTTTTTAGGCATAAACCTAAAATTCAATTAAGTGATTGTATAAGCAAATAGAAAGTCCTGCTATAACAATTATAATGTACATGTATATTCAGTCTGAAAGTACTGACACACGAGGGAAAGTAATTGTACACGAACAAAGTGCATGAAAGCACTTGGTAGAATTTTGAGCTGCTGTTACTCCATTCTCTGTCTCTGAATATTATTTATATGCATTTATATTTATTATGAACATTTTCTATGTATTTATATACAATTTACAACATTTTAAACAGAACATGAATCATAAGTGTGTTGTGGATAACGCTTAATTGCGTGTTGTTTTTTGCTCGCAAAGAACCAAATGTAATAAGTGAGTGATTTGGCATTTTTTAAATTTTCCATTAGATGTTATTAGAATTGTTTTGAATAGACTTTACTCCGCAATCATTATGTATTCTTCCATTATGTATACTGTAATAATACTTTGTATCACCATTTACTTAACAATGATTGTCTTAGTATCTACCAGATCTAGGAGTAAGAAAAATACTACCAAACACGATAAGTACATCATGCATTTGACGATTTGGAATTTGACCTCCATTTTACCTGTATGACATGGTTTACACATAATTAAAACATTTCTTCATTGATGCATAGATGTATATTAACATAATTTAAAAATAGTATGATACCTTGAAAGAGAATACAAATGAGAATTTTGTAGTTGACTCGAATACAAATATAATTTCATACAAGATTAACAAAACAATACAAATGCCAATAAGACAAAGAGCTGGTTCGTGTTAAAATACCAAAACCACCTCACCTATGTACAGAAAATGAAAGGAAAAAAACATTTACATAGACGCACATTATATTGCATTTTGGATACAAGCGTAGGAATATATAAACTCATACTATTATGCAATCATCACTATTATTTACATTATTTACTTGGCAAAGTACTGAAACAGATGGATTTTCAATAATATTCAAGATAAACGTTAAAGGGATCTAGTAACTTTGTTGAGATGTGCAAAAACTGATGAATGGTTGATGCAATGTATACTGTTGTTATCTCATATGTCCTCAGGGTATTGTGTGAAAATTTCAGGTCAAATGGACAATGTATGGCCAAGTAATGAGCGAAAATGCAAAGTGATATTGGGTGATATTCACCAACTCACTGCATTCACTTTGTACAGGGATGAAAATCTCGCCCGGAGATTTTCTTATCTAAATACTTCAATCATACATATCTTTGTAATGAAAGGGAAATTTGAAAAACCGAAAGCTGTCCCATGATTTTATTGTTAATACGAATACAACAAGGTATAAAGGAACCGCTAGAATTACAATTTTATTTTGAGGATTTGGACAATGTTACTAAGTCCCTTTAACATTTTTGGTACTTGGTAGTTAATCCTCCAAAACACTGCATAGGTGATTTAAATTTTAAATTTTACCCAAATCGTTAGAGATTTATACATTTTATATACCTCACTTCATGATATCATACATGATATTATCACTATTTTAAAACTTATATATAGGCTATAACCCATAACATAACATATTGTGCTGATAATCAAAATACATTTGCGTACGCAATGTGGTGCTATATGTATTCATATTTGTAATAGACAATGTACATGTGGACAGTTAAAGCTGCTGTGCAGTAAACAAAAATAAGATCGTTGGAGTTTATTATACAAGTATACTTCTTATTTAATGGTACACATATACAATTTGTGATAAAAACTTGCCGTCCAATGACTTATACAAACACTAAACATATAGTAACATATAGTTTTTATTCAAAATATACATCCTGCGGTGTATTGTACAAGCACAGTATTACTCTTTTAACGTTGAATAATTGCACCGATGCAAATGGCCGCCTTTAAATCGAGCGCCCTTTCAACAGGCACCAACATCTGTAATATACAATATAAATTCACATACACAGATAAGATTCAGATTCAAGGTTCTTTGTACATGTACAGTTAAAGTTAAGTACTAGTACCTTGGGACGTCCGTGTTGGCAATGCACGAACAAATAGTCATTCCATTGGCATTACAGTTAACACATTAAACTAATACAAATTATCTAACAGAAAAGTATCATAGTTTCGTCCAGTAGACATCCATACAAAATGAATGTGATATTTATTTAATTTGTTCACGCTTTATTTATAAAACATGAAAACAAAAATTGCAGTTACCGTGCACTTAGAAATGATTAAATATGTTCGACCCTGTGAAAGGAAGTTATAAACACAAAGCCTGATATGAGTTATAAGAAAAGCTCGTTTATGAATTACAAAGCAAACGTCTTCATGCAGTTTCGGCGCCAAACCATAAGGAATTGACAAAGGTACATGGATACTGGACAAACAGAAACCTGAACCTGATGCGAGATAAATCATAAAGGACAAGAAAGAATTTCCATTCAAAGGGACCCTACCCGTATTTACTTACAAAACCCTTATCCGGCATCAGCAGAGCCACATGCAACGGTCAGTTGTCTTGCTTTAATTATGCGATCGTTTATTATATTATTTGATTTGTGTATATACATGAGAAACGACGATTTCAATAAATGTTCATGATTAACTTGCTTTTAAAGGGATGGTACAGTTCATGGTGAATTGAATTCTAGTAACCCGAACTGATAGTTGTAAGTCCACCATGCCCGAAAGGTAGAGCAACTTACAAACGGCTATGTAAGAAGTCTGTTATCTTTCAGAAAGCAGTCGTTAAAACGCAAGAAGATGCTTTCTAAAAACACATTGGTCACAACAATTTTTGAAAACAAATTTGTGAATGTGATGTTTTGTTAAAAATGATACAGTAGAGAGATCATCACCATATGACATTGTTGTCATTATTGTACCACTTTTGAGACAAACTTCTCGATACTCCTTGAAGGGAACTACATGTAGTAACTTTGTTGACATATGTAAAAAGTGAAGAATGCCGGGATGAATGGTTTATATAATTTATATTGTTATATTATATGACCACTGGGTATTGTGTTAACATTTCAAGTTAAATGGACGTTATATTTCATTTTGTTTTCTTTTCATTTTATTAAGATTTCCACAAATTATATTCGGAACGTACAAATCAAACAACATAGTATATATGAACATCTTATGTATACAAAATGAAATTTACATAATAATTGAAGTTATGGAATTCAGAGTATACAGAAAGTACTTATAAATACATTTAGAGTATGTCTTGTTTATATTTGAAATTTGGCCAAGTAATGAGCAAAACTGCAAAGTGATATTCACTAACTCATTCATTCACATTCATTCCAGTATAATATTGCACTCAATGTTCGATGCTGGGATCGGTGTCACGTTGTCATTAGCTCTGCTCCTTAGCTATTTTCATCCCACCTGCACCAACCTTATCAAGGGCAGCATCAAGGTCACGTCGATGACCACCAGTTCGCGTCTTCCAGTCTGCAAGGACTTCACGTACAGCTCTACTGAAGTCGTTGTTAAATTCAATTAATTTGGCTTTGGACTCGTTATACTCCGTATCGTTAAGAACATAGCAGAAATGGTTGAATTTGTCGGAAGGGAACTTCTTTGACACTTCATAAAGCTCACCCTCAGTCACACACTCTGGAGCCCTGTGAGGAGTAGGGTATTGAATACATTTACATTTCTGACATAATATGTGTCTGCGAAATAAATGTGATATGGCTATAGACATAAGCATAATTAATGACCATTAGTGAATTTACACAATACCCTTTTTCAGAGGTGAAGGATTCTATTGATATGTGGGAGGTTAAAGGGATAGTTGAGTTCTGGTAAAGAGAGTACAGTTTTGGTCAAACTGAAATTTAGTAAGCAAAACCTGCACCATCACATTACAAACTAATAGTTATACTAACTCCACTATGCTGAAAAGGAATACAAAATTACAAATAACTAAGTTAAAGGCCTGTTATCATTTAAAAAAGAGCCGTTAAAACTCAAGAGGGTGCTCTCTGAACACATATCGGTTTTACTCATTTTGAATGAAATATTGTGCATGTGATGTTATGTTGAAATAGTGCTTAGATAGATCGATTATTAACAACTATTTTAAAACCACTTGCGTACATTTTTGAAAAGAGGAAGCAGTTTAAAACAAATTATAACGGCTGGTTCAAAATTGTCGAATAATTATGGGGCCCCACATTTATTACGAATGGTTATGCTCATGGATATTCCAGCCATTTCTGAACCGATTTTGATCAAAGAAAGTTTATTCTGTGATTAAAATCATGAAAATAGTATGTTCTTTCGATTTAGACATTCAGATTTCCATTATCTCACAAAAAAAACTTTTGAGTAGCGCCCTCTATACCAAAACTCAACTATCCCTTTAATATGTGTCTTACATATTTAAAGTTTAGATTACCGGTATATCATTGTCAGCGACATTTTTTTTCTTCTTCTGTTTTGTTTTGTTTACTTACTCGGGTTTCACGCTTGGATGAGTGACCATGGATTGACCAGTAATACTAGCAGAATCACCAGTTAGGCCATCATCATCTATAAGAATCACAATAGCATAAAGAATGATGAAAATCTATCATTTAGCTTATTGAAATCTCGGATGTCATGCATATGCCGTAAGCAATGTGAAGTCAAATTTAAACTCCTTTTAAAAGGTAGAAACACAATTAATTTACTGCCAGTCGAAAGAAACTAAACACGACCTGCGTAATCATTCTTAACATGAAGAGACACCTGAAGAGGTGGAAAGACAGGTGTAACATAATAAGTTTGGCTGAAAGGTCGCAACATGACGCAACTATACTGCGCACTTTGGTGATGAGAATTTTAGTCAGCATTTACTTTAATTTGACCAAATGTGTATTTTAATAAGAAATGCGGGCATTTATATGGTTTAATAATCTACAAAAGTGGGCACATGCAAATTACCACTATAAAACCCAACGTAAGTGGTAATATTCAATTAAAATCGACTTGACCTTATTGGATATAAATATAAAGGTTATTCAACCTTAAACAAAACAAAACATAGCGTTTCTTTTATTTCGATGACTTATAAATGTTTGCATTGTCAGAAATCGCTTACAAAGAGTAAAATATATTGGGTGTCCACTTTATATGAAAGTGAACACAACACACTAAGATGTTTAACATGTCGTGCTAGGATTCCACCGAATCTACATCGTTTTTTTATTTTTATATTACACACAAGTTTCTTTGGGGGATGTAGCTATCAAATAATAACGTTAATGCACTTATTTCATTATGTAGATTTTCCCTCCCAGAAACGTTAATAAAAATTAAAGGATGAATTATAGCCGAAATATTATCAAGACTCAACTTCAATTCTATCAAAAAGGGATACACGGGATACACGTACCTTTGTATCCTGTCGTGAAATAAACGCGTCTAGGCGTTTCTTGCTTCAGTAGCAACGTTAAGTGACTATCGTCTGGGCACTGTGTCAAGTCAAGGCGAAACATCTCGTTCCTAAAGACAAGTCGACATAGTTGACTGTACTTTACGACCTATGGATACAATTTATATGAAACATGTAAAGTATTGAACATTGCATAAATAATCCTGTCGTGGTATATTTTATATCATATAGAGACATATTAAGTTAATGTCAAATGACAATGACGATTTGATAACCATCACCAGAAAACAGTAATAATCTAAAAAGAGTATAACATCACGGAAGTTACTTATTACAAATTTGAATGTTTTATCATAGAGCTCTGTCATATTTAGCATGTTTGTACACTACCGTAATTTACCTCTGTCGATTCTTGTTCAGCCGGCTCACTGTGCAAGGAACATGTGATGGTCAGATCATTTCTCACTGTTGCGCTGATATCCAAAATATCTTCTGCCAAGACAGGCCGGTACTTCAACGGCAAATTCTCTTCTTGTCGTCTTATCAGCTACAACACAAATGAGAATCATATTACAACAATGGCAATAATGTGTGACTACTTCTGCATTCTATTGTCATAAAGACTTTTCACGATTATCACAAAATTGTAAAGTTTTCGATCAAGTAATTTAAGATATACAGGGTGGCCCCAAACAACGGAACAGGGCACTTCCCAAAATAAAGTAACAAAATGAACACGTCCATCGGATAGGGCGTCCTTTCCAATGAACAGCGATGCCAAGAGGAAAAGTAATTTTGGACGTGTAGTTTTTGAGTGAGACCATGTCAGGTTCCTATTTTTGTCAACCTTTACCATTTATTATTTCGTTATTCATAATAAAAGAGCGGTAATTTTCCAACTATAGACAGTAGGCCTACACAATTATATTCATAATTATATTTATGTTTAGTCCACCAACACCAAAACGACGATTAAATTAAAATAACTAGAGCAATAAACCCCACTCTAAGCACTAGGTGCATGACAGGCAGTACAGCATGCCATGATATCACATGGCCTCATGTTGTAGATAGTTAATGGTCTGATGACTGTGTCTATTTAGTAACCTTTCGTTAATGGACGGTCATGAAAAGGTTTGATATATTACTTGAAATAAAGTTTAAGACTTTCGCACTTTAAAAATCAATCGGAGCACATGAGTCTAGACAGTTATTCTACAAAAAAAAATGTACAGAATGCATTGGTTTAATAACAAAAATGTCATTATTGAATAATGCTGCTATATATCGTATATATAATCATATGCAATAATCATAATAACATTACTGTGATACGACGAGAGAGAACAACGCACTCACCTCAAAATGCCCCTTTAGTGCTTTGAATAGGTACACATGAAGAGTCGGTTTGCGATCACGTGGCATTTGGACTGGAAGGAATGGGACGAAGGAAACACGCTTCACCTTGACGAACAACATTTTCACTTTATCCCAGAACTCAGAGATGTGAGTCAATCGCAGTTCTACCCTGTCCTTGCTGAAATGGCATTCCGCTGTGTCATCCTGAGACCACGAGGAAGCTGTAATGGTGGAGAACCAATTAATCTTATTTGTTCGTTACAATGGAAAGACTAACAAATTGGGAGGTCAAGAGAGACCCAGCTTTATCAGCCCTGTCCCTATTATATGACTGTTATCCAATAGGGTATGTAGGTCGTCTTGTTAAATCACCACGGGCACTATTATAATGGTATGATTATACATGTTGAGAGTTATATACCCACATAACAAAGGTTTGTTATTATCGATGATTATCGATGAGTATTATCGATGATAGAGTTTAAGTCTTTTGACAAGAGTAATATTTTCAACCTTGGCTGCTCATGTATTAATATTCATATTCTGATCTATGTGTGATATCAAGATCACGCAACACTCTTACTTGATATAGAAAGAGTAGAATACAGCATAATATGGTAATTACGATAGTTCTTCTAAAGTTTTAAAGGTCCTATGGATGAGATATATTTCTGTATTTTCATCTAATTTATTCTCTGTATGAATTGTTTCATCATTTTATTGTTATGCTAACCATCACGTGAGCATGTTCTTAAACATGCATCTCGTGAGTTGATTAATAAAAAAGAAGAAGACATAGCGCCTACCGGAATCATCACCACTTCTAGTGAACACCACACTCTCCACACTCGCCGGGTCAGTGAAGATGGCGCAATGGGGAATGGACACCCTGATATGCTTTTTAAACCTCAGGCCAGATGGCGTACAGCGGATGCCGAAGTTGACAATCATCTCATCATCCTGCAGTATCAGGTTATCAGGAGGCCTCGTCAGAACCTGGATGGAAATTTCGTGTGTGGACCCCTTTTCCAGTGCTCCGGGAGGAATAGAGACAGTAACGTCATACAAAGCAATGCGTAGTTTGCCGCCGAGATGGTCAAAAGTCCCGCGTGCTGTGTCCAGCGATTGTACCGTCGTAGAACCTGTGAACAATAAGTTATACATCGCATAATACAGAAAATACAGAGCTCTCCAACATGCATGGTACCTTTATCATTAGAGATTTCGTCGTTTCTACAAATGAACAACGTACAGAGCTTGGGTTATCATGGCACAAACACGGCTCAAACATTGTGCCATAAACCTACCGCCGAGGAGGCCATTCGTTTTCATCCTGAAATACGTCAAATTGTGGCGTAGCGCCCCAAATAAAAAACAAAGTATTAGAGGTCAATCCTTAGGATACAACATTAAGAAATGTGCCCACAACAATTTTCGTGATCCACCCCCATCAGTTCAACCAGGCTATGCCACGAACATGAGAGTTAATATTTTTGCAGACCTTTTACAAAATCATTTGACTGGCATTTCTTATTTTTACATTCATGTGAGATTCACTATTTTGATCAATATATGTGACTCTCTTTCCTCAAACCCACAAAAGGTCGCCAAATGTGTTTGTGTGCTATGAGCCAAAATGTGTGAATCATGATAAAAAATGAAAATTTGGATCTTTTCTTTTCCTGAAAGTATAATCTTTCACCTGTCAACTATTAAAATATGGAGTCTTAAAACAAAGCCAAATCTGAGTTATAAGCAGTTTTCTAGACCATGTTTTTTCGGAGTGACTCATGTTTTGATCAAAAATCTATTTGCAGAACGCTGCGAGACAATAGCCCTTTGGTCAGCTCACAGCTCTATGACCGGCCGTACTATGGCCCAGATTCGCTGAACGCGGCCTGTGATTGGCTAATCGCGACACATACCGGTTCCAGGTCAAAGTTTAGCTTTCATTATATCCTGTTTCATGCATTAAAGCTCCCTTGTACTTCACCTTCACAAGGGATACAATGAAAGTTCCTTCGCACTGCGCGCCTGAGTGATCGTAATCTTTAGAGGCTGTTTTCTCCTTATTCTGTTAAACTAGACTTGCTCACTCTCCTACCTTTAATCGCTTTTTTGAATAGGTTATGCTGGTCTAAACTGTTAAGTTATATATCATATTAAAGCTTAGAGTATACTCTTTCAAAATATGTAAAAAAGTCAAAACTCATTCTGGTCAAGTTGTTGTGGGTTTGACGGGACTGGGTCACATATTATATAATAAATATAAAATTAAGGCTCGCGAGTCTACTCCAGATTCTCATAGAACCCATAACTCGCACAAACTGTTCATTCCGGCAAGCTCTCAGTGTGTCTAACAAAGAATGGTACAGTTGAAACATAATTTGTTATGGTATGAAGGTAATTAAAAAAAAAAAAAAATGCATATTTGGTGTCATATACAAATACAAATCAGGCTTTCTGATGATTTTTATCCCACCTTAATTGGATTATGAAGTCGTGAGATATGGTCATTTGTTTGCAAAGGTTTCGAAATCCACTTTGTGTCAATTTATGCTTTCCGCATTACATGACTTATAGCACGTAATTATGTTTAGAGAAAAAATGTAGCATGTATCAATTCATTATTCAATCGGCTAATTATGGTGCTTAAATATGTAGTGACCAGTGTCTGAATGGCATTACAATAGATTCCACGCCTTTTTAAAGAATCAACACGTCTACTGTAGAAGTGTTTTCTACTATGGATGCGAAATTTTACAATGCGAGCCTTTGCTACACTTAAACATCAGTTATCCCTTCAGAAAAACGTTTTCATGGTCTTAATGTTCAGACGCAGAGCCTGACAAATGTCTACAATCGATTCCAGTAACAGTAAAACGACATCAGTTTTGCAATATCATTCGGAACTGTCAGAAGTGTTAAGAATATGAGGCGATCAGAATCATGAAGCAAGGCCAATGTGGGAGAACTCTATCCAGAAAAAAGATTTTTAGGGAAATCTTACCATATTATTTAACTACCGATTACCCTTCCACCGTCAGCAGTGACAAATATTACTAAAAAATAGCCACAATTACATCGTTATTGTACCATTATTCTAATAGTGAGAAGAACATATGTGTGCAACGAATGTCCCACATGGCGTTGGACATTTGTTGCACACATTTGGTGCAAATACGCAAATCGGCACAAATTATTTATTTGTAAAAAGTTATTACTGTGATAATTTAGTATAAAATTAAATGAATTGAAATGTACCTCTGCCATGCTGAAGGTCAGTTCCGGATGCATACCTGTTTAGAAAACGAACATAAATTGGACAGAATGTATTTGTAGGCGATACACAAGGATACATTGCCGCAGCAGATGTTATTGTTAATCGTTGAAATCATCTTTTGTTCACGGAAAAGTTTTTAAATCGTCACTTTATATACAATAAACGAATATAGGGATAAGCCAATTAAAGGGTACCACCACCAAAAAAAATAATATTCTTATTAAAGAAAGGTTATATCTTTAGTATTCCATTCATCAACAAGTAGACAAAAATGTTTCCAGAAAAAAAGAAAAATTGGAAAACGCATCACCATTCTAAAGCATTAGTTCATGCGGTCTGAATTGCGAAGACCTATCTGTGCAGAGCGAACGAATCGCCCGGTAATCTATTGTCTACAAACGTACGCGTTAATAGCATTGGCGCACTCGCACAAGGTTGACCCGTATGGAACCAGGAAATACACTGGGCCTAAAATGAAACTTATAATTTTTCACACGGTCATATTTTTGAAAATCTGTCCATCAAAATCAACCAAAATAACACACGGGATTACTTAAATACCCTACTCCAATGACATGTCAATATCCAAACGGTTGCCTTACTGACAAAGCTGAAAAATGCACTGGCATGAAACCGTTTGCTGTATCACATGTCACAGCCTGGAAACTTCGGCAACATAGTTGAAGGCAGGAGAGGAAGTCAAAACAAATTGAAATGAAGGTAATGTCAGTTACCCAAACACAGACATCAATAGTGGGTGTGTCCACCATGTGCTTGGAATCATTCAGTGTATCTGCTATAAGCATGCTGTCCATCATGTTTCTGATACAGGCTTGGGGAGATTGTTCCTCTCTTCCTGTAGAGCTGCAGCTCTGAGTGTGTGCATTAACAGGCGGATTGTCCCTTAGACATGTGGTCCCGGAAGTTGTTCCATATCAGTGCATTTTGCTGCTGTGTCAGTTGGGCAACCTCTTGGTTACTGACATGTGTTTAGAGTAGAGTATTTAAGTAATCTGGTGTGTCATTTTGGTTAATTTGGATGGACAGGATTTTAAGATATGATCATGTGAAAAAGTTTCTTTTTGGGCCCAGTGTAGTAGTGGTTCCGTAAGTGGTGGAAATTAATTGCTTTGTTTATGAATTACACAACCTTTTGCAAAATGTTGGGTATCTATTCGATATCACAAAACGGTACCAAAGCATATAATAATGTGTTGTTCTTTGCCTGGTGGTCCCCTTTAAAACAAAAAATATGCCCCGCCGAGCAAAGTTTGTTGAAGGGGGTACCTGGTTGAAATTAGGCATTTTACTATTGTCAGCATTTCACACCCAAGTAAAAAAAAAAAAGAAAGAGCCGACCACCATACTCAGCGCATAATTTTTTTCTGAATAACAGTAATTTTAAGTTTTAAGCATGTTAAACATTATTAAAATTTGAATGCTATACAAAAATATTGTACACAAATATTATTATGAATAGCAATGTTAATCAGCTAGTTTTGAAATTTAATTTATAGGGACATCAATGTAAGACTAGGCAGCTCAGTTCAGATACCAATGGGCCAGTAATCCACGATTCGCTGGTGTCAGTCATGGTTTAACTCAACTTTATTTTGTTCCATTCAAATCAATTTCATTATAATCTACAGTAACTTTTCATTGTAACCGTGACTTGACATTATTTAGGCGCATTCTAAAATTGTTCCAGCCACAAACCTTTCACTTTTCCTCTCATGATCTCTTTCTGCTTCTAGAGATAGCAGATATTCCACAACATCGACATGACTCTTCTGTGAAGCTAGTCGGAGGGCTGTACATCCATCAACATCTTTAACCTTCCAGTCCGCTCCTTGACAAACAAGATGCTCTACAACATCAAGATGACCTGTGGACGCTGCTGCGTGTAAAGCAGGCGTTACACCATCGCTACGAGACAACTCAGCCCCATGACTTATAAGATATTTTACTGTATCGAGATGACCATGCAGTGCTGCAGCATGAAGGGCAGTCCTTCCAGAGGTAGTTCCCTTTTGGATATTAGACCCAGGGCTTAACGTATGTTTCAATATATCGATCTGACCATCTTGTGATGCTGTTTGTAAGGCTGTTGTCTCATCAGAAGCTTCCTTGGTCACATCAGCCCCCTTTCTTATTAGATATTTCACTATATCATGATGACCACCCTGTGATGCAGCATGCAAAGCTGTCCATCCAAAATCAGTACCCTTGTTCACCTCCGCCTCTTGACTGATCAAATGTTTAACTATATCAAGATGATCATTTTGTGATGCAACATGAAGGGCAGTCCATCCAGGGTTATTTCCCTTGTTCACATCAGCCCCATGACTTATAAGATATTTCACTATATCAAGATGACCACCCTGTGATGCAGCATGCAAAGCTGTCCATCCAAAATCGTTACCCTTGTTCACATCCGCCTCTTGACTGATCAAATGTTTCACAGTATTAAGATGACCATGTTCTGATGAGATATGTAAAGCTGTCCAACCAGTAGTTGTTTCCTTGTTTACATCAGCCCCTTGACTTGTCAGATGTTCAACTATACCGATATGACCATGCTGTGATGCGACATATAGGGCTGTTGTCCCATCTGTATCTCCCTTGTTAACATCAGCCCCTTGGCTTGACAAATATTTCACTGTGTCGAGATGACCGTGACCTGATGCCAAGCTCAGTGATGTTTGTCCTAAGTTATCTTCCTGGTCCACATTAGCCCCATGACAAATGAGATATTTTACGGTGTCGAGATGTCCACCTTTTGATGCAGCATGCAGAGCAGTCCATCCAATATTCGTTCCCCTTTGAATAATAGCCCTACGACTTATCATGGAAACGAGGTGAGAGTTTTCCGATGCCAGTTGCATTGTTGTGGTCCCTTCATTATTTTCTTGATTTATAAAATATTTAATTGTTTCTAGATGACCATACAGAGATGCAGCATGAAAGGCATTTACCCCATCATTATCTTCTTTCTTCAGATCAGCCCCATGACTTATCAGATATCTAACTGTATTTAGATGACCATTCTTTGATGCGATATGTAAGGCTGTCAATCCACTTGTTGTTCCCTTGTTCACATTAGCCCCTTGACTTATAAGGTATTTTACTGTGTCCAGATGATCATTCTGTGATGCCACATGCAGGGCTGTCCATCTAGTATTACTTCCTTTGTTAACATCAGCACCTATACTTGTCAGACATTTCACTGTATCCAGATGGCCATTTAATGATGCATCATACAGAGGTTCTTTCCCATCAGTATCTTCCTTGTTTACATCAGCTCCTTGGCTTATCAGATATTTGACTGTATTGAGATGACCATTTTTTGATGCAGCATGCAGGGATGTTATCCCTTTATTATCTTCCTTGTTTACATCAGCCCCTTCACTGGCTAAATATTTGACCGTGACGAGATGACCATTTTGTGATGCGGTATGTAGGGCTGTCCAGTCAGTATCATTTCCCTTGTTTACATCAACCCCTAGGCTTGTCAGATATTTTAATGTATCCAGATGCCCATCATATGATGCATAATGCAGAGCTGCATTCCCATTATTATCGTCATGGTTTATATCAGCCCCGTGACTTGTCAGACATTTCACTATATCCAGACGACCTTTGTATGATGCAGAATGCAGGGGTGTCTTCCCACCATTATCTCCCTTTTTCACATCAGCTCCTTGACTTATCAGATATTTGACTATATTGAGATGACAATTCTGTGATGAGGCACGTAGAGCTGAAACCCCTTCATTAGTTTCCTTGTTTACATCAGCTCCTTGACTTGTCAGATATTTGACTGCATCGAGATGACCATTCTCTGATGCGGAATGTAGGGCTGTCCATCCAGTATTATTTTTCTTGTTAACATCAACTCCTTGGCTTGTCAGATATTTCATTGTTTTCAGATGACCGTTAAGTGATGCAAAATTCAGGGCTGCATTCCCATCATTGTCGTCCTTGTTCAGATTAGCCCCTAGACTTATCAAATATTTCACTGTATCGAGATGACCAGTTAATGATGCAACATGCAGAGCTGTTTTCCCAGCATTAGATCCTTTGTTCACATGAGCCCCTTGTGTTATCAGATATTTCACTATATCGATATGACCATTCATGGAAGCTTTATGCAGGGATGTCTGCCCTTCATTATCTTCCATGTTTACATCAGCCCCTTTCATTGTCAGATACTTGACTGTTTTGAGATGGCCAATCAGCGATGCGGCATGCAGAGCTGTCATTCCAGTTCCGTTGTTTGTATCAGCCCCTTGACTTGTGAGATATTTGACTGTAATGAGATGGCCGTTTAGTGATGCTAATTGCAGGGCTGTGACCCCCTCTTCACCTTCCTTGTTTACATCAGCTCCATTATCTGTCAGATATTTGACTATATCGAGATGACCATTTAGCGATGCGGCATGGAGGGCTGTTAGTCTAGCATTATTTTCCTTTATTATATTAGCCCCGTGACTTTTGAGATATTTGACTGTTCGAATATAACCATTTAGTGATGCAAAATGCAGAGCTGTGTTCCCCCATTCATCTTCCTTGTGAACATCAGCTCCATGACTTATCAGATATTTCACTATATCCAGCTCGCCATTCATTGATGCAAAATGCAGGGCTGCCCTTTCAGAGTTATCTCCTTTTTTCACATCATCCCCTTGACTTATCAGACATTTCACCTTATTTAGATGACCGCTTCGAGATGCTACATGCAGGGATGTTATCCCATCATTATCATAATTATTTTCCTTGCTCCCATCCTTTCCTTGACTAATCAGATGTTTAATTATATCAAGTGCACAGCTCTCTGATGCATTAAGCAGGGCTGTCCATCCAGCATTACTTCCCATGCTCACATCAGCTCCCTTACTTCTTAGATATGCAACTTTATCATAAGTTTCTTTGTTGACAATATCCTTTGAACTTGACAGACATTCCACCATGAGATAATTAACGCGTGGTGCTGTATACCAGGATGTCGCTGATGCTGCGTTTAGATCTTTCCAGCCCTCGCACGTCTTGTTGATATCGCTCCCTGCATTATCCTACTCTTTCGGTTTTTGGTTCCCGTTGCTTTCATCGGCGATATTTTACTCGGATTATCTGATATTTCAAATTTCACTCCTGCCATGAGTATTTCAGTATATCGTTCAGGTTACCAAATTAGAATCGTTAGTTGATCGATGCAGTTGCTTTTCCATTGTGTGTTTAATTAACAATATGTGTATTTATTGTTTCCAGTATTCCCGTTAGTAGGTTTTTTTGGGGGGTAAAATACTGAATTTATATAGGCGAGAGAAATAAAGATAAAGAGTATGTAGCTCTCTGTTTGTGTTCATATCCATCCAACATCGAGCACAACATAAAATCATTATAAAAGCAGCGATCAAGGACTGAAACCTCCCTGATTAAAGCGTGTAAATATTTAGACTGAAGTATAAAACCGTGATTCATTTCATTCCACTTGTAAGGATTCAGATTTAAGTATAACATATCTCGCTCACTAAATGTGTTGGGTCACATAATAAGCCTTTATCTACTTATAGGTCATAAAACTGTCTCCCAGTGCTTGAAATTATATGCTTTTGTCAACTAATTTAGTAAGCAAGTAGATCATTAAAGTAAGAAAATGTATTTGCTTTTATGTTCGACCCATACAGCGGAAATACAGTCACTTCTGCCTTCTGTGTTCGCTGTTATTAAAAAACCTTTAATTGTCAACACAGTATAGGTAACAAATTATTTGCATAAAGTACAGGCGTATTGCAAATCGTGGTTATCTATGAGTGTCTCTCCCCTGGGCTTGCAGGCATGTGAGTCCGTAGGCTTATTTAATATGACGAGGGCCTTCTAAAGGCATATCGTTTCAAAATGTTAGGTCTTTATAGCTAGCCGATATCGGTTACGGGTCTGAATCTTGGAGTGCTGCCTTTCTTGTAGAAATAGATTTCTTGCTCGTGACCATCTTCACTCCGCACCTTCATTCACTCCAATTGCCCATCCAATCCAATAGCTTGCATAGGGTGCCACCTAAACGACCGTGATTCCGCTTTCTGGATCTACATATCCACAAAGATACATTGATGATACTAATGAAAATGTAATCCACCATTGAACACAGGCGACTAATTGGGAGTTCAGTCATACATCGTGATATCTGTAAGTCAGTTGGTGTAAAACATTATTCGCAAATGGCATTGTTAAACTTCCTCATGCAAGAAAAAAGGTTTGTTAAAAGATGAACCGTTTCCTTGAATAAATATTCATGTGAAACAATGATAGAATGATGAGAATCTTCATCACCAGGGGCACAAATCTACGACGATGAGTAGTCAATTAGTTCCTGTATGGGATGCAACGCGGCGTATATTAAACTTTTTTTGTACTTTCCAAAACATCATAATTTGTGTGTGTATGAATATGATTGTATGTATTACGCTGCGATTAACACAAAGTACAGTAGGTTCATCCATACAATACAGTGTACGAGATTGCATTTCATTGAACTTTGAACCAACAGACAGTGGATCGAATGCAGATTGTTCGCGTACAAAATGATGCAAAATTTGTTTGTCACACATGCTCCAGTGCGTCGGTGTCATTTTATTTCGAAACAATAAAACACATAATCATAACAAAAAGTTTATGAAAATTTCCCCGCTTTGCAAATATTAAAACGCGATTCATACAGATATAAATATTTGTTTAACTTAATGAACTAGGTTCGTCTTTTTCCACGTGTGTATGTGTTTACTGTGTGTTAAATAAAACTCTTCACACTTTTGATTGTAAATAATTCAACAATTATGACATGGTTTCTATTCATATAAGATGAGATGTAAAGTACAGTTGTGTTGCATAATCAAAAATATTGCATTTTCTAAAATAGATTTCAAAATGTGGTAGAAAAGGATTGGTTAGCTGTGTGCTGGTCAACGAGTGTGCATGAGAGTGTGTATCACCTGGGTTTATAGGGACTTGCCTTACATAATCAGGATTAAAATAATGTTTTGAAAAGTGCAAACCTGACAAAGGGTTGATTAAATATGCATTTCTGTCATCTGATATGTCCGAATCTGTGATATATGAAATTTCCAATGTATGACAAAGTCTTTGATTAATTGCTCAAAAGTCATGGTGAATTATGCACCACAACTAAAACAATTCAAACTTGACACTTTCACAGCTAATCTTCGCCTCAATATGAATACAATCCATGTCTATTGGCTTAACCTTTCTGTGATTCACACAACACAAGTGACAAGAATGTTATATATCACGGTATGTTTACAATAAACGTGTTACAAAAGAACTTGAATGTAACTTCCATTCGTTGTACTTTAATTTTTACAAATAATCGGCTATAGGTATAAATGTTCAAATATACATGCATAAGGCGCCATGTTTTGGAACTAGTCTTCCTTTTTCATAAAATTAGGACTAAACTGAGTATCAATTGCCACTATAAATAGGGACTTCTTTGCTAAATATGTATTTTCCTATACCACTACATCGGTGACCATGGTGAAGGCGGTCAACAAACGTCTGACGGAGAATCTGTTTGTGTTTTGGGGGCTAGGAAAACGTGTTTTCAATTTAAAAATTGAGCCCTTAATGCAGCGATCACTCTATATTGCTCTAACGACTCTATTATGATGGTTAGTGAGTCATACCAAAATACACTATTCATCACTTTAAAAACGTGACTAATATTGTGTACGCGTGCATTCAACGATATCCGAACAACATCGATTAAAGGGATCTAAAAAAAATACGCTGCCAATGTAACAACTAACACACGTTTTAATAACACGTGCATGACATGAATCAACTTAGTATACAGTGGTGTAGCGTCCGGGGTGTTTGTTTGTGTTTGAGTGTGTGTGTGGGGGGGGGGGGGGGGGCATTGGGGACAGGTGCCCCCTAAAAAAAGAAAATAGGGGGAATCAAGACAATCAGTCTGACCACGCTACGCCACTGCATATGGTACACTGGTAATGTTTTGTGAGTCATATAAGAAAGTCTCACGATAAATGAATGACATATATACGGTAAAATAAAAAGTGCTATTTGCTACCTAAAGCCATTGGTTTGTGAGGACTTAAATGATCCTCAATATTTCTTTCAAATTGAATTACAATTTCTTCAATAAGGAAGGTGACATTTCAGGGGGTTAATGTGTTTAAGAGAAAGTAGCCAGACGTGAAAGCTTAATAACCACTAGGGAAGTGAGCTTATACGATTCCATTAAAATTACTAGATCCCTTTAAATTGTCCCCGAGACAGTGTGAATAGGCGAAGACCGTGGAGGGCCAAAGTCGAAAATATGATTGAATTCACCAAATATGGACACACAATTGAAAGGTTCGCAACCCGTAACAATACATAATACAAAATTAACCAGCGTGCTGTGGCATGTGACGTTCACCATACAAACAATGCAGGTATCATGCTATGACGTACTGCCTTTACTGTCGTTAACAAGGGGAGTACTTTTAGGAGTATACATATACCTGTACCCTAAGGGTACACGTCTGCATCCCCTAGGGCGCAAGTATGCAATTTTCATACTTTAGGGTGCATTTCTGCTTGTTGCATAATACACACAATACAACAACTCCTCATCAATTCTTAACCAAGAATTGTTTCAAAATGTCTTCTTACTGGTATATTTTTACACTTTGTATGTATATTTCCTGTGAAAATCAGAGATATATCCATCACTTATGGCTAAATACGCATATATGAAAGACACAATCACCCATTTTCAAAGAACTTCCGCATGTGTGTATATTGTTATGAAACAGCTATGTGGCCAACTGCATTAATAAAGGTTCGTGAAACCATCCTGTTTGAAATTATACCCTCTTCCATGTGTTAATGACATACGTGCTTAAATGCATTATTGCGAGGGTTAAACATTGCCACTTCAAATCATTCAATACTAGATAAACTGCAATAATGATCTCACTTTAGCGAATTTTGAAAAATTACAATTATTCTGTAATTCAAGCACACTACTGGTTACGTCTTATTTTTACAAATTGTTCTAACTACCGTGGCAGCTCGGAGACCAGCCGCATCTGTCGTCAACATGTTTTCTTTTGCCAGATATTGAAACCCATCTTTGCACATGAAGTAATGTACATACAAATTATTTCCCTGTTTTTTTTTCATGCTTGGAAGTACAAATAAGTATTATCATTAACCCATCAGATAACAGTGTAGTACACGATGAGTAGTCCTACTATTCTCTGCAGCATGCCCGGCAGAAAATTGTTTTTGCTCTTTTTGCTTTTATAAAGCTTACTATCTCGGCCAATGTAGCCAATGCTACTCCTGGGTTAGTCTAGCTTTCGGGACTCTATTAAATCCCCCCACCCCTCCATATATGGAACGACGAGATTGGTTGCGCAAAGCTGATAGATGGCGCGCTTCATATTTATAAACGGCTCTGGTGCGATTGATCGGAACGCCCTGTGAATAGATCTGTACGCCAGGTGGAAAAAAAAAAGGGTTGATTAAATATGCATTTCTGTCATCTGATATGTCCGAATCTGTGATATATGAAATTTCCAATGTATGACAAAGTCTTTGATTAATTGCTCAAAAGTCATGGTGAATTATGCACCACAACTAAAACAATTCAAACTTGACACTTTCACAGCTAATCTTCGCCTCAATATGAATACAATCCATGTCTATTGGCTTAACCTTTCTGTGATTCACACAACACAAGTGACAAGAATTTTATATATCACGGTATGTTTACAATAAACGTGTTACAAAAGAACTTGAATGTAACTTCCATTCGTTGTACTTTAATTTTTATAAATAATCGGCTATAGGTATAAATGTTCAAATATACATGCATAAGGCGCCATGTTTTGGAACTAGTCTTCCTTTTTCATAAAATTAGGACTAAACTGAGTATCAATTGCCACTATAAATAGGGACTTCTTTGATAAATATGTATTTTCCTATACCACTACATCGGTGACCATGGTGAAGGCGGTCAACAAACGTCTGACGGAGAATCTGTTTGTGTTTTGGGGGCTAGGAAAACGTGTATTTAAAAATTGAGCCCTTAATGCAGCGATCACTCTATATTGCTCTAACGACTCTATTATGATGGTTAGTGAGTCATACCAAAATACACTATTCATCACTTTAAAAACGTGACTAATATTGTGTACGCGTGCATTCAACGATATCCGAACAACATCGATTAAAGGGATCTAAAAAAAATACGCTGCCAATGTAACAACTAACACACGTTTTAATAACACGTGCATAACATGAATCAACTTAGTATACAGTGGTGTAGCGTCCGGGGTGTTTGTTTGTGTTTGAGTGTGTGTGTGGGGGGGGGGGGGGGGGGCATTGGGGACAGGTGCCCCCTAAAAAAAGAAAATAGGGGGAATCAAGACAATCAGTCTGACCACGCTACGCCACTGCATATGGTACACTGGTCATGTTTTGTGAGTCATATAAGAAAGTCTCACGATAAATGAATGACATATATACGGTAAAATAAAAAGTGCTATTTGCTACCTCATAGCCATTGGTTTGTGAGGACTTAAATGATCCTCAATATTTCTTTCAAATTGAATTACAATTTCTTCAATAAGGAAGGTGACATTTCAGGGGGTTAATGTGTTTAAGAGAAAGTAGCCAGACGTGAAAGCTTAATAACCACTAGGGAAGTGAGCTTATACGATTCCATTAAAATTACTAGATCCCTTTAAATTGTCCCCGAGACAGTGTGAAAAGGCGAAGCCCGTGGAGGGCCAAAGTCGAAAATATGATTGAATTCACCAAATATGGACACATAATTGAAATGTTCGCAACCCGTAACATAATACAAACATACCCAGCGTGCTGTGGCATGTGGCGTTCACCATACAAACGATGCAGGTATCATGCTATGACGTACTGGCTTTACTATCTTTTTCAAGGAAAGTACTTTTAGGAGTATACATATACCTGTACTCTAAGGGTACACGTCTGCATCCCCTAGGGCGCAAGTATGCAATTTTAATACTTTAGGGTGCATTTCTGCTTGTTGCATAATACACATAATACAACAACAACTTCTCATCAATTCATAACCAAGAATTTGTTCAAAATGTCTTCTTACTGGTATATTTTTACACTTTGTATGTATATTTCCTGTGAAAATCAGAGATATATCCATCACTTATGGCTAAATACGCATATATGAAAGACACAATCACCCATTTTCAAAGAACTTCCGCATGTGTGTATATTGTTATGAAACAGCTATGTGACCAACTGCATTAATAAAGGTTCGTGAAACCATCCTGTTTGAAATTATACCCTCTTCCATGTGTTAATGACATACGTGCTTAAATGCATTATTGCGAGGGTTAAACATTGCCACTTCAAATCATTCAATAGTAGATAAACTGCAATAATGATCTCACTTTAGCGAATTTTGAAAAATTACAATTATTCTGTAATTCAAGCACACTACTGGTTACGTCTTATTTTTACAAATTGTTCTAACTACCGTGGCAGCTCGGAGACCAGCCGCATCTGTCGTCAACATATTTTCTTTTGCCAGATATTGAAAACCATCTTTGCACATGAAGTAATGTACATACAAATTATTTCCCTGTTTTTTTTTCATGCTTGGAAGTACAAATAAGTATTATCATTAACCCATCAGATAACAGTGTAGTACACGATGAGTAGTCCTACTATTCTCTGCAGCATGCCCGGCAGAAAATTGTTTTTGCTCTTTTTGCTTTTATAAAGCTTACTATCTCGGCCAATGTAGCCAATGCTACTCCTGGGTTAGTCTAGCTTTCGGGACTCTATTAAATCCCCCCACCCCTCCATATATGGCACGACGAGATTGGTTGCGCAAAGCTGATAGATGGCGCGCTTCATATTTATAAACGGCTCTGGTGCGATTGATCGGAACGCCCTGTGAATAGATCTGTACGCCCGGTGAAAAATTCATCGATATATATATATATATATATATATTTTTATATACGTATTTTCATGGAAAAAAAAAAGAAGGAAAAATCAGATCAATGATGCTGCGCAGAACTCTCGTTGGTGGTGCTATAGGGGGATAAACCGATAAACCATATCGATACACAGTTTAGGTTTTTAAACTACTCCTGGGTGGAGGGCAGCAATTTGAGTGACATAGCTTGTTGAATAAAACATAAATCCTGGAATATCGACTGGTTTCGAATTCGGGATTGTCGGGATCCCCTGATTTTGAGTCAGACGGCCATCCAATCGTGCCACAACACCGCTACACACATTAAGAGAAACAAACTAAAATAACATAATAGTACTAAAACAACTTAAGTTTCTCATTTGCATAACCATGTTTATTTGTTTGAGTGCTCAGATGATTCTTGAGTGATCGCGTTCATGCGCATGCGCATTAAATCTTCTGCTGTATTTGTTCTTTTCATAACAATAATGATAACAGGCGACCCTCTTTTACATTATGAATAGTGACCCTAATTTAGTATTATAAATAGCGATCCCCTTTTATATTATGCATAGCGGTCCGTACGCATAGCAAGCAAATCTGCTAGGCCTGGTATACCATTAGGGCATGTAATTCTACATTTTTTTGCTGTTTAAATATATATTTTAATTTTCAAGAATAAGGTGAGTGGTTCCATCCATACAAACAGAAGTAAAAATGGTTTGGGGTTATTCACATCATAAAGAAGATAACAAAAATTAGGGATTCAAAGAGGCAGTTGAGTTTACGTATAAAATGGTGCGAACAAGTAGACATCATTCTGCTTTGAGTTGTTTGTAATTGAAATTCGAGTAGATGTTACCGAAGGGGGTTTGACGTGAGGGTTTGTGCTCTTTGTAGGTGTGTGCCGATGGGTTTGCATGAATGGCTGTAGGGCGAGGGATGTAGCAAAGTTATTTCCTGTTATCATGAAATAACCTGCATTTGTTTGTTGAGCTTTTTTCTAGAGTGAAATAGAATATTATACAGTTGTTGAATGAATATGTTAATGTGGGCATTTGTATTGTACATTTTATACTATACCAGTTTATTGAGATTGCCGACAACAACCTTTCATTTACATTACATACACACACAAACAAACACATTCACACAAAGACGAACCTGCAGTATCATTGTCCTATATAAAGAAGAACAAAGAACATATAGCTCGTTAGATTAAGTTTACATAATATAATATTTATTACTATGAACAAAATACACATCAAAGTATAAACGTGGCATACATAATTTGTTTAAGTCTAGAATATCAGATGATACCACTAAATCGTATGACTTCAACATAATTTATCATACATAACATTATTTTAATGTATAAACGATCAATTTAATTACAATTCCATTTTTTGTATTTGTCAAACACTGGAAATTCTGTTTTTGTAAACATGCATTATTATATTATAATTTGAACAATATTACATTATTATTAATACAACAATAAATGATATATATAAAGACTACAAAACGGTCCCACAAACATGCACAATCATAAATCTAACATAATGATGCAATTCATAATGACACATCTGTGTGTAGAATATTAATTCTCCGTTTGACTGATTTATAGTCGAATAAGTGAAAATCATCATCAATAATTAAATTTTAATGTATATTATATGAAACCATAAACAATGTATCTTGTGAATGGATAAAATATTCATTTTCATGCGACTGATCAATTTAATCATACTTATATTTTATAATCCATTATTATAATGTGTATATCATATAAAACCACAAATATGAACATAGAGTCATTACTCCTTATAAACAATTTTTATGTCACCATTCATTTCATATTATTTGCATTGACTACATGGAACGCTTCGATCCCCATAATTTATTCCTAATAAATGAAATAGGCCATCATTATTGCCACAACAAAATCAATAGCTATCTCCACCTCATGCAACTCAACATATTTTGAATCAACATATGTTATTTCACAATGAATTCCACTTAATAATCTTTTTGTTCACTGTTCATCATTTATACAACACATTATATAGTATCTCCTTATTTTCCAAATCAAAATGCAATCGGCCTTTTATTCAACGAAGCCACCGATGCATACGTGTGAACAATTAAATGTGAACATTTTAAGAAAAACACATTCAGAATCAGCAACAAGGAATACTAATGTGACACTTTGTGTTAATTGAAATCACTATTATCATATATCATGATATAATTGTGTATATGGTGTAACATAATTGTTTACATGCAAAAAAACAACACGGCGCTTCCTTTTACCCACTCGCATACGACTGCTGCTATCTGCAATTTTCCTTTACATGTTTCCGTTGCACAACAGTGACGTCACTGCAATGGGTTTATCTACTTCATAAAAAAAATAACCACCCAAACATTTGAATCCTATTTCATAAGGATTCTTCTAGAATCCATTGCTTATTCAAATCCTATATAACGACAATGGTATCACACATAAGGGGCACAAACCCATTTGTTAAACAAAAGGTAATTATAAATTGTTGAAAACAAGGTTACTTTCAACAACCTACCATTCAAAGTGATTTTGTACGCAAGTGAAACATCTTGCTATAACGAATAGATTGTACATGTATATTCAGTCTGAAAGAGGTAAACTAATTGTACACGAACAAAATACGTGAAACCACTTGGTAGCATTATGACCTGCTTAGCTATAACTCCATTATCTGTCTCTGAATAGCATTCAAATGCATATATATACATGTATATTCATTTTAGATATTCATTAAAACATTTCTTCATATATGTATGTACAATTAACTACATTCGAAACAGACCGTGCATCATATTTGAGACTTATTGCTTCATCTAAATAATAAATCCTATTTTACAATTTTCTTCTAGAATTTAAAGTTTAGTTAGACTCTCTATTGCTCATTTCCGTCATACAGAAAACAATGGGGGTATCTACAAATTGTTGAAAACCAGATTTCTTTTCCAGAAATTAGGTATTGTTGTTTTCTTATAAGCATAAACCTACGATTGAAAGTGATTTTGTAAGCAAATGGAAAGTCCTGCTATAACAATTATAATGTATATGTTTATTCAGTCTTAAAGAGGTAAAGTAATTGTACAGGAACAAAGTACATGAAAGCACTTAGTACAATTTTGAGCTGCTTAGCTATAACTCCATCCTCTGTCTCTGAATAGTATTCAAATGCATTTATATTTATTTTAAAAATAATTTGTTAAACATTTTCTTTATAATTATGTACATACAATTTACAACATTTTAAACAGAGCATGAATCATAAGTGTGTTATAGATGACGCTTATTCGCGTGTTGTTGTTTTTTGTTCTTAAAGAAGCAAGCGAAATAGGTGATTGATTTAGAATTTTCCTTTTCCATTATATATTCTGCAAATTGTTGGCAACAGATTTTACTCCGCAATCTATTTCTTTGTATCGTTCCACTGTCTACATATTATTAATATACTTTTTAATATAATTTCCTTATCAATGATTGTCTTGGTACGTACCAGATCTTAAAACAATAATACCAAACACACTGGATACATTATGCATTTGACGAACTAGTATTGATATATAACAGTGACGTATGACATGGTTTGCACATACTTAAAACATTTGTTCATTAATCATAATTACAAAGATATCATGATACCTGGGAGGAGAATACAAAGGAGAACACTGTAATTGACTCATGTATATACAAACATGATGTTATAAAAGCTTTACAAAAATACAAATGGCAATAAGACAACAAGATGTTCTGTGTTAAATATATCAATACAACATTACACATATACAGAATATTAACAGGGATTTACACGGACAACATCATTATATTTCACATATTTTGTATATGTATTGTATAATCTTAAATATCAGCATAGGAATTTTAAAAAATCCTATATTGTAAAGTACAATCATTAATAACATTTGTTATAAACATTATAATTTAAGTATTTGCATGCACTTTATTAGTACTTTACATTATTTTGATAGTACTAAAACAGATGACTTTCCAATAATATTCAAGGTAAGTAATTAACATTTTACGCAAATTGTAAGACACTCATATGCTGTATATTATATACCACACTTCATGATATTATACATACAATAATCACTATTTCACAGTTGTGATATACAACCTATGTGATATACAAGATTGCTTTCGAATAAATTTGTATTGTTGTTTTCTTATTAGCATAACCTACGATTCAAAGTGATTGTGTAAGCAAATGGAAAGTGTATATTCAGTATAAAAGTACTGACACACGAGGTAAAGTTATTGTACACGAACAAAGTGCATGAAAGCACTTTTTAGAATTTTAAGCTGCTGTTACTCCATTCTCCGTCTCTGAATAGTATTTAAATGCATTGATCATAAATAATCTTTAAAACATTTCCTTCATATATGTCTATACAATTTACTCCATTGAAAACAGAACATGAATCATATGGTTTGTGACGCTTTTAATTGCGTATTGTTGTTTTTTTTTCACAAAGAACCAAACGAAAGAAGTGATTGATTTTGCATTTTCCTTTCTTCATTAGATATTCTGCAAAATGTTGGCAACATGCTTTTGAATAGACTTTACTCGGCAATCATTGTCTAGGTATTGTTCCATTAGATATACTGTAAACATTATATGATTTGTAATACATTTTCCCTAGAAATTATTGTCTCGGTATATAACAGATCTTGAAAAAACAATAATACCAAACACGCTGAATACATAATGCATTCGACGAACTGGTATTGACGTAGACATGGTTTACACATAATTGAAACGTTCATTCATTGATGCATAGATTGATCATAATTACACAAATATCATGATACCTGGGAAGAGAATAGAAAGGAGAACGCTGCAGTTGACTTGAAAAAAAAAAGATTTTATACAAGATACAACAAAAATGATACAAATGCTAAATGAAGAAAACGAGCTATTTCGTGTTAAAATAATACAAACTTACCCATACACAGAATATATAAAACATACATGTGCAAAATCATTATATTGCACATATTTTGTATACATCTTGTATAATCTTGAATATCAGCATAGGAATAACAAAAATCATATATTGTAAAGTACAGTCATTAATAACATTTGGTATAAACAATATAATAGATGTATTTGCATGCACCTCATTACTACTTGGTATTATTTTAATAGTACAGATATAACAGATGAATTTCCAATATTATTCAAGGTAAATATTAAAATATTTAACATTTTACGCCAATTGTAAGACATTCATGACCTGTATATACCACACTTTATGATATTATACATTACAATAATCACTATTTCAGACTTGTGATATACAATCCATATAACATATCATATTCAAATGACCGCCTCTAAATAGAGCTCCTTTCAAAGGCACTAACAGATAATACTAAACAATTATAGGCACAGACGGACATCGGATTCAGATTAAAATTTCTTTGTACAATCACGGACCTTTGTACGTCCGTGGTCCAAAGCTCGTAAACGTACTAATACGTGTTTCATTAGATGTATGATTGAATAATAAGTTAAACGAAAATTACGTAACGGAAATAGTATACAAGAAGTATAGTTCATTGTATATGAACATATTTTTCTATCTATAGCAAAACCTTGCACTTGTCAGTAAAAATCAAAATGTAGTTTTCCATACCATTAGAAAGGCATCACCACTAGCTTTCACTTGATGCTTTGTTCTCACAAATTGGTCAATAATTTGAGAAGATATTGTTGTTTCAATTTGCACACATTATATGAACTTAAAATGCTCATTTCTTCAAAACATTTACCGACAAATGCAGGGTCTTGCTATTGCCAGTCACATAATAAACACGTTGAATATAAAACGTGAACAAAATATATCGAAATATAATCATTGCACTTACCATATAATACATAATAATGTCAACATTTTCTACCTTGTGAAATAATTGTTATGGTCTAAAAATCAAAACAGGAAGGCCAATATAAATATCAATTTCAATGACTATCTTGCTCGTGAATGCCGCGGAAATCGATACCAAAAGCTTTTACATCACATTATAATATGGATGTGGTGTTATTGCTTATTGTATATTATACAATAAGCAATAACACCACATCCATACAAAGCAAATGTCAAACAAAATGCATTAGTAACTATTATATAACGCCTTAGAATGTTCTCGTGTTGTGATTGGCTGAATTCAGGTCACATGCTATTCAGAAAAAATGATCTATCTGCACTCAGTAACTGACGTCAGCCGTGCTATAGTCGACTATTGCACGGCTGACGTCATCAATTAAAGGAGTGATGTACCGGCGGTACACCCTACACGTTATTAAACGTACATTACGCGTCGTGTGAACATGCATGCATGCAGCGAGCTTCGCTGCATTTTTATAAGCGTGCTTTAATCGTTGTTTGTTTGTTTACTTATACTGCGTTGCGAGTTTACTCTGTTGCTCGGACAACAAGCGCGCTAAGCGCGCACAAGCTGTCTGGTCGCGTCGTTAAGATGTTCATAAAGGTTGTACACACGTCAGGTACTTTTAATTATCCCGTGTACAAAGACCGCGTCGCGTTTAAGCGTTCTAAGTACTGGTACTACGCTTAGTTCTCGCACTTTGAACTCAAGTACCTATTTCACTTGGATTATTCATCTTGGATTAAAATATTGACTCGCACCTTCTTTGGATTGTTTATCTGGATAACATTATTGACATTGTTTGTTTATTGTACACTGGATCTAACATGTTACATGGTATGTATATTACTTTATACGGTGGCGAATTTTGTGTTATTAAACTGAAGATGAACTAGGCCTAGCGAATGTTCTTGATTGAACGTTACTCTGTATACCAAAAAGTTAACTAAATATGCAGTGAATTCTCTTGAAGCTTTTGCAAAATATGTAGGGCTAAACTCTCTTGATTGAGGATGTTGATCATTTGAAAGCGGATGAACTAGACAAAGTGTTGAGTCGCTTTTATGCTGGTTTGAGAAAGGATGACGGGACATTGTACACAAAAAAGAGCATTCAATTTTACGGCGAGTTCTTTTGGAACTGGTTAGAGCTTCATGGACATGTTGGAACGGCATCGTTTTTCCTGGGATTATAAAAACACATTTTGTGTCAAAAGTGTAGTTGTTATATAAAGAAAATAATTAATGATTTCTCGTGCGATGTTAGAACGGCATCGTTTTTCCTGGGATTATAAAAACATATTTTGTGTCAAAAGTGTAGTTGTTATATAAAGAAAATAATTAATGAGTTCTCGTGCGAGGGCAGTCTATTGCACTCAGCGTCCTCCCAATGTCCTAATCCTCAAGTGCCACCTTATTGGAAGGCAGATTGAATGACATTAAACAATATATCAAAAGCAATTTCTATACAAACTTGACAATATGCACTGAAAATTCAACCACGTACGTGAAAAGTGCAACTGCACATTAAATGGACATGAAATACTGCAATCACTTAGCAATGTAAGGGTAGCACGAAAGCATGCAGTAACAAAGAGTTGACCATAAGCGTGCATGCAAGTTCTTGGTACTTTATGAATGGCAAGTAAATATTCCACTCAATGCTCAGTAGCATGCATTGTGTGAATATGCTCCTTGGCTCTGTTTATCCCACCGGCATCGGCCTTCTCAAGGGCATCATCAAGGTCACGTCGATGACCACCAGTTCGCGTCTTCCAGTCTGCAAGGACTTTTCGAACGGCTCTTCTGAAGTCGTTGTTAAAACCAATTAATGTTGCTTCGGCCTCGTTATATTCCGTATCGTTAAGAACATAGCAGAAATGGTGGAATTTGTCGTGAGGGAATTTCTTTGACAGTTCATAAAGCTCGCCCTCGGTCACAAACTCTGGAGACCTGGGAGGAGAAAGTTATTCACGCATTCAAAATTCCGACAAAGCACATGTATTCATAGTTATTGGTTAATGTATACATCTAATTATTTTAGATAAGACTTACACTAATTCGGATTGGAAGGATCTTGAAAGAGGGATGGGGTTTCCCGAGGCCCACAACAAACATGAGATGTTGGTTTGGAATATAATTCCCTTTTTACACTGTGTGTATGTGTGTGTGTGTGTGTGTGTGTGTGTGTGGCGGGTGTAGTATATAACCTCATACCATTCTTGGAGCCTATAATGATACATAAATGTTTTATAAATCTATATAGCTGTTTTCCGTCTTTATTCTGAGTGCATGACGTGATAATTATCCAAAATTAACTAATTGTCTTAAACTCTCCTACTTACCCGAGAGTTACGCTGGGAGTAGTGACCTTGGAGGGACTTGTGTTAGCACAACTAGCAGCATCACCCCTTGACAGATCATCATCTACAAGAATCACAATAACAATGAGGGGTATGATGAATGCGGCAATTGCAAATTTTGTCATGTATCAAGCTTATGTTAATAACAATATCGCATGATAATGGACACGCAATTATCATTATGAGACAGTCGTTCTATGCAAAGCATGTTTGTTGTGTCAAAAATGACGAACATATAGCACTACCATAATTGGTGCCAATTTCAAAATACGCAGCATTTTTAATATAGGGATGCATGTTTATGTCAACTAGCCAAAATCTGTCCGTATAAACTTTTTAGTCAATCGTTGCACTAATGTCAACATTTCGTGATATGAATAGACCCTAATTGGGACATCAAAGACAATCGATGGACGAATTCTGATAAAATGCAAGCCTCCTCGGAATAAAAGTTTGCAACTCTTTGCACCTCACTTCTGTCAAAAAGATACACATACCCTTGTAACCCGTTCTAAAAACAATGTCTCTGGTCATTTCTTGCTTCAGTAGCAACGATAAGTGACTATCGTCTGGGCTCTGGGTCAAGTCGAGGGCGAACATCTCGTTCCTCCAAACTAGTCCACACAGCAGAGAGTATGGTACGACCTTTTAATATAATTAAGATGAAAATATTATATAAAAACATTATTGAACGTTGAAAAAATATACATTGAATATCTAGTGCAAATAACATCTCAAATTGATGAAAAATAATAATATCGAGTTCATAGAAATGATCAGAAAAAAGTCTTAAGATATAACAACATGTGAAGGACATTTAAAAATGGCATTTTAGATCATAGTAGATGTCATAATTATGTTGAATGTTTTAAAGTATAATATACCTTTGTCGACACTTGGTCTGTCGGCTTACTGTGCAAGGAGCAAGTGATAGTCAGATCATCTTTCACTGTCGCGCTGATATCCAAAATATCTCTTGCCAAGACAGGCCGGTACTTCAGCGGCAAGTTCCCTTCCTCTATTTTTATCAGCTACAACACAAATGAGAATCTTGATTTATCTTACGTTAAAATTAATAAAATGCTATGAGCTTTAAAATATTTTAAACAAATGAAAATAATTGTTTTATTTAAAGGCATTTGTATTTGTTATTTGACCATTTGTCTTTAAACAAAATCACTTTGTCTTAGGGGGTGGGGGTGGGGGCACCTGGGGCACAACCACTGTGTGTGTAACCTCATTATAATTTCTTGTTGATGGGCATCAGTTAAATTATGAATGTATGTACTGCGATTCATTATTCATGAATAAACTAAATATTGCATATTGCGATTAGCAATATCTTGTGACATATCCGGGTAGTAGGACATGGTATAACATAACCGATTCGTACATGCATATTGTGATAGTGATCATTAATATGGAAGTTATTCCTCAAAATCATGATAAGTATTACTTTAAATATCTTTGTATTAATTTAACGTCCTTCTCGAAATGCAACAATATACTTGGTAATATGAATTATCGACCAAAATCATTACCAAATCCTCAAGATAGATTGTAATTTTAAAATTGTCTTGGAAATTGGTCATGTATATCAATATAATTGTAAACGTCAGTATTGTAGGGTCGGAAACATGTACGAGACAGTTGACCATGCCCTAGGAATTGGCAAAATGGTGTTAAAATGGGAATATTACTAATAACATGAAGCGTGCCCCTTTTAAAGTTAGTTTAAATAGACTGAAACTGGAACTGAAACTGAAAGTGAATTCAAAAGTGAATCAACGTATTATACTCTTACAATGTTACGGTGCGAGAAAACAATCAAGTCACCTCAAACTGTCCTTTTAGTGTGCTGAACAGGTACACGTGAAGAATCGGTATACGATCATCTGGTAGTTGGGCTGGGAGGAAGGGTACGAAACAGACCCGCTTAGCCTCAACGAACCACGACTTCACCCAAACCCAGAACCAGGAGAAGTGTGTTAGTCGCACTTCTATCCTGTCTTTGCTGAAACGGCATTCCGCTGTGTCATCAAGAGACCACGGAGGATCTGTATTGGGTACAGACTCAATCAATCTGGTTTGTTCTTAACAATGGAAAGATGAGACAAATTGGGAGGTCAAAAGAGCCCCAGCTTTAAGTCCTTTGTAATAAGTTATGAGGATAGTCATTATAAATCAATTCGGTCCCTGTTAGAATTACATAACACAGTGATGATTATAAAACGATATAGATAGTGAACTTTGCCTCTGGAAGTATTGTGAACGTATATCTTTAGGATAGACTGTTTCTGCTATTAATAGATTGCAAAAGCCATACATTTCTGATTCTGATTTACTAATGTAGCAAGAAAAGACATTGCTCCAGTTAGGTCTATGATATACAGGGGCCGCGGAAAGGTTTTGAAAGTGAAGGGGGGGGGGCTGACCACATTGGGCTGTTATTATACTTATTATTTTATGCTTACGTATTTCTTTATTTTAAGCCAAAAAAAAGTGGGGGAAGGGGGATTGCAGACCCCAGCCCCCCCCCCCCCCCCCCCCGGTTCCGCGTCCCCTGATATAGACAGAGTAAAATGCAAATACTTTCTGTAATTTCATATGTTTTATACATTGCTTAATGGTATAAACTGTATTGCAAAATATCCCCAGAAATGTAGCAAAACAGGTATACTGTGAGTTTAACAATCCAAACTAAATTTCGAAAGAAAAACGCATACCGGAATCATCACTACTTCTAGTGAACACCACACTTTTCACACTCTCCGGGTCAGTGAAGATGGCGCAGTGGGGCATCGACACTGTGATCGGCTTCTTAAACCTCAGGCCAGAAGGCGTACATCGGATGCCAAAGTTGACCATCATATCATCATCTGGCAGGACCAGGTCATCAGGAGGCCTCGTCAGGACCTCGAGTAAAATTTCGTGCGAGGACCCATCTTCCAGAGCTCCGGGAGGTATGGAGATAGTGACGTCATAATGCGCAACGCGCAGTTCGCCACCAAGATGGTCAAAAGTCCCACTTGCTCTGCCCAGTGATTGAACGGTCGTAACACCTGTGAACATACATATAATTCCGAGTTCTTAACACAGAAATAGTGTTTATTTATGGCACAAACACAACGCTAATATTATAACATGTCAAATTCACCAAGGAGCGATCGTATTAAGCCCCTCAAAAAAAGTTCGGAAACTCAGCTTTGACCGAATATATATCATTCTTATTCATTCTATTTCCCTTTAGATTGGTACATTATTAGTAATTTATTTCAAATCGGGGAATACATAGTGCGTTTCAGAATGGAGGACGGTCAGAAGTCAAATGTCGTAAAATGTGCCAAGAGTATTCAGTTTGGAAATTTTACTCTTGTGTCGTGTTTTTTTAATGTTCAAGTTGTATCGAAGATTGTAGCATGTTAAATTATTTAAACGTGGTATTATTTGAAGGCCACTTGCTTGTATTTTCAATTCGATTATGTCCGTAGCAATTGTATTAACTGGTTACGTATGGTACAGCTTTATACGGGGAGAGTCGAAAGTGAAATGTTGCAAAATGCATTTCCTTATCAACGTGACCATTCAGCGATGCGTAACAAAAGCGTAATTATTCCTCGAGTATCCTCTCTGTTCAGATAAGCCCCTTGACTTATCAGATATTTCACTGTATTGAGATGACCTTCACCTGATGCCAAATGCAGGGCTGTTACCCCATTTGTTTCATCCTTGTTCACGTCAGCGATTGGACTTATTAGATATTTCACTGTGTCGATATGACCTCCAACATGATTTCATAAGAAAATAGATATGTGCCTCAGTCTTTCAGTTTGGGTATAAAGTCGCAATGGGGGTTTAGTACATAGAGCACCAAAATCATAAAAAATTGTCTTTGGCTGAAAATTTCAACTTTACGGAATTTGATACCTACATGTGTCATCTACATTCTCTGAAAATTTCATGTCCTAATTCGATTGTTTTATACCGAAAATAATGATTTTTCTGAGCAACCTTCAATTCGGTTTCGGCCTGAAACTCGGTTTATCATCGCTGGCTGTTCATGATCGATCGTTTGTGCATTGATTGAGTGGCACCCGACCGCTGTGTGCGAGCTAGCTGAGCCGGAGCGGAAAGCGCTGTGATTGGTCAGACTGACCTGAATAGAGTTGTACTGGGTATGTACGTTGTGTTCATTTCCGGATAGCGTGCGCGACCTACTGTATAATACCGCATTGAATCGCGCCTTGTTATGTAAATTATGTAGCTAGCTTTTCCTCGCATTATCAAAGCGCATCGTGTGCAGCCTACCGCATCCTACTGTATTGAATCGCGCTGTGCGGCTTACCGGTACCGGTACCTACCCTATTGAATGACATGGTACTGCGTGCATGCAAAATACGCCTCCCCGGTGCGAAGTTCATTGTGTATAGTTCAATGTTGCGGTAACGATCGGGCAGGATGAATGAGCAGGTGGGTCGATATCGCCCGACCAGCGAGGACTGAAGTTACCGCTCTATTGTACCATTCATTGTGATCGAGGGGGTCATATGCCAGCTAGCCCGCCGGGTTAACTTGCATGCAATTGTACGAAACTGGAGCGGCTTTGTACAAATTTTACTGTATGTTAACAGTAAACTGCGCATGCGTTATATTGTTTGTTGATAACGCTATTTTCACGATCGATTGTGAAAACGAACGGTCAAACCGAGAATTTGTTCAACCGCTCGCTCGCTCTGTGAGGATGCTTTTCTGAATGGATGCGAAACTTTAGAAGCGATTTTCTCTGTTGTTTGACAAATAGCTGAGCTCTGGTCCGCGTTATTAAATTGCGTTTTTCTTTCCTTCATGACAATTCTATGTAGCAAGTTATATATCATTTTAAAGCTGAAATCCGAGAGAATTCAAAACAAGTGACAGAGGGGGACACATATAATCGATCAAACTTGAGTTTCCGAACTTTTTTAGGGGGCTTATATACAGCGGCCTAATTTATCTCAATAGTCCGAGAGCATGTTCAATAATTGTGGCGGGAACTATTATATATATATATGTTTTTTCTTCAAAGACTTGTATATATCTGGCTTCACATTTATCAGCAATCTAAATTGAATGAAATTATCAACATCAAAGCGGCTGGCACTCATATTTCGGATTTTCACCGAACCTAGACCCACTCATACTGTCCATAAGACAAACCTTACACATCATGCGTGGTGTCCTCCTTTGAATAATTATAGTTAACAAAAAGGAGCCATTGAATTCATGTCAGCAGCACTAGACGAAAATTATTTATAATTTGTTGTAAAATTAAATGCATTGGTAATTTACCTGTGCCGTACTGAGGGTCAGTTCCGGATGAATACCTGACAGGAAAACAAACAGATATGACCCAGTATGTATTGGTAGTCAACAGGGACATTATGCCGGAACGAAACTTTACATTTTGTATATGCTTATCTTCGTAAAGGGTTTTGAAATGACCACTTTATATACATTTCAGGAATTCTGGAATAAACATATACAAGAATAACTAATCTCGTACAAATTCATTGAAGAAGGTCCCTGGTTGAAATTAGCGATATGATTATTTTCAGCATTTCACGCCTTAGGAAGACTACAACCATAATTAGTGCATAATCAGTTTTCTGAATAACACCGGGATTTTATATAACATTCTTACAAGCAAGCGTTAATAGTCAGCCTTTAGAATAAGGAAGCTCATGAAGATACATGAAGTACTCCTTTGGCAACTGTTTAAAACACACGAATATAATAGTAAAATACCCGTTCTTAAAATCGAATTAATGAATTTTTTGCCCCTGTCCAATGTGTTGGTGTCTTACTAGATATGTTTAAGATTGCTGTGTCAGATACAAACCGTTTATCCTTCCTCTCAAGATCTCTTTCTGCTTCAATTCGTATCAGATATTCCTCAACATCGACGTGACCATTCTGCGATGCGTGTTGGAGGGCTGTACACCCATTAACATCTTTCAGCTTCCAGTCGGCTCCTTGACATAAGAGATGCTTCACAACATCAAGATGCCCATTGGATGCTGATGTATGTAAAACAGTAATTTCACCGACGGCACGAGTGTTGATCTGAGCGCCTTCTGCAAGAAGATATTTCACTGAACCGAGATGACCATTCTGTGATGCAGCATGTAGGGCTGTCCATCCTTCAGTAGTTCTCTTATGCACATCAGCCCCTTGCCTCATCAGATATTTAATTATATCGATATGACCTTCCAATGATGCTACATGCAGAGCCGTTGCACACATAGCATCCTCCTTGTTTACATCAGCCCCTTGACTTGCCAGATATTTGACTATATCGAGATGGCCATTGTGTGACGCAGCATGCAGGGCTGTTGTCCCATCACCATTGCCCATATTCACATCAGCCCCTTGCCTCATCAGATATTTAACTATATCGATATGACCTTCCAATGATGCTACATGCAGAGCCGTTGCACACATAGCATCCTCCTTGTTTACATCAGCCCCTTGACTTGCCAGATATTTGACTACATCAAGATGGCCACTGTGTGATGCAGCATGCAGGGCTGTTGACCCATTATCGTCACCCTTGTTTACGTCAGCCCCTTCACTTGACAGATATTTGACTGTAGGGATATGACCACTATATACAGCAGTATGCAGGACCGTCAATCCATTATTAGCTACCTTGTTCACATCAGCCCCTTGATGTGTCAGATATTTGATTATATCGAGATGACCCATCAGCGATGCAATATGCAGAGCTGTCAATCCGTCATGAGATCCCTTGTTCACATTTGCCCCTTGACTTGTCAGATATTTGACTGTATGGAGATGACCACTACCTGAAGCAGTATGCAGGACCGTGAAATCAGTGTTATTTACCTTGTTCACATCAGCCCCTTGATTTGTTAGATATTTGAATATATTAAGATGATCACTCAGCGATGCAGCATGCAGTGCTGTCCATCCGGTACTATTCACCTTGTTCACATCAGCCCCTTGATTTGTCAGGTGTTTGAATATATCGAGATGACCATTTAGCGATGCAGCATGCAGAGCTGTCATTCCGTTATTATCTTCTTTGTTTACATCAGCTCCTTGGCTTGTCAGATATTTGACTGTACGAAGATGCCCCTCATGTGATGCGGCATATAGAGCTGTTTGTCCAGCAATATTTCCCTGGTTTACATTTGCCCCTTGACTTTTGAGATATTTCATTATATCGAGATGACCATTCAGTGATGCAGTATGCAGAGCTGTCAATCCGTTATTATCTTCTTTGTTTACATCAGCTCCTTGGCTTGTCAGACATTTGACTGTACGAAGATGCCCCTCATCTGATGCGGCATGTAGAGCTGTTTGTCCAGTAATATTTCCCTGGTTTACATTTGCCCCTTGACTTGTTAGATATTTCATTATATCGAGATGACCATTCAATGATGCAGCATGGAGAGCTGTAAATCCGTTATTATCTTTTTTGTTTACATCAGCTCCTTGGCTTGTCAGATATTTGACTGTACGAAAATGCCCATCATTTGATGCGGCATGTAGGCTTATCTGTCCATTATTATTTCCCTTGTTTACATCTGCCATTTGACTCGTTAGACATTTGACTATATCGATATGACCATTTTGTGATGCAGCATGCAGGGCTGTATTCCCACCACTATCTACCTTGTTCACATCAGCCCCTTGCTTTATCAGATATCTGACTGTTCGGAGATGACCTTTCTGTGATGCAAGATACAGGGCTGTTGTCCCACCATGGCTCTCCATGTTTACATCAATCCCTAGATGTATCAGGTATCTAACTACGCTTATATTACCATTCTTTGATGCAGCATGAACGGCTGTAAGTCCGTTAGATGTTCCCTTTTGCACAGCACCTTGATTTATCAAATATTTAACTGTATCAACATGACCATTCAGCGATGCATCCAAAAGCGCTGTTCTTCCTCGACTATCCTCCCTGTTCAGATCAGCCCCTTGACTTATCAGATATTTCACTGTTCCGAGATGACCTTCACCTGATGCTATTTGCAGGGCTGTTACCCCATAAGTATTCCCCTTGTTCACATCAGCGCCTCGACTTTTTAGATATTTCACTGTGTCGATATGCCCTCCCTGTGATGCGATTTGCAGGGCTGTTGTCCCATCAGTAATCCCCTTGTTTACATCAGCTCCTCGACTTATCAGATATTTCACTGTGTCGATATGCCCTCCCTGTGATGCCATATGCAGGGCTGTGACCCCATGGATGTCCTCCTTCTCGTTCACATTAGCCCCCTGGCTTATGAGATGCTTCACTGTATCGAGGTTACCCGTATATGATGCTACAAGCAGAGCTCTTATCCCACATGTATTTCCTTCGTTGACATCAGCCCCTCGATCTGTTAGAGCAGAGGTTAGAGCATTGATGTGGCCATCATGAGGTGCAGCTGTAGGCGTATACAGGGATGTGATTTCTTTACTGTCTCTCTTGTTAATACCAGTCCCTTGACCTTTTGGATATATGAATGTTTTTTTATGAAAATTCTCTGATGCTTCATGCAGGAGTGTCCATCCCTTATATAACTGGTTCATATCAACCCCCTGCCAAATCGTATACTTCTGGTTTTCGGTTTTTGCTGTCTTAATCAGCGGTACTTGTTTTGGATTAACCGTGTAATTTTCAGATTCCACTCCTGCCATGGTTAATTCGTTATATTGTTCATATTACCAAATTAAAACGTTGATTGTTTTGGTTGTCTTTCCACAAGTTTGATCACCAGGATGTTGATTCATTGCTAACATTAAAATCCAGTAGGGATCTCTCTTTATAATTCAAACGGAATATTTCTCATGATATGGACAAATGGTTGTAGTTAACGGTTACATTCATCCATGATATAGTAGAACCGCCACTTTAACCCTGTGGATAGAGCGTATTTAAATGTCCAGACTTCGGTAGGAGATATAGATATTTCGTCCAATCCAATGTTTAACAGATGTGCTTTACATGTTCAATTCACATTCAATTGTTAATCGTTACAAAAAGTGTTTCGTTCCTTTATTCAAATCCCAGGCCTCCTACCACCTATCTCATTGAAAGGTCACCTTACAATATGTAGATCCTGAATTTGATTCCGGTCTAAGCATGGTGTTCGAGTACTAATTCTTCATTTCGCGGGAGATATGTCCCGGAAATTCTTCTTTTTCGGACGTGCTAAATATCGATAGCGTGTTGGATGTCATTGTCAAGCTATTAAGTAGGTAGATCATTAAAGTAAGAACACGTAAATTTTGACCAATACAACGACAAAATCAATCATTTCTCCCTTCCTGGTTCGCTGTTATTAAAAATCCTTAATTGTTAACACAATATAAGTAACAATTATCTCGCATAAAGTGTAGGCGTACAGCAAATCGTAAATGTTTACGATTTGTATTTTCTTTTCCCCTGGCCTGCATGCAGGGAATCAAATGGCTTCGTTGGTTCGACGAGTGCTACTGTCAAAATGAGATGTCTCTCGTCTAGCTGATATCGGTTCCTGAATCTTTGGCTGCTGCCTTTTCTGTAGAAATTTATTTCTTGCTCTTGACCATACCATCTCCATCATGTCCATTTCCTTCCTCATGTTCCTCAAATGGCTCATTCAACCCGTTATCCTATAAACGGTGCCATACGGTGAATACTGTGCCGGTCTATATGACCGTGGTGCCGTTTTCTGTTTCATATATCCACAAAGACACATTGATGATATACAACTGAAAATCTAATTGACAGTTCATAAAGTGATCGGGATTAGTCAGTCACAAGTCGTGTTTGCTGAGTAGCGTAATCACGAATATTATAGTATCCGATCACTTAACATAAAAATGTCAAAATTCGTAATTCTAGAACCAAAGTTTGAAGATTGAGTAAAAATCCCCTACAAAGGTGATGAAACGATGGCTGAGGAATGAGAATCCTCTTAACAAGTGACATAGTTGTCAGTACCTACTGTAGTTCTTGTTTGGGATGCAACGTAGCGCATACTATAAATACTTATTATATCCTTTCCGAAAACATGATTATTGTGTGTATGAGTATGGTTGTATCATATCACGCTGCGATCCATACGAAACACTATGCTTTTATTTATGCAATACAGTATATGAGGTTTCATTTGATTGAACTTTAAACCTACAAACATAACAAAATCGATATTGACAGTGGATTGAACGCCGATTTTTCGGTTAACCAAATAATTCGAAATGTGTTTGTCACCAATGCTCCAGTACGCCAGTGTCAAATGTATGCACATTTCCCCGCTTTTACAAATATTATACGTCGTAGTACCACATTGCTTTACTATAAGTTAAACAAAACTCTCACACTTATGAAGGTAAATTAAAAGATTATGACGTGGTTTGTATTCATATTAGAGAAGAAGATTGGTGTAATAACGTGTACATTTTGGTAGGGAATAGCGGTAATGCATAATTCATATAATTAATTAATGAATATTTTCGAAAGTAGATTTTTATTTATTTAATTTCATTTCATTTATTTATTTTTAATTTCCAACATATAATACATTTTACAGTCATACAGAACATAGGTATTGTAATTTTGCAATTGAAATCATGATAAGTGAACATAATTTATAAAACTAGTAGTTGGAAATGGAGAGCGCTGCTAAAAAGCGATGCTTGTGCAATGCAGCGCTCACGAAAATATGTTACTACAAAACTAAACAAAATTACTCTAAGAAAACAACAACAAACAGAAAATAATATAAAAACTTACTTATGACAGAAAAATAAAAATGTAAACATCATAAAAAAGAACTACCAGAAATACTTTAGAAAAAAAGAAATAAATGATATGGGATATAGAAGGAAAGGATGTTATTTTGCGTATTTGTGGGGGATGTGAGATAGTATAGAAGAAATAGGAAATCCGCCAAGTTGGCCAGTTTAGGGCATCGGCGCACGCCGTATTGATTGCACGATCTAATTCTTAAATATGCTCTAACCTGAGAGGGGATTGCTGAATGATTCTAATCAGCTTGATATGAACACAATAGATAGTTCTTTAATTTATTTTTAAAGTGATTGAGGCTAGGGTATTCTTTATTGTATCATCAAGATTATTCCAAAATTTGGGACCACTAAATGTAAAATTTAGCTAAGCGTGTTTTCATTAAGGGTAAATGATATGCCTCAGAATTTGAGTAGCTATGTATACACTGGCGTACTGGTGGGGGGGGGGTGGGGAGGGGCTTGGGGGCGCTCGCCCCCCCCCCCCCCCCCCCAAATAAATTTAAATCATGGCTTTTATCTCATTCAATAACAGTGATTGAAAGAAAATAGTATTTCTTTAGACAAGAAAACTCAGATTTTACTTCATGTCAAGTCAAATTTCCTTCCCAAGAATGCACCAGATTGCATAATTTCAACTAAAAATTGCAAAAGCACCTTTACCGTGCACCCACCTACCATCACACCCTCCCATCACCCTTCCCCCTCTCGGTTATCGTTTCGCTCCCTCGGGAATCGGTCTTGTATACGTCTGGAATACAATGTTCATGTTGTTTTGTCATAAAAATAATGCTTTTGTTTGCACTGTTTGAACTGAATATGTCACTTTGCGAATATTATTTTGGGGGTGAATCAATCATAACCTCTTCTGGTTAAGAATCATGACGATGATGACGCACTAACGCACATTATAGTACATGTCGTCAAGTCAGAATTTCCTTTCCAGGTATGCACCATATTGCACAGTTTCAAGTCCAAAAATGCAAAAGCTCCCTAAAAAAAAACACCCTCCCCTCGCTCGGTCGCTTCGCTCCCTCGCAATATCCGGTTGTGATGTGGATTTTGAACTTTAAGAATATTATTGTTTAAAACGAGTTCGTTTATTGCAAAGTTTTGTTTAAGAACTGTCTGTTCAAAATTAAGAACCTGTGTGCTTCGATGTAAGCTTTAATATAAATCAAACTCGTGTGTATTTCTTAAACTATTCACTCACAAATGTGCCTAGAATTGTATTATGGTAACATACGGGCATAAATTACATTAACAATGTTGTATATTAACATTAATGTAACTTCCATTCGTTGTACTTATCATGATTATACACATACCATAGGGGTAAATGTCCAAGTACACATGCAGAATGTGTCATGTTTGGAATGAATCTTCTCATTTTCATTAGATTAGGACCAAACTAAGTATCAAATTTACTATAAATGGGTTTTTCTTTGATAATTATCACTTTCCCTATACCACCACATCTGTGGACATGGTAAAGGTGGTCCAACAAACGTCTGACTGAGAATCTAATTGTGTTTTAGGGGCTATGAAAACGTGTTTTTGTTTGTTGAAAAGTGTGCCCTTAATACAGCGATCACTAGACAGTAAGTGTAGAGTCATACTTATACAGACTGTCCCAGATAAAACGAAACCGGGTTTCATGGCAGAAATGTTCTGTCATAATGAATAGTTTCCTTGATGATATATATATGTCTGGAAAGCTCTGTGTCCCTTCTTTCATTTGATGTACAACTTATGGCACATAATTCAAGCATGACTCAATTAGAACAATGGAACGGGGTGTTACCAATATTCCATTTGCACGCATACATTTTAAGTTTGGGTGAGTTTTAAGGGTTGTAAACGTACTTATTTTTAAAAAGGACAAACTCCACATAAAAGTTCATATTTTTATCTTTTACATGACACCTCATGCTAAACAAATAAATGATTTATTCCAGAGAACGAGTACAATGAAAACATGACTGAATTCTGCCCAAATGAGTGAAAGTTGAGTAAGAAGTCGCTCAGCTTTCCTGAATTAGCAGCTGACAATGGACTTTGATGCATGAGTGAATTTACACAAACATGGGGATCAGGGAAAACATGGGAAACAGGCTAGATCAGGAAAGTTACTCATTTGGGCTGCAATCAAGCATGTTTTCATTGTACTCGTTCTCTGGCATAAATCATTTATTTTTTAATCATGTGGTGTCATACAAAAGATAAAATTATGAATTTGTGTGCGGTATTGTCCTTTTTCAAAATAAGTACGTTTACTACCCTTAAAACTCACGCCAAAACCTCACCCAAACTTGCAATTTCTGCGTGCAAATAGAATCTTGGTAACACCACTTTCCATCGTTCCAATTCAGTCATGTGTGAAGTCATGTGCCATAAGTTATATATCAAATGAAAGAAGAGACACAGAGCTTTTCAGACATATATATCATCAAGGAAATTATTCATTATAACATAACATTTCTGCCATGAAACCCGGTTTGGTTTTTTTCTGGGACAGTCTGTATAGACGCTGAAAAAGAGACACTATTCATCACTTATCAATACGTGACTGATATTGTATTGAGTACGCGCGCATTCATTATAACGATATACGAACAAGATTAATTAAAGGGATCTAAAAACTACGCTGCCAAATGCAACCAAAATACACGTTTTAACAACATGTGCATACAATAATTCAATTTAGTACTCAGTGGTGTAGCGTCCGGGATGTGTGTGTGTGTGTGTGTGGGGGGGGGGGGGGGGGGGGGGCTTTGGGTACAGTAATTGCCTCCTAACAAAATAACATAGGGGTAATACTTTGAAATTAAAGAACAGTACCCCCAATAATTAGCGTGCTCTCAAGACAACCAGCCCGACCACGTTAATCCACTGCATACGGTAGACTGGTAATGTTTTGTGAGCGATATGAGAAAGTCTCATGATACATGAATGACATACTGCAAAATAAAAACTGTGATTTGCTGCCTCATTGTCATCAGTGTATACATCTTATTCTCTATATATTTCAAAATAAGTCATATTACCTTACAGGGGTAGTTCAGTTTTGGTAGAGAGGGCGCTGCACAACACAATTTTTTCGTGAGTTAATGAAAAACTGAGCTTCGAATTTGAAAGAACATGCAATTTCAATGGCGGAATAAACTTTATTTGGTCAAAACCGGTTCAGAAATGGCTAAAATGTCAATAAATATATCCGATTGTATTTATTTGGGTCCCAAATAAAAACGATAATTTTTTGAACAAAATAAACAAATAGTGACACTAAAAAAAAAATTAAAAGCGGTTTTTAAATGATCTCTCTATTTAATCATTATTTCAACAAAACATCACATGCATAATTTTGTATGAAAAATAGTTGAAACCAATGCCTTATTAGAAAGCGACCTATTGTGTTTTAATTGCGCTTTTTGAATGATAACAGGCTTTTTACTTAGTCGTTTATTTTTGTATACCTTTCGAGCATGGTGGGGTTATAAATATTAGTTTGTTATGTTACTGTGCAGGTTTTGGTTACTAAAGTTCAGGCTTACCAAAAATGTACTACTCCTTTAATTAAAGAAGTGGACTTACAGGGGTAAATGTGTTTTTTTTTTGGAAAAAGGCCTGAAAGTTTGAGAACCACAAGAGAAGTAAGTCTAGACGATTCCGATAAAATATTTCTGAATTCCTTTAATTGGTTCCCGAGACGGTGTAAATAGGCGGAGCTCGAGTAGGGCCAAAGTCGAAGCCAAAAGCCAAAGTCGAGAATCCTTAAAGTGGCCAGGCAAACTAAACGCATGTTATCTTCTGTTCATCTCTATTAGTGTACACATCAACTATTTGTAAACCATTTGACCCAAACATATTTTGTTTATTTTAAAACATTTCAGTAATTATTTTCTCCATATTGTAAAGCCTATTGTTGACCTGTTGTGACATCATCAGCCATTCACTACTCAGTTACAAAGAAGTTACCTTCACCCAAGCTGAGTGCCTAATCACAATAACATCACACGGTTGAAGAATACCAACTCACACACCTTCAATTTCAATAGCTGTTGCTATGTCAGAAGAAAAGTACTGTCTAAGCTGGGAGGTATGCAGGGTATGCTTTTGTGTGGATGTTCTGTTTGTACTTTCATCTTTTGTTAATCTCATGGTAGCTGACCAGTGATTGACAGATGATGTCACAACAGGTCAACAATATAATTTACTCTGGAGGGTTTTTTAGGAGGTGGGGCTTAGCAACATGAATAAAAGGATAAAATGTTTAAAAATAAACAAAACATATTTAGGTCAAACCGTTTACAAATATTGAATGTGTACACTAATGCAGATGAACAGAAGTCAACATGCATTTGGTTTGCAGGGCCCCTTTAAACAAATAAAGAACAGTAACGCCAATAAAATCATTCCGACAACGCTATACCGCTGCATGCGGTGTGCTGATATCGTCATGTGAGTGATATCCGAATGTTAAATGAAACCCATGCGGCAACGTTCAAAGTGACATTTGGTACCTTATAAATATTGCTTTCGGTTTGTAACGAATTAAATAAATTTCAATACTATTTTGAAATTAAATCATCATGTCATCAATAACGAAGTAGAGATTTTAGGGGTAATTGTCTATATGGGAAAATAGCAAGACGTAAAAGCTAAAGGGTCACTGGAGAAGTAATTTTAGTCGATGCAGATGAAGTTACTGAATCTCTTTAATTGGTACTCGAGACGGTGTGCATAGGCGGAGCCCGCGTAGGGGCAAAGTCGAAGATATGATTGATTTAAAGTGATCCGTGTAAAGTGTCAGATATTGCACAAAATGACATTTGAGACTTCAATCCTATATCAATATCATTGTTAAATACAATTGAAAGATTTGTGAAAGTTTGAAAGAAAACGAACGCTGTTTAACTATTGAACAAAATATTGAGTTCATATTTTATCACCGAATACTGATGGCCTGTCGTAATTTTGTCCTTGTAATAATCATCCGTTTGATCTTGACGATATCCGCACCCGTGTATACAGACGGTACGGAATTCATGGAATGTGCGCACGCTCGGCTCAACAGTCGTATATCGGAAAGGTTTCCCACGCTCGCTGGCCGGACGTGTTCAGCTATAACAATTGTACTTTTTATCAAAAGCGTTAGCTAACGCTTTTGAAATAATGATTTTCAATGATAAATATCTTCATACTAAAGGGACATTTGAAAAAATCTAACCCTATTTTATTCTTCTCTTACCATAAGCTAAACAACACGGCAGAAGAGAAACGAGGAAGCTCCAAGTATTTTTCGTGGAGTTAGACACTTTACAGGCATCACTTTAACCAAATATAGACACATAATGAAATGGTTCGCGAGCCGTAATCTAATTTAACCCGTTCCTTTCGATATTCCGGATTTCCCATAGACTTTGTACGTAGCCCAACCGGTTTTCAAGGGGAGTACTTTTAGGAGTACTTACCTGTATAGTTAGGGTACACGTCTGCATGCATCCCATGGGGCGCAAGTATTTAATTTACAGTGGCCTTTAGGGTGCTCTTCGGGTTGTTGGTATGTTGCATAATGAACCTTTGTTTATTTTAACATATTTTAACATTTTGTATGTACTTTGTCTATGAAAATCAGAGATATCCATCACTCCATGGCTAAATGAGCATAGATTAAAGACGAAGTAACCCGTTTTCAAAAGTCAAAATAATTTGCGCATGCCTGTATACTGTTGTAAAACAGCATCTAAAACGGCCGGGCTATGTGAACTCTTTCTACGGCACTTCCCCCCCCCCCTCCCCCCCCCCTCCCCCCCTCCCCCCCCCCTCCCCCTTAAGATCTCGACCGCGAAGCGGCGGATCGCCTTGAAAATGTGCATTCATGTTGAGTTAAGTATATAGAATACAATGGTAATTTGAATGTTTTCAACAATTCATTAATTTGCATATTTAAGGTAATTTACGCAAATAAAGTCGTAACATTCATATTTGTATGTTCTTTAGACCATTTGGAATAATAATACAACAAACACATTTGGAAGGGATAGGTTCTTCCTTATGTTTTCTATTATTTGTATAAATAAGTACAATATATCGGAAATAATATCGCTGGTGATATTCGTTTGTCTCGCAATGTATGGTCAAACTAGGAATCTAAAAGATCATGACGTTTCGTATGCCGCTGCAATACTTTGTCAAATGATATTATCGAATGTAGACAATCGGTATTTATGCTCTACCGTGGCTCCCAACGCAGAATCTCATATAAGCGAGCATGTACCCGATAGGTCAAAAACGGGCCGCGTCGATTGGCCGGTGCACACGGGCACTCAACCAATCAACGGGACACTGGTTCGGTCCGCCTACCGAACCAGCGTACGATACGTCGCCATGACACTCCCCTACAATCCGGCCCCCCACCGGTTGATTCGAAACTCACGGTCGAGCCAATCCACCTTCTTGCTACAACGCTCGTATCTACGTATCAATTTCAGGGCAGGGCGCCCGTATGTTCAATCAATTATAGTAAATATATTATCCATTGCGGTTATAGTATCGGAAATAATATCGCTAGTGATATTCGTTTGTCTCGCAATGTATGGTCAAACTAGGAATCTAAAAGATCATGACGTTTCGTATGCCGCTGCAATACTTTGTCAAATGATATTATCTAATGTAGACAATCGGTATTTATGCTCTACCGTGGCTCCCAACGCAGAATCTCATATAAGCGAGCACGTACCCGATAGGTCAAAAACGGGCCGCGTCGATTGGCCGGTGCACACGGGCACTCAACAAATCAACGGGACTCTGGTTCGGTCCGCCTACCGAACCAGCGTACGATACGTCGCCATGACACTCCCCTACAATCCGGCCCCCCACCGGTTGATTCGAAACTCACGGTCGAGCCAAGCCACCGGTCGAGCCAAGCCATATAGTTGTAATATTATGCTAAATCAGTTAAACTCTTTTATTGACCGATATATTGTCTGATGGAATCCAAATTATAGGGCTGTTCGATCTGATTTTGTTTGTGTGTGTTTCATTCATCCCCATCCGTCAACTGGAAACTGTTCAGACGTTTTGTAAAAGAGGGACAGTCCCTTTAATCTATGTATTCTAGTTTAGAAACAAGGAAATTCATAGTTTGTGGCAGCTCGGAGACCAACAGCATCTGTCGCCAAAATGTATTTGCCAGAAGGTGATATCCATCTTTGCACATGCAGTCATGTAAATATATTATATCCCCACTATGATTGTAAAGGGGTAGTTTAGTTTTGGTAAATAGAGGGCGCTGCACGAAATAATGTTTTGTGAGATAATGAAAACATGAGTGTAAAATTTGAAAGAGTATACAATTTTGATAGCAGAATAAACTATATTTGATCAAAATCGGTTAAGAAACGGCTGATATATCAATGAATAATCCGATTCTTATCAATCTGGGCCAAAATATATTTGATTATTTTGTTTAATTAAAAAAATGCTTAAACTTTTGTTAAAATGTTCAAAAGATGTTTTTAAATAGTTGTTGATGATCTCTCTATGTAATCATTATTTCAACAAAACATCACATGCATAATTTTGTATGAAAAAAGATTAAAATCAATGCTTTTTTAGAGAGTGCCCTGAAGATTGTGTTTTAATGGCCCGTTTTGATTGATAACAGGCATTCCACTTAGTCGTTTGTATACCTTTCGAGCATTGTGGACTTATAACTATTAGTTTGTTATGTTAGTGTACCGGTTTTGTTTACTTAAGCTCAGCCTTACCCCTTTAATGTCTCGCATATGTTTCCGTGCTTATATAAAATTTACTATCTCGGCCAATGTAGCCATTTCTACTCCTGGGTTAGTCTCATCGATATCCACACTGGATATAGCACGCTGCACACTGCCGAATGCGCGACGTTGAAGCCGCCACAAATATCTTAAAATACACCCAAGACAACAAGTGCTCAATTCACCCGCGTAAATCGATTCACGCGAGTGAATGGAGCACTTTTGTCTTGGGTGTACTTTTCACACTGTCGCTGGCTTCATGAAGAGGGCGCTGTTGTTATATCAAATATTTGTTATATCGATGGTTAGTCTTGGTTTCTGGACTCAATTATACTCACTGTGATTAAATACACCTTTCACCCGCCATCATACGACGAGATTGGTTGCGCAAAGCTGATAGATGGCGCGCTTCATATACGGCTCTGGTGCGATTGATCAGAACGCTCCCAGTGAAAAATCAGACCAATGATGTTGCGCAGAACTCTCGTTGGCGGCGCTATAGGGGGATACCATATAATAGTAATAGTAAAACAGCTTTAGTTTCTGATTTTCATTCCTATTGTTATATCTTTATCAGTGCTGCGAGGATTCTTGCGTGAACGCGTTCATGCGCATTCGCATCAAATATTCTGCCTTATTTTTTTTTACCCTTTGTGTATCATAATAGTACAACATAATGGCATGTAATTCTACATTTTGTTGCTGTTTAAATATATAATTTTCTCTTCAAGAATAAGGTGAGTGCTTCCATCCATACGAAGAGAAGTAAAAATGAGTTTTGGTTATAAACATCATGAAGAAGATGGAAAAAATTAGCAAATCCAAGAGGTAAATTGAGTTTACGTATAAAATGGTGGGAACAAGTAGACATCATTCTGCTTTGAGTTGTTTTTAATGGAAATGCGAGTAGATGTTACCGAAGGGGGTTTGACTTGAGGGTTTGTGCTCTTTGTAGGTGTGTGCCGATGGGTTTGGATGAATGGTTGTAAGGCGATGGATGTAGCAAAGTTATTTCCTGTTATCATGAAATAACTCGCATTTGTTTGTTGTGTTTTTTCTAGAGTGAAATAGAATATTATACAGTTGTTGAATGAATATGTTAATGTGGGCATTTGTATTGTACATTTTATACTATAGATATACCAGTTTATTGAGATTGCCGACAACAACCTTTCATTTACATTACATTACGCACACAAACAAACACATTCACACAAAGGCGAACTTGCAGTATCATTGTCGTATATAAATAAAATAAACTTTAGAGAAGAACATACAACTAGTTAGATAAAGTTTACATAATATAATATTCATTATTGTGAATGGAATTAAGAATACAAAACATCAAAGTATAAACATGGCATACATAATTTGTTTTAGTCTAGAATATCAGATAATACCACTAAATCGTATGGCTTCAAAATAGTTTATCATGCATAACATTTATTGTATAAACGGTCAATTAAATTACCTTTCCAGTTTTTGTATTTGTCAAACACTGGAAATTCTGTTTCTGTAAACATGAATTATTATAATATAATTTGAACAATATTATATTATTATCAATACAACAATATGATACATAGACAGACTACGAAACGGTCAAACAAAAAGGCACATTCATTAATATAACAGAATGACGCAATTCATGACAAATCTGTGTAGAATATTCATTTCCGTTTGACTGATTTATAGTCGAATAAATACTAATCATCATCAATAATTAAATTTTGATGTATATCATATGAAACAATAAACAATGTATCTTGTGAACGGATAAAATATTCATTTTCATGAGACCGATCAATTTATTCATACTTATATTTCATAATCCATTATTATAATGTGTATATCATATAAAACCACAAATATGTACATAGAGTCATTATTCCATATAAACAATGTTTATGTCACTATTAATTTCATATTTGCATAGACTACATGGAACGCTTCGATCCCCATTAAATTATTTTCTAATTAATGAAATAGGCAATCAACATTTCCACAAAAATCAATAGTTATCTCCACCTCATGCAACTCAACATATTTTGAGTCAACATACAATATTATATTTCAAAATAAATTGCACTTACTAATCTTTTTGTTCACTGTTCATCATTTTTACAACACAATTTATCATAACTCCTTATTTCCCAAATCAAAATACGATTGGCCTATACTACAACGAAGCCACCGATTCATACGCGTGACCAATTAAACGTGAACATTATTAAGAAAAACTTAGCACATTCAGTATCACCAACAAGGAATACTAATAATGTAATACTTTGTGATTTTTGAAATCACTATCTTCACATTTCATGATATAACTGTGTATATTGTGTAACATAATTGTTTACATGCCCACACCAACATGGCGCTTACTTTTACCCACTTGCATAAGACTGCTTCTATCTGCAATTGTCCTTCACATGTTTCCGTATGTTTCCGTTGCACAGCAGTGACGTCACTGCAATGGGTTCATCTACTTCATTTAAATAATAACCGCCCAAATATTTGAATCCTATTTCAAACGGATTTTTTCTAGAATCCATTGCTTATTAAAATCCTTTATAAAGACAATGTTATTATAAATAAGGGGCACAAACCCATTTAAAAAAAAGATAATTATGAACTGTTGAAAACAAGATCTATTTCCAAAATAGACATTGTTGTTTTATTTTAAGCAAAAACCTACTTTCCAAAGTGATTTTGTACCGAAGTGAAAAGTCTTGCTATAACGAATATATTGTACATGTATATTCAGTCTGAAAGAGGTAAAGTAATTGTACACGAACAAAGTACGTGAAAGCACTGGGTAGAATTATGACCTGCTAAGCTTTAACTCGATTCCCTGTCTCCGAATAGCCATTCCAATGCATTTGTATATTCATTTAAAATATTCATTAAAACATCTTATTCATGTATGTATGTACAATGAACTACATTCGAAACACCATGAATCATATTTGAGATTATCTGCTTCATCTAAATAATAAGCACCCCAAAATTGAGTCCTATTTTACATTTTTTCTTCTGGAATTGAAAACGTAATTAGACTCTTTATCGCTCATTTCCATCATACAGAAATATAATGGAAGGATATATCAGGGACACAAACACATTCGTTAAAACAATTAGGTAATAATAGGTATTGTTGTTTTCATATAAGCATAAACCTAGGTTTCAAAGTGATTGTGTAAGCAAATGGAAAGTCCGGATATAACAATTATAATGTACATGTATATTTAGTCTGGAAGAAGTTAAGTAATCGTACACGAACAAAATACGTGAAAGCACTCGGTAGAATTATGACCTGCTTGGCTATAACTCCATTCTCTGTCTCTGAACAGCCATTTAAATGCATGTATACATGTATTATTAATTTTGAATATTAATTCAACATTTTTCTTAATTTATGCATGTACAATTAACTACAATCAAAACAGACCATGAATCATTTAATACTAACTGCTTCATAAAAATAATAAGCACCGAAATGATTGAGTCCTATTTTACAATTTTTCTTCTAGAATTGAAGGCTTAATTAGACTCTCTATTGCTCATTGCAATCCTACAGAAAGACAATGGCAGTATATATCAGGGACACAAACATGTTCGTTAAAACAATTAGGTAATTATTAATTGTTGAAAACAAGATTTCTTTCAAAATAATAGGTATTGTTGTTTTCTTATAAGCATAAACCTACCATTCCAAGTGATTGTGTAAGCAAATGGAAAGTCCTACTATAACAATAATAATGTACATACAGGGTGTCTCAAAATGAATGGTACAGTTGGAAAATATTTTTTTTTAGGTATGAAGGTAATTTGAAAACATGTATATTTGGTGGCATAGTAAAGACAAATAATCAGGCTTCCGGATTAATTTGATTTCAGCTTAAGTGGATGTATCAGTCCTGAGATATGGTCATTTGTTTGCAAACATGTCAAGTCCACTTTGTGCCAATTTACGAGCTGTGCATTAAACGACTTACCAACATGCAATTAGTTTTAGAGCAAAAATGTAGCAGGTAATAAGCCATTATTAAATTGGCTAAATATGGTGCTTAACTGTGTTGTTACAAATGTCTGAATTACATTTAAGTAGATTTCACGCCTTTTGTTCGATCAACAGAGGCTTTACAAAATCTTCAACGATTCGTCTACTGAAGTAGTGTTTGAGCATGAATGAGTATTATTACAATGCGAGCCTTTGCTACACTTTAAAATCAGCTATCCCTTGAGTAAACTAAATTTATGGTCTCCATATTCGAATGCAAAGCCTAACAAATGTATACAATCAATGATGGACAACAGTAACAAGGCAAACGCCTTCAGCTGTACGATACCATTCGGAACTGGCAAAAGAGATAGTAATATGAGGTGATCATAATCTTGAAGCAAGGTAAATTTGGAAGAACTCTTTACAGAAAACTTGATTTTTAGGGAGATTGTACCATTTTAACCACTGTTAACCCTTTCAGCGTCAGCAGTGACAAATATAATTATACTCTAGCCATAATTACATCGTTATAATATCATAAGTTTTGATGAGAAATCCAAATGTGTGCAACGCATGTCCAACGCTATTTTAAGTGCAAATATGCAAATCGGCACATGTAATATGGTACCAAATTATTTCAAATATTATTATATCATCATATTTTAATAATTTGTTTCCTGACTGTACCATTCTTTTTGAGACACCCTGTATATTAAGTATACAAGTACTGACACACGAGGGAAAGTAACTGTACACGAACAAAGTGCATGAAAGCACTTGGTAAAATTTTGAGCTGCTGTTACTCCATTCTCTGTCTCTGAATATTATTCAAATGCATTTATATTCATTTTGAAAATCATTTGTTAAACATGTATACACAATTAACTACATTAAAAACGGAACATGAATCATATTGTTGTGTAACGGATAACGCTTAATCGCATGTTGTTCTTTTTGTTCGCATAGAACCAATTGGAATAAGTAATGGATTTTGCATTTTTCCTTTTCCATCAGATATTCCTCAAATTATTGGCAAAATGGTTTTGAATGGAATTTTCTTTACATCGTTCCATTATGTATACTGTATACATATCATGAATATGCCTTTTGAATACATGTTCATTAGCAATAATTGTCTCGGTATATACAATATCTTAAAACAATATTTAAAACGCAATGAATACATAGTGTCTTTGACGAACTGGAATTAGACGTATATATATAGAACATGACATGGTTTAAACATAATTATAACATTTGTTCATTGATGCATAGATTGAGTATAATTACACAAATATCATGATACCTGGAAAGATAATAGCATGAAGAACGCTGCAGTTGACTTGAATGCAACAGAATATACAACAAAAATAATACAAATGCTAAATGAAGAAATCGAGCTATTTCGTGTTAAAATAATACAAACGTACCCATACACAGAATAGCCTATATAAAACATATTTACATGGACACAATCATTACATTGCACATATTTTGTATATGTCTTGTATAATCTTGAATATCAGCATAGGAATAAAAAAATCATATATTATAAAGTATAGTCATGAATAACATTTGGGTATACAAATTATGAAAGATAGATCATTAATACTTGGCATTATTGTAATAGTACTGAAACAGATGAATTTCCAATCCTATTCAAGGTAAATATTCAGATATTTTACATTTTACGCAAATTGTAAGACATTCATATACTTTATATACCACACTTCATGATATTATACATACAAGTATCACTATTTCAGACTTGTGATATACAACCCATTACCCATAACATATCATATTCAAATGACCGCCTCTAAATAGAGCACCCTTTCAAAGCCACTTCTTCTTCTGTCGTATCCGACATCTACACAAGTCCAGAATATTAGATATTTGACCATGACTGTGCACATCGCAGGGCCTTCTCGTTTGCAGCCATCACATCTTCTTGACTAAACTGTTCCTCCAGGTTAGGATATTGAAGGAGGTGTTGCATGGTTTGTGATGCGCCACAGTCGCAGTTTATGTTGTCATCATCTGTATATCCCCACTAATAGCTAATACTAACCAATAATCGTCACAGACGGACATCGGATTCAGATTGAGATTTCTTTGTACAATTATGGACATTTGTACATCCATGGTCCACAACAGGTAAACATACGTAAATGTTTTCCATTAGATGAACGATGAAATAATACGATAAACTAAAATTACGTAACGGAAATAGTTTAGAAAGAGTGTAGTTCATTGTATATTAACATATTTTACCAGCTACATCAAAACCCTGCACTTGTCGGCAACAATCAAAATGTAGATTTCCATACCATTAGAAAGGCATCATCACTAGCTTTTAGTTGATGCTTTGTTCTAACAGATGTGGTTAATTGTCAAGCACATGACTACTTCGAATAATCGCACAAACACAAATGGTCGCCTCTAAATAGAGCGCCCTTTCAATGGGCACTAACAGATAATAACCAATATATAGTAACAGACGGACACCGGATTCAGATTCAGATTTATTTGTACTATCGTGGACCTTTAGACGTCCGTGGTCCAAAACACGTATACATGTACAAATACGCTTTTCATTTGATTAATACTAATTAATTTAACTATAATTACGTAATAAAATCGTCATCATGGTGTTATCTATAACAAGTTAATATTACATATATATAACAAAAATTTGAACGATTTATAATACAACAGGGCAATTCCACGCCAAATGAGCCAAAAGTGGAAAAATGAAATGAGGATTATTTCTGATCTTGTTTATTTTTTCTGGATTATTTTTTCATAAATCGTGATCACATGATATCTTTCAGTTTACATGATTAAAACAAATATTGGGCGTCTCCTGATAGGAGAAACAGACACCATACATGAACCCATACACATGGGACTACACAGTGCCTATTTCTAGATTTTCTTCATTTTTTGCATTCCTTTCTATTATTTTTCTATTTTAAGGTACCAAATTGGATGATTGGATATCTCAATATGTGTTCACATTAAAATTTCATTTTTTTGAGAGCCCTAAAGTATATTTTTAATGAATCAAAAACTCTGTCCTTCCGTTAATGTCCTTCCGTTACCGAACAGTGAAGCAATTAACTTCTTGTAATTTATATTCCAATAGACATATTTGTTTCAAATAAATGTTGTAACACTCTTTGAACATTAGGGAATGGACTATGAGCCAATACAACATGATATCATTTGAAACTTCACAGAGATTGGATCATAACTCAAGAACTTGAAAATCCATGTCCATGTTGCCGTCCTTCCGTTACCGGCCTCATTAGTGTCCATATCTAATAAACGTAATGTAACAAAAAACAAACAAAAATAGGAAATCAAAGGTGTCCCACCAAGAGTCTCATAAATGTTATTTACAATGATGAATCATAAGCAGGATCCTGGAATTATTAGATTAAATTTCAAAAATTGCGTCTGAATGTCCTTCCGTTACCGTGGAATTGCCCAACATTAACAAATACATACAGATATTGCACTTACCATACAATTTAAATAATTTCAATATGTTGCACCACGTAACAGGATGTTTATGGTCCACAAACGAAAACACGATGCCCCATATTATAATGTAAGTTATAAGAACATTTTGGTTACAATTTCAAAACAAACGTCTTCAGTCTCGGCGCCTTACCAGAAGGAACTGTCAAAAGTCCATGGATACTGGACAATTAGGATCCCGAACATGAAGCTAGATCAATCAGAAATGACAAGAACGACTTGCTCTTCTGCAGAGCGACCCTTCCTCCACACACCTTCTCCAACATCAGCAGAAACACGTTATGTGATATTATTTGTATTATTTATAAAATTGTTCAAGCTGAGAGTACAGGAGTTTTAATTGATATTAATGACTATCTTGCTCTTGAATACGGGAATCGGCACAAATATGCCTTTATACAAACTTCCAGAGCCATGATAAAATGTCAAACTAAATGCTATTTCGAAAATACTATTAATAGATATAATTAATTTTGACACATTTGTTCATTAATGTAATATTTATTTGCTGGCTGCAATTATGAGCTACACATTACATGGTACTTTAAACACTCATGGAGGTATGAGGAACTAAAAGTGCAAGTTCAATATGCACCCAGTGCCAATGCCCTTATCTCTAAGTGTCGCTTTGATTGGAAGGCCAAAGTCAAATGGCTACATAGCGAGGTCAAACAAAAATATCTTTTTACAGGCAAATGCTTAAATATTGAAGCTTAGAGACACTGAGCGATATATTCCCTTACGCGTTCAATGTCATTGCACAATACGTGATTATTACTGTATTGTCATCGCTGTATTGCAAGTACTTGGTACGTTAGGTGTTCAAGTAATAATTTCACTCATGGCTCAGCAGCACTTCGTCTTTCTCTCTGCTCCTTTGCAATTTGTATCCCACCTGCATCGGCCTTCTTAAGGGCATCATCAAGGTCACGTCGACGACCCCCAGTTCGCGTCTTCCAGCCTGCCAGGACATGTCGTGTGGCTCTACTGAAGTCGTTGCTAACACCAGCTAATATGGCGTCGGCACCGTCATAATCCACACCGTCAAGATAACGGCAAAATCGGTGGAACTTGTTGTGAGGGAAATTGTCCGACAGCTCATCAAGCTCTTCCTCTGCCACAAATTTTGGATACATGTCATGCCTGTGAAGAATATGTTATTCATGCATTATCATTTCAGAGGTATTACGTGCATTCTCATACGTTTTACCGTATAGGCTGGGTAAACTGATTTGCCTCTAAGGGCTATGGCATGTATTACTTATTAGTAAATTTAGACAATTATATTCTAAGTCTCGCATTGATTCAGATTTGAAGCCTGCGGGTGAGGGTGTGGTAGTGGAATAAGTCCGGCCGCGGAATAAGACTGGGCGGACAAGATTCGCGCGCGGATTTTGTCCGACTTGCCGATACGTACTTTTTGGTTGCTAAGTTCAATTTTTAAACATATGGTTGCAACAAAAACTAAACCTAACCGTAAATATGGTGGCTATATGTTATATTTGATTGCTATAGTTTGATTTGGTGGTTATAGTTAGATTTAGAGGCTTTGTTTAAATTTGGTTATTAAAACTATGAAAATTAAAGTTAGCAGCAATTGCAATTGCATTGCCCAGTCTTATTCCTTTGCCGGACCAATTCCGCGACCACAAGGAAGAGGGTTGCCTGAACCAAAGAAAAACAAAACACGAGACGTTGGTGTGGTATATACAGTAACTCTCTTTTAACTCTTTTCCAATACAGTCAAAAGCTGGGGTCACAACCCACATGCTATAATGCTGTTTTCTGTACTTTAATTTTGAGTTTCTTACGTCATTGTTGTCTTTTCGTCCCTTACTTACCCGTGAGTTACACTGGGAGGAGTGCCCTTAGACGAACTCGGGCGAGCACAACTATCAACATCAACCGTTGAGACATCATCATCTATAATAATTACAATAAACACGAATATACTAATAAATGCGACAATTAGACAATTATCATATTGCTTTTCGAAATCTCGTGTGTCATGTGTCAAGCTTATGTAGAAATAAGGCATGGCAATTGAAATGAAAATATCATTATGATACAGTCGTTTTGAGCAGAGCATGCTTGACGCATCAAAATGACAAACAAACGATAAACCATAATGGTTGCTAACTTCAAAATATGCGGCATTCTGAATAATATAGGAATGCATGTGCATGCCAATTTGCCAACAATTCTTCCGTGCCCACTTTTTCCCGTTAAAATCGAAAATTTCTCTGCCCGAAAATGAAGCCAATCAACGCATCAATGTCAAAATATCGTGATATGAACAGACCATACTGACCGAAAACAAATTTGATAGACGAATTCCGATCAACTTAATATCTCAGTGGACGAAAATGTGCAACTCTATATCCCTCACTTTTGTCAAAAAATAAGCTACACATACCTTTGTATGCCGTCGTGATATAAACGCGTCGGAGCGTTTCTTGCTTCAGTAGCAACGTTAGGTGACTATCGTCTGTGCACTGTGTAAAGTCAAGGCGAAACATTTCGTTCCTACAGACTAGTCTACATAGTTGATTGTATGTTACGACCTATGGATATAAATCATATAAAAACATGTTAAGTATTGAACGTTGCAAAAAAGAATCCTGCCGTCTTATAAGTTATATTCTGTAGAGACATATGAAGTTGATGACAAATGACAATGACGATTTTATGAACATAACCAGAAAACAGTAAGAATGTCTGAAAGTAAAACATCATGTAAATACATTTGTACAAATTTGCACTTTTTTTAAATCATAGCTGCCATATTAAGAATGTTTTACGCTACCGTATATTACCTCTGTCGACTCTTGTTCAGTCGGCTTACTGTGCAGGGTACAAGTGATAGTCAGATCATCCCTCACTGTTGCGCTGATATCCAAAATATCTTCTGCCAAGACAGGCTGGTACTTCAACGGCAAGTTCTCTTCTTGTTGTCTTATCAGCTACAACACAAATGAGAAGCCAGTTGCAACAATGACACAATTTTGTGACTGCTTCTGCATTTCATTGTCATAAATGCATTTCACGATTTTAACAAGTTTTCGATTAAGTTGAATATATATCTCCGTATACCTCTGATTCATATATCGACGTTACATGACCACTGTCACAAGATGCATAGCCATAGGCTATGTGATACCATGGCACTTCATCCGCAAATATCATTAGACATTGCTTATCACAATACACACAATACTGATTTTTGCGTAATAATTTATGATTAAAGAACGGTAAATGTTCAACTACAGACAGTACAGTATTCATAATAATATTTACTTATTTCCATCAACCCTAAAATATGACGAGACTAAGTTAATAGAGCAATTAGCACTCTTCTTAATATACTAAACAAAAAAAGAAACTGGACACTTGTATAAGTTGAAAATTTCATACTAATGTACGATAAAGTGTACATTTCCATATATCAAATTAAAGGGAATTTCGTCCTCTACATGCAGGGTATGAATTAAAGGTGTAATCGTTTATGCATCAAATGCCACGGTGAATTAACAAAAGCAAGGTCTGTTTTCAAAAAAAGCAAAAACGATGGAGGACCACACCATTCGACTGAAATGATAGTAAGCGATTCACTTATAACAAGATGTGCGGGGCAAGAAAATTATGACATTATATAACTTAATTGCTGTGAACAAACTCTGAAAATACAAATCTGTCATAAAACAGGGCCAGGTTATGAGAGCATCATCATATTGGTCTGTATTAGAGGCATGAAGCTTGTCTGTTTCATGTGTTCCCTGACATTTTAACCATAGTTATCTAGAGAAATGTCATGTTTAAGACTGCCCAACTGTTTGACCAAAGGTGACATCAGGTTGTGAAGATCTTTGGACTTCGGTAGAATTCTTTAATAAAATTTATATCATTTTTCATGCTGAAATAAGGCCACAAGCTGTGGTTTTGACTAATAAACCTTTGCCATGGAATTCCCCATTTTGTTACTTTTGGATGAAAATAAAACCTATAACGTTCACAATTTGTCTTCATTTATACTTTTTATTGTAATGAACATAGAAAAGGTCACATTGGTAATGGAAAATTATGCCATGTCATGAATATAGAATTTTACAATATGCTTATCAACATTTATATGGTTGAGTGGATGTTCAATTTTGGCTATTTTTGAAAAAAACAGACCTTGTTGTCGTTAATTGACCGTGACAAGTCATGCATGAATGATTTCATCTGGATTTTATGCTAATAACGAAGAGGGTCATTTTATCTTTAATTTGACATACAATATCATATATTTTATCGTAAAAAATATGAAATATTTCGTCTTTTTCAAGTGTCCAGTTTCTTTTTTTGCCGAGTATACATAGTGTATGAGAGGCAGTAAGACATGATATCACATGTCCTCATGTTGAAGAGGGTTAATGATCTGATGACTGTGCCTATTTGGTATCCTTTCGTAAATGGATGGTCATGAAAAGGTTTAATATATTATTTGAAATGAAGTTTAAGGCTTTCCCACTTTAAAACAATCAGAGCACCTGAATCGAGACAGTTATTCTACAAGAAAATTGTACAGAATGCATTGGTTTAATAATGAAAATGTAATTATATAATGCTGCTATATAAATATAATTATATGCAATTATTATAATAGCATAATTATAATACGACGAGACAGATCAATCCACTTACCTCAAAATGCACCTTAAGTGTGCTAAATAGGTACAGGTGAAGAATTGGTATACGATCACGGGGCATTTGGACTGGAAGGAAGGGGACGAAGGAAACCCGCTTAGCCTTGACGAACCACATTTTCACTTTATTCCAGAACTCGGAGAAGTGAATCAAGCGTAGTTCTACCCTGTCTTTGCTGAAACGGCATTCCACTGTGTCATCCTGAGACCACGAGGAAGCTAAAGACGCAATTAATACGGTTTGTCTTTACAATTGTAAAATACGAATAAGAAAAGTGGGATGCCAAATGTGACCGACGTCATTTGATCATAACGATCACTGCATGTAGGAATACAAAACCTTGAAACGTATACGTCCATATGCACGACGTAATAATATGCCTCGTGTGAATGTATATTTAAGGATAGAGAGGAAGTCTTTAGAGATACATTTCATATATTTTCCAGCCGTTACTGCTCATAATAGTATGCATAATTGTGATTATGATCTATGTCTGCATTAGATTACCCAACACTCTAGCATGATATATAGACAGCGAAGAATGCGGCATGTAGCAATTACAATAGCTCTTCTAGAGTTACAAATATGGATGAGAGTAACTTATGTATTTTGTTTTATTAATACAATGTACTGTATTATCTGTATAATATATGCATAATATGGTATTGATAAATATCACTAAAACATGTTTTACAGCAGGCATCTCGTGAGTTTAACATCAAAACTAAATATCGAAAATGGACATAGCGCCTACCGGAATCATCACCACTTCTTGTGAACACCAGACTCTCCACACTCTCCGGGTTAGTGAAGATGGCGCAGTGGGGCATAGACACTGTGATATGCTTCTTAAACCTCAGGCCAGAAGGAGTACAGCGGATGCCAAAGTTGACTATCATCTCATCGTCTTGCAGGACCAGGTCATCAGGAGGCCTCGTCATTACTTCGATGGAAATCTCTTGCGAGGTGCCTTCTTCCAAAGCTCCGGAGGGAATGAAGAGAGTGACGTCATAATTAGGAACGCTCAGTTCGCCACCGTGATGATCAAAAGTCCCGCATGCTGTTTCCAGTGATTGAACGATGATACACAGTATATTAGCAATAAATGATAAATATATACAGAGCACCAGGCACTACACAGCGTTTCGAAGCCATTGGAGGTTTTGTAATAAATATCATTATCCAGTGAAGAACATGTACATAACATCTGGTTTTAAACGTGGTACAAGCTCGTGCAGTCTCTAACCAAGGCTACGTTAGATGTTACAATCATATTCGAAAAATAGAGAATCCGATAATTTTCACAATTATTTATGTAGATAAAGTATTTTTTGCTCCTTTAATTCTTTGTAAGTGAATGCATCTCATGCAATGCATTGATATAACATATTTTATTACGCAACATTAGGCTATATGGTCAAAGAACCTGTTGAGAGACATGAAATATTTGTATATTGGCCTTAGTTGTCAGGACCTGGCACCCGACCCCCCCCCCCAAAAAAAAAAACAACAAACAAACAAACAAACAAACAAAAACAAAACAAAAAAACAAGGTGAAATAATTGATGTAGACTTGCATTCATACTTCAGATTGCGTTATGTTGGGCACAATGCTGACGCTGATGGCGCGTTTATTTATTTTGGGGATAATCCTTTTTTGTAGGGAGTTTTTAGTTGGTAATTAATTTTTGTTCTATCATTGGTTAACTTTGCTTACGTAGGGTTCGCCCGCCAATTCGTGACTGTCGTATAAGATCACATGTCACAATGAATTGTAGCATCTCATTAAATAGACTTTTTTATGAAAATTCAATTATACAATTATACTAAAAATTGCCGATGTTCAGTGTTACGTAAGTTGCCTATTATCTTTATACATATCTCATGAATACAACATATCAAACTACGCCTGTTAATGTAAAGGTAATAAGCCTGGTTTTGCAGTACTGCAATAGATTTTCCGCTTTCCGAGGTAGGTACTGATTTAAGTACTGACATACCTTAGGTACCGCATAGACTGCACGGGCGGATCTAGCTTTTTGCTAAGGGGGGGGGGGGGGGGGGGGTTTTACCCGATGACGATGCGGATCATCGTCCAGGAGCCGCGAAGCGGCGATTATTTTGTTTGCTTTTTTGAACCCCCGTAAGTGATTTTTTCACCCTTTTTTCACTTTCGTCCACGAGCCGCGAAGCGGCGAATTTTTTTGCTACTTTGAACCCCGGTAAGTGATTTTTTTCCACTTTTTTTTTCACTTTTGTCCACGAGCCGCGAAGCGGCGAATTCTTTTAGCTATTTTGAACCCCCGTAAGTGATTTTGTTTCACTCTTTTCACTGATACATTTTCACTTGGCAGCCCAAGGGGGGGGGGGGTTTGAACCCCCTAAACCCCCCCCCCCCCCCCCCCCCCGTATATCTGCGCCTGGACTGTTCATTCAGACAAGCTCCACATTTTCATGTATTGATAAAGAAAACAATGTATTGGTATAAGAAACACTAGCCGGAAGTCATTACTGTAATAATTTATTATAAAATGTAGTGAATTGAAAATTTACCTCTAGTATGCTGAAGGTCAATTCCTGATGGATGCCTGATAGGAAATAAAAAATAAATTGTCAGTTGTAGTTTGTAGGCTACCGGGGAATAATAAGCAAACCCAACGATGAATTTAAAATAAATTTCTATGGAAAGGGTATGTAAACCGTCATTGTATATACATTTCAGGAATTCAGAGATAATAAAAGTCCAACGCTTTTTTTAAAGGAAGGTTCCTGGTTGAAAGTAGGAATCCGCACTTGAATATTAAAGACAGGCTACCAGCATAATCGACGCGTAATTAGTGTCTGAATAACAGTAACAATTTACTGATGTTAATTCTTAACATTTAAATTGTTATCCATGTACAGTGATGGATTCTAAAAACGTAATGAATAGCAATGAAGGTTAGCCATATTTGACAATTAATATAGTTGGGGGGCATCAATATCGCACTATGTAGTTTCAGTTCAGAGGCCACTGGGCCGGTAAAGGAATGTTTGCTGGTGTAAGTCATGGTTTAAGTAAACTTAATTAACTTGATTTATAATTAATTTATCACAATTTCTATAGTCACTATTCATTTCCATCGCGCCTCGCCAGATTTTCTTTTACTTTTGTTAGTATGCTATAATTGCCCTAGAAACGAACCTTTCGCGTTTCCTCTCGGGATCTCCTTCTGCTTCTATATAAAGCAGATATTCTTCAATATCGACATGACCATTCTGCGATGCGCGGTCGAGGGCTGTCCATCCTTTATGGTCTTTGAGCTTCCAGTCGGCTCCTTGACATATGAGATGCTCTACAACATCAATATGACCCATGGACGCTGCTGCGTGTAAAGCAGTCACTGCGCCATCGCCTCGAGACAAATCAGCCCCTTTACTGACCAGATATTTGACAATATCGAGATGACCATTCAGTGATGAGCCATGTAAGGCTGTCAATCCAGCATTACTTTCCTTGTTCACGTCAGCCCCGTTACTTATAAGATATTTAACTATATCGAGATGACCATTCAGTGATGCGGCATGTAAGGCTGTCAATCCACTATCATTTCCCGTATTCATACCAGCCCCTTGACTAATCAGATAAATGACTATATCGAGATGACCTCTCTGTGATGCGGCATGCAGGGCCGCGTTTCCATTACGACCTTCCTTGTTTATATCAGCTCCTTGGCATATTAGATATTTGACTGTATCGAGATGACCATTCAGTGATGCCGCATGTAGAGCTGTCCATCCACTTTTATTTCCCTTGTGCACATCAGCCCCTTGACTTATCAGATGAATGACTACATCGAAATTACCATTTAGTGATGCGGCATGTAGGGCTGTCTCTCCACTATCATTTCCCTTATTTATATCAGCCCCTTGACATTTTAGATATTTCACTATATCTATATGACCTTCCTGTGATGCGGCGTGCAGTGCTGCGTTTCCATCACTATCTTCCTTGCTCACATTAGCTCCTTGACCTATCAGACATTTGACTGCTTCGAGATGACCATTCTTTGATGCGGCATGTAAGGCTGTCCATCCCCTATTAGTTCCCTTGTTCACATAAGCCCCTTGATTGATCAGATATTTCACTATATCGAGATGACCATTCAGTGATGCAGCATGGAGAGCAGTACATTCCGCATTAGTTTCTTTGTTGACATAAGCCCCTTGATCTGTCAGATATTTCACTATATCCATATGGCCTTCCCGTGATGCTACATGCAGGGCTGTGTTCCCATCACTGTCTTCCTTGTTTACGTCAGCCCCTTGACTGATCAGATATTTGACTGTATCGAGTAGACCATTGTGTGATGCGGCATGCAGGGCTACGCTTCCATAATTATCTTCCTTCATCACATCAGCCCCTTGATGTGTAAGATATTTAACTGCATCGAGATGACCATTCAGTGATGCAGCATGCAGGGCAGTCCATTCAGCATCAGTTTCTTTGTTGACATCAGCCCCTTGACTGATCAGATATTTTATCATATCCATATGACCTTCCTGTGATGCAAAATGCAGGGCTGCATTCCCATCGATGTCTTCCTTGTTTACGTCAGCCCCTTGACTGATCAGATATTTGGCTGTATCGAGATGACCATTGTGTGATGCGGCATGCAGGACTACGTTCCCATCACTATCTCCCTTGTTCACATCAGCCCCTTGATGTGTAAGATATTCAACTACATCAATCTGACCATTTTGTGATGCAGCGTGCAGGGGTGTGCATCCATTACTTTTTTCTTTGTTCACTTCTGCCCCTTGACTTGTTAGATATTTGACTGTATCCAGATGACCATTCAGTGATGCAGCGTACAGGGCAGTAATCCCGTCATTATCTTCCTTGTTTACATTAGCTCCTTGACTTAGCAGATATTTCACCGTATCTTTATGACCTTTCATTGATGCAGCATGTAGTGCTATCCTTCCAGTATTTGCTCGCTTGTTCACATCAGCCCCTTGACTTGTCAGATATTTCACTGTATCTAGATGACCTTCCTGTGATGCTACATACAGGGCTGCGTACCCATCACCATCTTTCTTGTTCACATCAGCCCCTTGACTCATCAGATATTTCACTGTATCGAGATCCCCATTCATTGATGCGACATGTAGAGCTGTCCATCCAATATTATTTCCCTTGTTCACTCCAGCCCCCTGACTTATGAGATATTTTACTGTATCTAGATGACCATTGTGTGATGCAGTATGCAGGGCTATCATTCCATCTTTATCATCCTTGTTTACATCAGCCCCTTGACTTATCAGATATTTCACTGTATCGAGATGACCATTCAATGATGCAGCATTTAATGCTATCCTTCCCGTATTCGATCGCTTGTTCACAACAGCTCCATTAATTAAAAGATATTTTACTGTATCAAGATGGCCATTTTGTGACGCGGCATGCAGGACTGCGTTCCCATCACCATCTTCTTTGTTCACATCAGCCCCATGACTTGTTAGATACCTCACTGTTTCAAGATGCCCATGAAGTGATGCAGCATGCATGGCCGTTATCCCGTCATTATCTCCCTTGTTCACATCAGCACCTTGACTAATCAGATATTTCACGGTATCTGAATGACCATTCATTGATGCGCCATGCAGTGCTGTCCATCCTTTACTATCCTCCTGGTTCACATCCACCCCTTCACTTATTAGATATTTGATTATATCCAGATGACCATTATGTGATGCAGCATGCATGGCCATTATTCCATTACCTTCCTTGTTCACATCAGCACCTTGGCTTAACAGATATCTCACCATGTCTAGATGACCTTTCAATGATGCGACATGCAGGGCAGTCCATCCTTCACTATTTTCCTTGTCCAGTTCCGCACCTTGGCTTGTTAGATATTTCACGGTTTCCAGATGATCATTTAGTGATGCAGCAAACAGGGCCATTATCCCATTATCACTTTCCTTATTCACATCAGCTCCGTGACTTATTAGACATTTCACCGTATCTAGATGACCATTCAGTGATGCTTCATGTAGGGCTATCCTTCCAGTACTCGTTTGCTTGTTCACATCATCCCCTTGGCTTATCAGACACTTTACAGTATCAAAATGCCCATCCTGTGATGCGGCAATCAGGGCTGTGAATCCACTGGTATCCTCCTTGCTCACATCAGCACCTTGACTTGTTAGATATGTCACCGTCTCCAGATGACCACGAAGTGATGCAGCATACATGGGTGTTATCCCATTTCTATCTTCCTTATTCACATCAGCTCCTTTTTTTACAAGAAATGTGACTATATCCATATGACCATTCTGTGATGCAACATGTAGAGTCGATACCCCATTATCATTGTCCTTGTTAACATCAGCCCCTTGACTTATCAGATATTTCACTGTACGAAGATTTTTTTTTTTTGAAGCGAAATGTAAGGCCGTATCACCAGTATTAGTTTCCTTGTTCACGTCAGCCCCTTGAATTTTCAGATATTTCACTGTATCTAGATGGCCATTGATTGATGCAAAATGCAGGGCTGTTTCCCCATTTATAGTTTCCATGTGCACATCAGCCCCTCGACTTTTCAGATATTCGACCGTTCGTAGACGACCGTTTAGTGATGCAGCATGCAGGACTGTTAGCCCATTAGATGCCTTCCTGTTAACATCAGCCCCCTGACTTATCAGATATTTCACTGTTTGTAGATGTCCATTATTTGACGCAACATGAAGGGGTGTTTTCCCATCCTTATTTTCTTTGTTTACATCAGCCCCTGCACGTATCAGATATTTCACTATATGAAGATGGCCATTACCAGATGCTGCCAACAGGGATGTCTTTTCTGTCTTGTCAGCCTGTTGAAAATTAGCCCCATGGTTTATCAAATATTTAACTATATCCAGATGACCATTCTGTGATGCGGCAAGCATGGGCGTTTCCCCGTTCCTATCTTCTTTATTCACATCTGCTCCATGACTAATCAGGTTTTTCAACATATTCAGGTGACCTTTCCGTGATGTACAATGTAGTGGTGTGCTCCCACCCTTGTCTTCTTTGTTCACATCAGCCCCTAGACTCGTAAGATATTTCACTGTATGAAGATGACCATTAACACATGCTTCAAACAGGGGTGTATGTCCTAGGTAATCTGCCTTGTAAATATCAGCTCCCTGACTTATCAGATATTTAACTGTATTCAGATGACCATTCGTTGACGCGGCATGTAAGGGTGTAACCTTTTCATTATCTTCTTTGTGCACATCTGCCCCATGACTTATCAGACATTTAACTGTATCGAGTTGACCACTCAACGATGCTACATGCAGAGCTGTAATCCCATACTTACATTCCTTGTTCACATTAGCTCCAAGACTTATGAGATTTTGAACTGTATCGAGGTCGCCGTGATGTGATGCTGCTACCAGGGCTGTTGTTGCATCATTAGTTAGCTTGTCAACATTAGCCCCTTGGCTTGTCAGATTTTCCACTGTATCGAGACAAGAACGTAATGATGCTTTGTGTAAGTCTGGTATCTTATCAGTATTGTCCTTGCTAACATCAGACCCTTGACTTAGATTGTTGATTGTATCAAGTCGACCGCTAAGCGATGCTGCGAGCAGGGCTCTTATCCTATCATTATTGCCCTTATTTATCGTGGAACCATCGTGTGATGCTGTATACAGGGACGTCTTTTCTTTGCTGCCATTCTTGTTAAAATCAATCCCTTGTCTTTTCGGATATATAAATGCCTGGCGATGGAATTCTGCGATGCCTCATGCAGGACTGCCCAGCCTTTATATATCTGGTCCATTTCAATCCCCTGTCCTATCATGTCTATCTCATATTTCTGGCTTTCTGTTGTCTTAATAGGTGATACCATTATTGGGTCACATTTTATTTCAGATTCATTCCTGCCATGATTATTTCATTATTTTGTCAGGTCGTATAATTGTACTCCTAACCGTTTTGAGTGTTTTTTCAACATGAGGTTGGATCACGAAGCCGTTTATCCTTTGTTTGCGTTAGACTATATCGGAACGTTAATTTTACAATTTACAATAAATTGTCTCGAGTATACAGAAAAGGAAAAATCTGTAGACCAAGAAAGACATGAGAGGACCAAAATCAATCAAACAAATGACCTAGAGTACGCAGAAGAACTACCAGAAAGTGAAGTCTTTGGCACTTTACCAGACGAATGGCGGAGGTTCACAAAGATGTTGCTAGATGACAGACCAAATGGCTTACAGGAGTCAAAGCTAGCAGCAGGTGAGCATACATGCAAAATACGCAACAATTCTATTCCTCCTGATTGAACAGACTGTAGGCACACATATGGAACGAAGTCTCTGAAAAGCAATGATTCTTTGCTCATGTACACCTTCCTGGTTAGACGTGCAAATATCCAGATATGTGAGTATTTTGTTTGTTTGCATAATAAAATGTTTGATTTTACGATTGTTAAAGTGATTTTTCCAGTTTACATTCAAGACGCGTCACTCATACGAATGTTTCACCCCCTTCTGTCAAATCCCCCGGTTAGTTCACATATATACCTTTAATCAAATATTAGATCATGAATTGGGTTCTAGTCCTTCTAGTGTCATATCGCATACTGCATCTCTTTCTCTTTCTGTTGCTCTTGATCACCTAGTTATTCCGCTTTCATTTTTGTTTCCTCTAATGGCTCCTTGCAATGACCTATCTTCTAAAGGGTGACATCTAAACGACCATGCATTTTTGTTTTTGTTTTTATATGATTTCCACAAATTGACGTAATACCGCTGAAAATAATAATCCACATTAAACACACGTCGGGAGCAGTGCAGTCATAGATAGGCCGTGTGCTAGCTGAGTGGCGCTGCGCTGGCGACAATCGCGATATGTTTGTTATCTGTTCATTTCACTATGACATCGTCTGTCTTCCTCGTGCTAACATATTATTTTAAGATCAATACAAAATGTAGTAAAAGCTCATGAAACGAAGTGAATACAGTGACAGCGTATCAGGAAACGTCTGACCAGTATGCCTTTACCACTGGCACAATACATGTCTATGGTTTATTACCTTGCGTCTAGTGCAGTGCAGTATGTGCATACATATAATAGATTATTAATTATAACTGCGTGTATGAATTGGATTGTACATTTTTAATGTATACTACTCAGACTCTGCGATTCACACAAAGCGCGCCGTGTATCCAAAATTGAACTTTGGACCATATTAGACATGACTCGACAACGGATTGTATGATGTATTTTATACACGAATATAATGTGAAATGTTGTCTTTTATATATTTGATTTCGATGCGAGAAAAGAAAGAAAATGAAAATCACATAGCTGAAAATGAATTTGGAAGACTGAATCAGTAATATGTATTACAACGGATCTAAACATTTGGATTAGCCTCTACGTGTTTGTAATGTGTAAAACATTTTGACAACTAGGACTCTAGTCTAGCTAGCAGACATCATTTTGTACCATATTCAGAGGCGCATTATTACCCTTGGTCATCAGGTCAGTGGCGGACACAGGGGGGTGCCCAGGGGGCCCGCCCCCCCCCCCCATGTTACTGTTTTATTTTCTCTTAAGCACTTGAATATTTCAAAATGTATTGAAGATAATTTGATTGTTCGGTTCTTTATACAATGTAGTTGTATCATATCGGCGAAGCGTGGTCAGACTGATTTTGTATTTATTTATTTATTTATTTATTTATTATTATTTTTTTTTTGGGGGGGGGAGGGGGGGAGGGGGGAGGGGGGGCAATGTGTTTACACAGAATCGCCCTTCATGCTAAAAAAAGTAATATTATTGGGGGTGAAATTACTAAGTTGCGGTTATAGACAAGTAAGAAAAAGAGGCCCGGACCTTCAAAAACATGTCCAGAATGATATCTGATCGGCACATTAGTCACAGTCAAACAAGAAGATACTATAGGCTCCTCCTTGGTCAAATTAAATTATTTGATAGCAATGACGTAGCCAGGAATTTTGCAGGGGGGGGGGGGGGGTTGCGGCGACTCCAACCTGCGAGCAAACTATATATATATATATATATATATATATATTAAAGGACGCGAGCTGCCTTGGGCCTGCTTATATAGGCCTCTTGACAAGGGACAAAGGGGTGGATCAACCCAGAAGCTACGCCAGTGTTTTAAATAAAAAAATATGTGTTATCTAAGAGTCTTTACTTCCACTCGGAATGTATTATTAACCCTATCAAGCCCAGGAGGGGGAGGGGGGGGGCTCAATGAGCCCCCCTACCATACCTACTTCCAGTCACCGCTTCCCACAGTTTTTTTATCCGATTTTCATCAAATTTTGTGACTTTTTCCTAAAATCTTATTGTGAATATTTTGGTATATACAGGGCGTATCAAAAAAAAGCGTTACACTTTTGAAAAATCTGTCAAATTACATTTCAAAATATTTTGAAGATTTCTTCATGTCGATAGATGCCCAGTGGTCTCATCTAGCAAGTGCCACTAACAAAGCAAATTTTCATTCACGCTTGGGCGAACACTGACTGTTTTTTGTCCAGAGTGTGAAAATGACTTGCGCCAAATTGAAAGAAGAGGGAGATTTAAACCAGCAGTCCGAATAACTCCCATTCAAATAAATTGCTCTTTGCCAGATAATTCCTAGAGTAGCATAACCAGTGGGTACCAGTGGCGTACCCAGGATTTTCAAGGGGGGGGGGGGGGGGGGTCAGAAAAAAAATTCTGTCAGCGGGAGGGGGGGGGGGGGGGTAGTAGAGTCGTAAAAATTTGTCAAAGCCGAGACGATGGTACCTGCAAAATTTTCAAGACCAAGACAAGGTCCGGTGCACAATTTTCAAGGCCGCGATACCAAGACCCAGTGGTTCAGAATCCGGTAAGCGGGAGAGGGGGGGGGGAGGGGGGGGGGGGGGGCCTGATAGCAGACACTGGTAAAAATTACGTCAAATTTACGTCATTTTACGTCGGGTACGTCGTCTAACGACGTCTTAAATTAACGTCAAAAAGTGAAGATTTTGCACCCGCGTTTACCGTGATATCGACGTCATATTTTGACGTGATATTGACGTATTTTTTTCCGAAAAGGCGTCTTTATGACGTCTTTAAGTCGTCAATTTGTACCATTAATTACGTTATTAAGACGAAATAAAGACGTCGTATTGGTCAAATAAGACGTGATTTTTACGTCTGGATTTGACGTGATTTTCACCTTGTGTACGTCGTCTTTAAGGACGTCGTAAATTAACGTCAAAAAGTGAAGATTTTGCACCCGCGTTTACCGTGATATCGACGTCATATTTTGACGTGATATTGGACATACTTTTTTTCCGAAAAAGGCGTCTTTATGACGTCTTTAAGTCGTCAATTTGTACCATTAATTACGTTATTAAGACGACATAAAGACGTCTTATTGGTCAATATAAGACGTGATTTTTACGTATTGATTTGACGTGATTTTCACGTCGTGTACGTCATCTTAAAGACGTCATAAATTCACGTCAAAAAATGAAGATTTTGCACCCGCGTTTCACGACATATAGACGTCATATTTTGACGTGCTAACGACAACGAAAAGACGTCGTATTGACGTCATATTTTGAAGCGATTTTTACATTATTAATTATTAATTATTAATTATTATTAATAATTTAAAAATTGAGATGGTTATGTCTTGTAGTATATTCCACAGTCAACAGTTTTATAACATATAACATATAACATGTAACACATAATCCTATCCTATTCCTAAATCCTAAACCTATCCTATCCTATAACCTACGTCTAACACCTTACTGATCAGTTGTCGTATAGGTTCCGTATATATATCCCGCTTCTTAGTATGTGAGATTTAAATGGTTAGTATTGACTGTTTAGTATTTCAAAGAGTTGATGCCTAAATAATTAATTTGCAAATCATGTTGAAAATATTAAAAACAGGTTGGTATTTATATTAGTTTTAATATCTGCAAAAACAAGATCATAATAACAATGTTTTCAATGTAAATAGTTATAAAAATTGGAATTTTACTTTGCACTCTAATGCGATTGTTGATAATCGATCATGAATGAATCCTGTATCCATTAGACCTGAAGACGTTAATCATAAGTCCTACTGTATTTTCTTTTGTTATTCATGTTCTAAAAGGTTTCTTTAGAAAATTTAGCAATATTACCACCTTGGGATCATTGGGTTATTTCCACTTTGATACGATCGTTTATAATCGGTCATGAATTATTCCTGTAGGCGATCCTATTATGTTGTAGACGTTCATAAGTCCAATATTTGTTTGTTTGTTTTTACTCATGTTCTAAAGGGATTCTTTAGGAAATCTAGCAATATTACCACCCTGGCATCATTGGGTTATTTCCACTTTGATACTATCGTTTATAATCGATGATGAATTATTCCTGTAGGCGATAATAGGTTGTAGACAGTCCAATATTTGTTTGTTTTTTCTCATGTGCTTAAAGGTTTCTTTAGATAATTTAGCAATGTTACCTTGGCAACATTGAAAATTTGTTGTAGAATTAGCATTATACAGATAATCAGCTAAATTGCATATTTGTTTTATTAGGTCAGAGGCAGGCGCGCCGGAAGCAGTTTTGGATTTTGGGGGGGGTTGGGCAAAACCCCAAGGGGCCTCACAATTTTGGTGTGTATAGGGGCTCATGCCCAACCACACTCTGGGTTGCCAAGTTTGAGCCAGAGGTGAGAGTGAGACATTGCGAGGGAGCGAAGCGACTGAGCGGGGGGAGGGTGTGGGAGGGGGGTGTGGGAGGGGGGTGTCCCCCCCTCCCACGGTAGGGAGTTTTTGCATTTTTGGACTTGAAATTGTGCAATCTGATGCATACCTAGATAGGAAATTCGGCTGTATTTGGGAAAGCGTGATATGATTTGATCGACCAGAAAGTTTAATATATTTTTCACGTAGAAAACAAATAATTGACACACTAATAAATATGTACCCCAAAACCACACACACACACAACACAACATAAACCATAATTATGCAACATTATGTATGATCCAACAACACACTGCCAATAATGTGTCCCGATAGAGCGAAGCGCCTGAGGGCTGGGGCAGGGAGGGAGGGGGAGGGTTTGGGAGGGGGTATCCCCCTCCCACGGTAAGAAAGATTTTGCATTTATGAATTTGAAATTGTGCAATCTGGTGCATACCTAGATAGGAAATTCGGCTTAAGATTAACTGCATCTGGGAAAGCGTGTTATGATTTGATATATTTTTCACGAAGAAAGCAAATGATTGACGCACTAATAAATATGCACCACTCCCACATAAATATTGTATTTAGTGTCATACACAGTTCCAACATAAACCATAATGGCTTATGTATGATCCAACAACATGGCCTACAGCCAATAATGAATCCCTGATAGCAAACACTGGTAAAAATGACGTCAAATTTACGTCGTTTTTCGTCGTGCATGTCGTCTTAAAGACGTCTTAAATCACGTCAAAAAGTGAAGATTTTGCACCCACGTTTACCGTCATATAGACTCATATTTTGACGTGATAATGACGTATTTTTATCCGAAAAGGCATCTTTATGACGTCTTGAAGACGTCAATTTGTACCATAAATTACGCCATTTAGACGACATAAAGACGTCTTATTGGTCAATATAAGACGTGATTTTTACGTCTGGATTTGACGTCATTTCCACCTTATGTACGTCGTCTTTAAGACGTCGTAAATTCACGTCAAAAAGTGAAGATTTTGCACCCGCGTTTACCGTCATATAGACGTCATATTTTGACGTGATATGACGTATTTTTCCCCCGAAAAGGCGTCTTTACAACGTCTTTAAGACGTCAATTTGTACCATAAATTACGCCATTTAGACGACATAAAGACGTCTTATTGGTCAATATAAGACGTGCTTTTTACGTCTGGATTTGACGTCATTTCCACCTTGTGTACGTCGTCTTTAAGACGTCGTAAATTCACGTCAAAAAGTGAAGATTTTGCACCCGCGTTTACCGTGATATAGACGTCATATTTTGACGTGATAATGACGTATTTTTATCCGAAAGGCGTCTTTATGACGTCTTTAAGTCTTCAATTTGTTCCATTAATTACGTTATTAAGACGACATAAAGACGTCTTATTGGTCAATATAAGACGTGATTTTTACGTCAGGATTTGACGTGATTTTCACCTTGTGTACGTCGTCTTTAAGACGTCGTAAATTCACGTCAAAAAGTGAAGATTTTGCACCCGCGTTTACCGTGATATAGACGTCATATTTTGACGTGATAATGACGTATTTTTATCCGAAAGGCGTCTTTATGACGTCTTTAAGTCGTCAATTTGTTCCATTAATTACGTTATTAGACGACATAAAGACGTCTTATTGGTCAATATAAGACGTGATTTTTACGTATTGATTTGACGTGATTTTCACGTCGTGTACGTCGTCTTAAAGACGTCATAAATTCACGTCAAAAAGTGAAGATTTTGCACCCGCGTTTACCGTCTATAGACGTCATATTTTGACGTGATAATGACGTATCTTTTTCCGAAAAGGCGTCTTTACGACGTCTTGAAGACGTCAATTTGTACCATAAATTACGCCATTTAGACAACATAAAGACGTCTTATTGGTCAATAGAAGAAGCGATTTTTACGTCTGGATTTGACGTCATTTCCACCTTGTGTACGTCGTCTTTAAGACGTCGTAATTCACGTCAAAAGTGAAGATTTTGCACCCGCGTTTACCGTCATATAGACGTCATATTTTGACGTGATAATGACGTATCTTTTTCCGAAAAGGCGTCTTGAAGACGTCTTGAAGACGTCAATTTGTACCATAAATTACGCCATTCAGACGACATAAAGACGTCTTATTGACGTCATAAAAAGGTCGTCCATACGCCAAAAATAATTGTTTAAATGTCTTTGAAAGACGTCATAATCACGTTGTAATAACGTCGTCTATACGACAAAAATAATTGGAAAAAATGTTTTTTAAAGACGTCCCAATGACGTAATGAGGTCGTTCATACGACAAAAAATGATGGCAAAAACTATTCTTGTAAAGACGTCATAATAATATTGTCGTGCGTACGACACAAACCTTAATGGCAAAAAATGGTCCTTTCAAAGACATTATAAAGACGTCATTATAAAGCCTTTTATACTACAAAATAAATACTTAAAAATTATCTTTTAATGACGTGATAATGACGTCGTTTTTACATCCTTAATATGACGAAAAAGCATTGGAAAAAATGGTCTTTGAAAGACGTCACAATGACGTTGTAAAAATGTCGTCCATACGACAATAAATGATGGCAAAAACTAGTCTTGAAATCACATCATAATGACGTCATATTAACGTCGTCGTACGACACTAACCATAATGGCAAAAATAGTTTTTAAAAGACATCATCAAGACGTCAATTTTTAGACGTTTTTATGACAAAATAAATAGTGAAAAAAATGGTCTTTGAAAGACATCAAAATGACGTAGTAAAAAGGTCGTCCATACGACAAAAAATGATGGCAAAAAACTAGTCTTGAAAAGACTTCAAAATAACGTCGTAAAGTGGTCGTCCATACGACAAAAAATGATGGCAAAATAGTCTTTCAAAGACATCATAAAGACGTCGTTGTTACGTCTTCTATACGACAAAAATAAATACTGAAAAAGTGATCTTTAAATGACGTAATATTAACGTAATTTTCACGTCCTTCCATACGACAAAAAACAATTGGAATATGGTCTTTGAAATACGTCACATTAACGTCGTAAAAAGGGCGTCTATACGACAAAAAATGATGGCAAAAAATTGGTCTTGAAAAGACGTCAAACTTACGTCTTTATAGCGTTATTGATACGACATAAACCCGTATGGCAAAAATGGTCTTTAAACGACATTATAAAGACGTCGTTATCATGTCTTCTACACGACAATAATACATTCTGAAAAATGGTCTTTGAACGACGTTATAATGACATCGTTTTTACGTCTTTCCTACGACAAAAAAAAATAGTGGAAAAATGGTCGTTTAAAGATGTTATAATGACGTCAATGTTACGTCTTTTATACAACATAAGTCATCATGTCAAAAATGGTCTTTAAAATACGTCATAATTACGTCGTATTCTGATCGTTTGTACGACATATGACGTGTTTACCAGTTTACGATCAAATTAAGACGTCATAAAGACGTCAGTCTGCTATCAGGGGGGGTGTAGTCGTAGACAATTTTCGCAGCCGAGACTGCTAATTTTCGACATATTCAAGACCGTGGCCAGGTCCGGTCCACAATTTTCGAGACCAAGACCAAGACCAAGACCCAGTGGTTGAGAATCCGGTAAGCAGGGGGGGGGGGGGGGGGGGGGGTGGGGGATGGGGGGGGGGGGTGGGGACCAGTGGTAGTCTTAGAAAATGTTCGCAGGCGAGACCGCGAATTTTGGGCATTTTCGAGACCGAGGCCAGGTCCGACAACAAGACCAAGTGGTTGAGAAAAAAAAGCGAGGGCGGGGGGGGGAGGTGGGGGGGGGGGGGTTGTGGTCGTGGAAAATTTGACATTTTCGAGGCCGGGACCACAGTGTTTCACACTTTTCGAGGTCGAGACAGACCATCGAAAATGACGGTCGAGACCATTGACATTTGGTCTCGAGAACAGTTACAATTTGAAATGGGGGGGGGGGGGGGGTTAAACCCCCCAAAAAATTGTTTGGTCTAAGGGGGGTGACCCCTCCCCCCTGGGTACGACTATGATCATAACATAGTCCTAAATGTATGCAAAGGAGAAATTTGTTTTAATGGTAGTACTTATACGGACTGGTGGTTTAATTTTCCCTCTTCTTTTATTTTGGCGTAAGTCATTTTTCACACTCTGGGACAAAAACAGTCAGTGTTCACCCAAGCGTGAACGAAAATTTGTTTTGTTAGTGGCACTTGATAGTTGAGACGACTGGGCATCTATCGACATGAAAACATCTTCAAAATATTTCGAACTGAAATTCATTTTATCAAGAAATCTTTTGTTTTTCTTTTACAAACTGGCGTAAAACAATTAATATAATAACAATTATTTCAAATATAGTTTTGGTGTATTTTTATGGTATTTTTGTGATTAAAATCTGCTAATGGGGTTATCATAATGTCTGCAAACATTTTGAAATGAAAGAATTCAGTTTGGTTCAAGTTTATAGGGTAAAAATTTAAGAAATTGCATACATACATGTACTGTATAATGTGTCTGATAAGTCGTGTACATTTAGGTCATCTCCACATTTACTTTGTGGACATAATGAGCCTCTAAAACCCATCAAATTGCACAGAAATTTCATAATCTATGTTCCAGAATATGTAATATTACACAATTATGTTAACAAGCTAAATTTGCCTAAATACTTGATATCCGAGTCTATATTGCCCTCGTCTTCGACTCGGGCAATATGAATCAGTAGAGGTCAGTGACAGTGTCTTTGTTTTTAAACGCAAATTGAAATTACATTTATTGAGTAATTATGCTGAGAATATTTAATGTAAAAATGATATTACTAGAATGATATTAAGTAATTATTTATTTTTGTTATTGATAACGTGCTTTGTTTTGTTTCTTTTGTTAGTAAATGTAAATGTTGTACATTTTTGTAGTTCACATTCTATCTCTCTCCCCCTCTCTCCCTCTCTCTCTTCTATTTTTCTATCTTTCTGTACACCCTATTTTTTCCCCAACTACACCCTTTCCCTCTGCATAGAACCTTCTTCTTTCTCTGCTTTTCTCTGTTTGTTTTTCTTGTTCCATTTTGCTCTTTTCCTCTCCATCCTTTTGTATATATTATTTCCTCCTCTCCTTTTCAAATTTCAAGCTATCCCTTTTGTAAATATTTTTCCCATGTTTAATCATTCGTAGTTTTAATTACTTTGAAACATTTTTAAAAAGTGAAACATTGATGTATTATTCCGGGGACCTTGCCCTAGGCCTTACAAGCCTAGCGTCAAAGGTCTCCTCTTTCTTTTTAGGTGATACGCATACGTATAGCGTATCACCTTTTGTTATTACTCAGCGGGGTGTTTCCACAATCGCACAATACTTCACGATCATCTCTGGCTTTGTGTATATAATTCGTGTCATGTTACAAGGCTCGATCTCGATAAGATCTTGTTCATAACATATCAAATTATCATGCGACATCATTTGATAACGCTACCACGATCCGTCGTCATTTCCCGCGGTCATTCCGATTTCATTCGACATCATTTTGATAACGCTATCACGATCCGTCTTTATTTCCCGCGGTCATTACGATCTCTAAATATACCGCAATTGTGGAAACACAATTTTTTTTTAATTTTTTTTTTACGTTTTTTGTGTCTCGTGTCTGTAAAATTTGGCTGGGGATATGATAATGAAACCTGGTGAACATAATAGACCTTGGTCCGAAATTGTGCACCTGGGTAATGATTATGACGATACTACCCTGTGACGTCATTGAGACGCCATTTTGTGAAATATTTCAACAGCCCATATCTTTCTTACGTAATGGTATATTTTCACCAAATTCTGTACATGGCAAGCTAAGTTCAAGGGCTATATGAAAATGTCGCACCCAAGGTCGTACGGACAACGACGGACGCGTACGCGCGCGTCAAAGGGTAAAAATCCTTGAAAAATTCTCAAATCAACCAGCGAACCAATTTTCCATACGTTTCAGGTCATTCCGAGCATTTCAAAAAAATGGCGTTTTTTTTTGTGGAAACTGTTCCCAATACTTTCTATGATAAATTAAAACAGTTTCCAGATCTCCTCGACCAAAAACGCTCGAACAGGAGGGCGTAAAACTTTCAAATCCGCGAGTGCTGCTATGCACAAAATATGTACAAAATATGCCCTTTTTTAATTGATAATAATTTTTAAAATCCACGGGCAATTTTGTTAAAAATATTTTTCCTTGCAGACGAATGAGTTGTAGATACAACGTCATGCATCCTTATCGCCAACCAAACCTCAGTATGTAATCATATGACCATGAGAAGTTAACATTAGCAGTTTTCAACGATTTTATCATTTGCGATTATGTATATATCGTGTTTGGATTCCGATATCTCGGTCAATTCTGCTTGAATCTGTCCCAAGTTTTGATATCTTGTAGCTGGGACGATTCTGAACAATTACTATCTCTTTCCGACCGGAAATGTGCCGATGCGCGCGTGCTACACATGAAATCCGCGCGTGCTGCCATATGTAAAATATGTGAAAATGTGAACATGCCCTGTTCAATTGATCATAAATTTGAAAATCCATGTTCAGTGTTTTGGTTGTTGTGTATTCGTGACAGAGTATGAGTTGTAGATATGGTGCGATATTCAAAAATCGCAATCGGACATCGTGACGTCATCAATCTGCCATGAAAAGCGAAAATTAATTTTGATTGATTTCATACATTTTGTGTTATGTTTTGAAGGTGCAGTTGTGTGTCTATCTCCTTCGATTCTGGTCGAATACGTCTACAATTTTGATATGTTGTAGCGGAGATCTGGAGGAAAAATAATATGTTCCTATTATGTTGCTCAAATAATGGAAACATTTGTTTTCCCTCTATTGCAATGTAGCATACAAATAATTCAAGATATTCCGAGTAAGCCGTTATATTTCTTTTGTTTCGTAACTTATGGTGTTTTTAATTAAATGTTTGAAAACAGTAATTGGTTCTCCAAACAGGGCACATCAAATTGATGCATATAATGCCTTGCTAATTAACGTGACTAAGCCGCCCTCCCCAAAGTATGTGGCTTCGCCCCTATTACTATGTCATACAATTTCATATAACGCCCACCGCTTTCAGTAACGGTCAAAATAATCTCTCAACCCTAGCGTTTGCGTGTAGTAATCCCTATTAGCGCTGCAATAATGGAGAAAGGTGATTTTGACTCGACCTGTATCAACGTAATTCGATCCCTACGAACTGAAGTATATACCGCGATAACACGGCCCTCTCTTCCTACACACGAAGTGGGGATCAAGTATTGTGCCTGGAAAGTTTTTGTCTCTTCTCTGATCAACACGTTATTTTACAGTAAAACAATATAATTTCTATCTTACATGGATAATTGAAGTTATATCGCATTTTATAATGTTAAGGTAGTCATGTTAAAGTTATATATTTATAATGAATGAGATGGAAACTAGTGAATTATGAGGGAAGAGTTTGAGAGAGATTATACTAGTTATAGTTGTATAACTGCTGAATATTGAGAATAATCTTTGTATTGTTTATGGTAATTATCTAAGTAATAATTATATACTGGTTGATCAATGTAAAAGAGAGACACAAGTTGTGAATTAATACATGTATATTATAAGTGAGTATACTGTTGCATAAAGATTTAGCATGAGGTACTGCTGTGAACAGTGAAGATTAACTTTGAATGTTCGATGTGAACGGGACTTATAATTATTTTTCTGTGTGTTCTCCTATACTTATGATTGTATAAATTTGTGGAACCAGCCAAAGCATAAAGCCGTGTGTATGAAAAGGGTTTAGTTATTCCAATCGCCCCTTACCGAAACTAAAATTGAGATAAACAAACGTATATATATCTGCAGTCTGTCTCATTCACGAAATGGTTGACAAAGTGTAGTCTTATGGATCAGACCATTTAGTATATCATTTTGTATTGTACATCGACGAAACGTACACAATACATAGTTGACTTTAGAATAGTAATTCAAATTGTCTGGAATATAGAATAACTAGGAAGACTGGTAATTGTGTATGTGGAAATGATGTATTCGCTTCTCTGAGAAACCTCCCAAAAGAATAACTTTGTACGATTGCATGGTTTAAAGGTACACTTGAGTATTGGTACTTCCCGAAATGCCCCATGACACAAAATTGGTTGGTTCTAATTCAATTAGAAAGTTCCTTGAATAAAACATGTAAAATGAGAATCATTCCCTTTCAAATGTTCTTATAATTGTAAAATTTCATTTAAAAATATTTTATTTATATATCGTCTAGACAATCGATATCTTGATTTTTTTTTAAATACTTAAAATGCATATACACTTCTTAAAAAAAAAAAAAAAAGAGGTTTTTAAATAGTTGATACTATCTTTATCTAATCATTATTTTCACAAAACATCACATGCACAATGTTGCTTTCTTAGAAAGCACCCTCTTGAGTTGTAACAGCTATTTAAAAAAAAAATGATAACCGGGTCTTTACTTTGTCGTTTGTTATTTTCTATAACATGTCAAACCATGGTTGAGTTATAACTGTTAGGTTGTACTGTAATGGTGCAGGTTTTGATTAATACAATTTAGTTTGACTAAAACTCAATTATCCATTTAAGAATATTTTTGATAGTTTTTTCCCCTATCTATCATCCCCTCAGTACACCAGGGATTCAGGAATTGTTTATTTTAGTTCGGTCACTTCACAAACATGTTGTAGATTCGAGTAGCCATTTTGACGCTAGGATTTAAAGTGCCATTGTCAGTTTGAGATTTAGTTTAGTAATTTGATATTATTTATAAAGTTAATATTTTTTTTTTAAATATGAAATACATTATTTGATACTTGATTATTATAAGGAGTTTTTGTGATAACTGTTTAATAATGTTTAATGTTTAATAATTCTTTATAAGCATGCATGATAGGTCTGATGGTGACAGGGTGTTGTCTTATCGTCAGGCCCATGAAAGTATATTACTTTGTGTTATTACATAAACTTCACTGTTAGTAGTAATTGTGCATCTTGATTGTGTGGTAAATGATATAGTTATTCAAAGTGTCTGGAACATATATAATCACTAAGACGACGGATACTTGTGATGATGATAGATAGTGGCGATTTTTTCAAAGAGGGGGAGGGGGGGGGGGGGTTATTTCGTCAACCAAAATTGTCAAGGGGTGCCGGTTGAGGGGTTGTTAATGAAGAATTTTCCAGGGGTGGGCGTCGATGAAGATTTGTCGGGGGGGGGGGGGGGGGGGTGTCGGTGAAGATTTTTCGAGGGGGGTGTCAGTGAAGATTATTCGAGGGGAGGGGGAAGTCGGTGAAGGTCAAAGGTCATGCGTATCACCTTATTCGTCAAAATGACGAATAACATGTCTAGTTATAACTTGTTTAGAAAAACCCATTTGGATTGTATATTGATTGAATATTACACTGTTTGTTCTGGATTCTATGTACAAATGTTGTGAAAGAAAGAAATAAAATAAACCTTGAAAACCTTGAAACCTTGATTATGAATAAGATCTAGTTCAGGCAATATGCATGTCGCCCTCAAGGCCAACGCAACTTTGCGTACTCCGCGGATCAAGATCGGATTAACTGCGCCAGCATGCAGCAATGCAGTGGGTGCATGCAGTGCAGTGTCGAATCGATCCAGTCGACATCGCATCCCGATCCGATCCGATCCGGCTGTTTAATTGATGTCACCAAGTTTGTTAATTGGGCTACTTTTGGCGACCACTACCAGCGACCAATTCCGGAGTACTAGACCGTGACGAGTCCGCTTCCATAGGCTTGTACACAAAACGGAAATCTATGGTGTCCTTGAATAACCAATAGCGAAGCATTGTCCGTAAATTCGGTGTGCAGACGCTCATGTGCACTGGACCATGAAAGTGTGCTAGACAAAGGGTGATTTAACCTAGCGAACATTTTACCTTTCGATCGTGAAGTAGGGTGGCTTCGAAAGACAGAGAGTAAAGTACTCAGAGGTGCGATTTATTATTATAAACACAAAACGCCAACTATACAAGGAATACACAGAAGATCCTCGCAATGCATGCTGGACAGGCGGAGGTAAGATTACGCAATATTGTTTCTGATACAAAACAAAGGTAATATCAAAGGTCGAATTTACTTGGTGGGAGGAGGGGGGGGGGGGTAGATTAAATTGTCATTTTCTTCTCGCTCGACAAAATTTACAGCTAGTGAGATATATCAAATTAAAGAGGAAGACCTCCTCTTTCACGTGGTATATGCCGATATTAGCGGCAAGTTGTTGTGATCTTACTGTTTTAAATTGTCCGTACTGGTCGATAGAGAAAAATCGCTCACTTCGCACATACATTGTATACCGCTTGGTAGGGTATAGGGGAGGGGGGGGGGGGGTAGTTTCAATTGTCATTTTATTCTCGCTCGACAAATTTACAGCTAGTGAGATATATCAAATTAAAGAGGAAGACCTCCTCTTTCACGTGGTATATACCGATATTAGCGGCAAGTTGTTGTGATCTTACTGTTTTAAATTGTCGGTACTGGTCGATAGAGAAAAATCGCTCACTTCGCACATACATTGTATACCGCTTGGTAGGGTATGGGGGGGGGGGGGGGGGGTAGTTTCAATTGTCATTTTACTCTCGCTCGACAAAATTTACAGCTAGTGAGATATATCAAATTAAAGAGGAAGACCTCCTCTTTCACGTGGTATATGCCGATATTAGCGGCAAGTTGTTGTGATCTTACTGTTTTAAATTGTCCGTACTGGTCGATAGAGAAAAATCGCTCACTTCGCACATACATTGTATACCGCTTGGTAGGGTATGGAGGGAGGGGGGTAGTTTCAATTGTCATTTTCTTCTCGCTCGACAAAATTTACAGCTAGTGAGATATATCAAATTAAAGAGGAAGACCTCCTCTTTCACGTGGTATATGCCGATATTAGCGGCAAGTTGTTGTGATCTTACTGTTTTAAATTGTCCGTACTGGTCGATAGAGAAAAATCGCTCACTTCGCACATACATTGTATACCGCTTGGTAGGGTATGGGGGGGGGGGGGGGTAGTTTCAATTGTCATTTTATTCTCGCTCGACAAAATTTACAGCTAGTGAGATATATCAAATTAAAGAGGAAGACCTCCTCTTTCACGTGGTATATGCCGATATTAGCGGCAAGTTGTTGTGATCTTACTGTTTTAAATTGTCCGTACTGGTCGATAGAGAAAAATCGCTCACTTCGCACATACATTGTATACCGCTTGGTAGGGTATGGGGGAGGGGGGGGGGGGGTAGTTTCAATTGTCATTTTATTCTCGCTCGACAAAATTTACAGCTAGTGAGATATATCAAATTAAAGAGGAAGACCTCCTCTTTCACGTGGTATATGCCGATATTAGCGGCAAGTTGTTGTGATCTTACTGTTTTAAATTGTCCGTACTGGTCGATAGAGAAAATCGTTCACTTCGCACATACATTGTATACCGCTTGGTAGGGTATGGGGGGGGGGGGGGGGGGGTAGTTTCAATTGTCATTTTCTTCTCGCTCGACAAAATTTACAGCTAGTGAGATATATCAAATTAAAGAGCGATTTTTCTCTATCGACCAGTACGGACAATTTAAAACAGTAAGATCACAACAACTTGCCGCTAATATCGGCATATACCACGTGAAAGAGGAGGTCTTCCTCTTTAATTTGATATATCTCACTAGCTGTAAATTTTGTCGAGCGAGAAGAAAATTACAATTGAATCTACCCCCCCCCCCCCCCCCTCCCCCCAACCCTATCAAGCGGTACATACAATGTACGTGCGAAGTGAGAGATTTCGCTCTATCGACCAGTACGGACATTTTAAAACAGTAAGAAAATGAATTCTAGTTCCGATATGTGGCATATACCACGTGAAAGAGGAGGTCTTTATCTTTAATTTGATATATCTCACTAGCTGTACATTTTGTCGAGCGAGAAGAAAATTACAATTGAATCTACCCCCCCCCCCCCCCTCCCCAACCCTATCAAGCGGTATACAATGTACGTGCGAAGTGAGAGATTTCGCTCTATCGACCAGTACGGACATTTTAAAACAGTAAGAAAATGAATTCTAGTTCCGAAATGTGGCATATAACACGTGAAAGAGGAGGTCTTTATCTTTAATTTTATATATCTCACTAGCTGTAAATTTTGTCGAGCGAGAAGAAAATGACATTTGAATATACCCCTCCCCCCCCCCCCCCCCCCCTATCAAGCGCTATATACTGTACATTTATGTGCGAAGTGAGAGATTTCGCTCTATCGACCAGTACGGACATTTTAAAACAGTAAGAAAATGAATTCTAGTTCCGATATGTGGCATATACCACGTGAAAGAGGAGGTCTTTATCTTTAATTTGATATATCTCACTAGCTGTAAATTTTGTCGAGCGAGAAGAAAATTACAATTGAATCTACCCCCCCCCCCCCCCCCCCCAAACCCTATCAAGCGGTATACAATGTACGTGCGAAGTGAGAGATTTCGCTCTATCGACCAGTACGGACATTTTAAAACAGTAAGAAAATGAATTCTAGTTCCGAAATGTGGCATATAACACGTGAAAGAGGAGGTCTTTATCTTTAATTTTATATATCTCACTAGCTGTAAATTTTGTCGAGCGAGAAGAAAATGACATTTGAATATACCCCTCCCCCCCCCCTATCAAGCGCTATATACTGTACATTTATGTGCGAAGTGAGAGATTTCGCTCTATCGACCAGTACGGACATTTTAAAACAGTAAGAAAATGAATTCTAGTTCCGATATGTGGCATATACCACGTGAAAGAGGAGGTCTTTATCTTTAATTTGATATATCTCACTAGCTGTAAATTTTGTCGAGCGAGAAGAAAATTACAATTGAATCTACCCCCCCCCCCCCCCCCCCAACCCTATCAAGCGGTATACAATGTACGTGCGAAGTGAGGGATTTCGCTCTATCGACCAGTACGGACATTTTAAAACAGTAAGAAAATGAATTCTAGTTCCGATATGTGGCATATACCACGTGAAAGAGGAGGTCTTTATCTTTAATTTGATATATCTCACTAGCTGTAAATTCTGCCGAGCGAGAATAAAATGCCATTTGAATCTACCTTCCCCTCCCCCCTATCAAGCAGTATATATTATCTACTTGGCTATTTGAAGACGCAGTACAATTACGTTCACAATTCATTCGTAAAACGTTTTCCGAAATTGTGGATTGCTCGCGAAGTTTTGCCTTATATAGTTAATATTACACAGATTTTTTCATTGAAAATACAATATATTACTCTTTTTATCCTATTGCTGAAGTTATACTATGTAATTTTATGGTAATATGTGAAAAACACGTTTTATACTGCGTTTATAGTGCACGTGAAGTTAGCCGATTTTTGTATTTGTCCATTTGAAGCCACTTTATATGGTCGCTGGAGTAGTGGTCGCGTACTTCTGTGCGGGTTGTTGGTACGTAGAGCCGGATAGTTGATTGACTACAAACTCAGATCGGCGACATGTAAGTTTCATTAATTCCTAGTTTTCGTATATCTATTTCATTACCAAAGCCAAAATAATATGTTTACGAAGGTATTCGTACATGTTGGTGTTTTTTAAGTCCCAAACTACATCCAAAATTCTTTAAAAACGGGATAAATTTATGCTCGAACCGGACGACTGTCAAACTGTGTAGTCCCATGCATTATTTTTCAAGTTGGTAGATTGTAAGACAAAGAAGCATGCCATGTCGACTGACCATATTGACTGATAACTTGTTTTTTTGTTTATTGGTAAATCTAGTAATAATGTCAAAGAGGCCATGAAAGCGCTAGATTTGTTGATCTACTGGGGGACATGATTGGTTGGGAAAGTGCATGTTTGTATGCGAATATATGGATATCCGATATAGGCCGATATCATCGTTATGTGAATTGTGATTGTGAATTTTGTGATGCAAATGAAAATTGAAATGTCTGACTTCTTCTTCTTCTTCTTCTTGTATAGTCTTCAATTTGAAGATTCTTGCAAACCTTGTGTGTGTGTGTGTATACGCGACGTGAACAGTACATATTCTTATTCTATTTATAATACAAGTCCAATAACTCATTAACAAACAAAAAACAAAAATAAAATAAATAATTTAACGTATTTACAAGTTCGGAAAGGACTGTATTCAGGACAATCTTAGCCACGACTTTCTATCAGATGGCGACGGAAGGCATCTGTTGACGGGGCAGAGGCAATACTCGCGGGTAGAGCGTTCCAGTCTCTCACTGTCCTTGGAAAGAATGACTGCTTGTGGTCTTCCAGTCGCGAGTACGGGACTTGGTATCCTCTTGAGTGGACAGAACGAGTAGGTCCGATCACAGGTGTGACGCACCCCTACAAGACAAGGGGTTAACAGCATGCTGCATTAACCCCTTACTCCATTGCCTTGAAAAAAGCCTGATAGTCAGCTGCCTTCATTGTCCAAGTAAACACTGGGGAATTCCCCTGTCTACCTAGCCTTAAAACTAGATGTTTTTCACACTATTGATCAATTTGATGCTGTGTATGTCTGTATAAATTGCATAATTGCTTTGGCCTTTGTTCAACAAACAATTATAGCATGCCTTCATTGAATCATTGTGTTAATCTTATAAGTAGTTCAAAGCTGGTTGTAAATAATTCCTTAGAGTCACAAATTGACCTATATTCATTGTTATATACTTTGGAATGCGATACAAAAGCCACATGTATTGACTATTGTCTTGTCCAGACACCTATTGAAATGCTGCACCCCTGCAAATAGTACAAGTCAGAGTACTTTGCAGAACCCATTGTCAGTTAGGTCATTCAGACACTAATCTCTGAAATAATCCCTTCAGCCTTTTGATAATACTGGCTAGCAGACAAGCCTAAACATGTAAACAACTGTTCTAAAACCTGTGGTTGAGGGCTGCACAGTCAGAAAACTCAGGCTCAGATTGGAGCTTCAAGTCATAGATCAAATATTTTAAAAACTGGAATTTAAAGTGCTTCTGACATTGGAAAGCTCATGTAAGTTTTAAATTATATTCATTTCTAACCCCCTGTTATGTTAAGTTTGATTAATTGGTGAGATTTTAGCTAGAAATGATTTTATGATTTTTGCCAGTCTCACAAATTTGTTTACTGCAACCTGCTTATGAGAGTGACCCTAGGGTGGGTGTGACGTAGGTTTGGGTCGGGAAGGGAGCTACATTGTTGTGTAGTTTGTACATCATGGTCAATCTCATGTCTTCCCTTCTTTGTTGTAATGTAGGGTAGGCCATTCGAGCTCCCTCAGCATGTTGTCTACACTTGATGTGTAATGATAACGGTTCAATACGAAACGTGCTGCTCTCCTTTGAACCATCTCCAATTGGTGTACACTCTTGGCGCTAGTTGGGTCCCATACAGCAGCGCTGTACTCCACCAGTGGACGCACCAGAGCCTTATATGCAGTCGCCTTTAAGGTTGGATGGTTAATTCTAAGGTTCCGTCGTAGGAAGGCCAGCGTGTTGTTTGCTTTGTGGCATACGTTGTTGATATGTTCATTCCATTTTAAGTCTGGTGTATGGTGACCCCAAGGTACTTTGTAGAGTTGACCGTTTCTAGGGGGGTGCCGTTGAGATAGTAGGGATGTAGGATGTTGTTCCTCTTCCTTGATACAGTGATTACGTGGCACTTATTTGTGTTAAGCTCCATCATCCATGAAGCAGACCACTCCCCAATTCGATTGAGATCACCTTGTAGTTGCTTGGCTTGTTGGTCATTCTCAATAGTAAGGTATGTGATGGCGTCATCGGCGAAGAGGCGTACTGGGGAGGAGAGCTTGTCAGGCAAGTCATTTATGTAATACAGGAACAGACATGGGCCTAGAACCGACCCCTGTGGCACTCCTGACTCCACACTCACTGCAGTTGACTGTATACCATCTAAAACCACTCTCTGGCTCCGGTTATGAAGGAAGCTGGCGATCCATTGTAGGTTTTTGCCTCTCACACCGTAGAAGTTGAGCTTCTTTAATAGCCTCTCATGCCCGACCTTGTCAAACGCCTTGCTAAAGTCCATCACGAGAACGTCCGTCTGTTTTCCTTGGTCAAGATTGTTGTGGAGGTCGCTGACCAGTCCAAGCAATTGCAGCTCACATGACCTGTTCTTCCTGAATCCGTGTTGGAGGGGGTATATGATATCATTTCTGTCTCCATGTCGCATGATGCTGCTGGCCATGACATGCTCCATAAGTTTGCAGCAGATGCATGTTAGGGAGATAGGACAATAGTTAATTGGATCAGATCGGTTTCCCTTCTTGAATATGGGCACAACGTTTGCCTGTCTCCAATCATTGGGTATTTGTCCAGACTCGTATGAGGCAGTGAAGATGTCAACAAGGATTGGTGCTATGACTTTTGAGAGCTGCTTTAGCACTCGGGGTGTGATGCCATCAGGTCCCGGTGCTTTGTGAGCCTTGAGTTCAGATAGCATCTTCTCCACTCCTTTGACTGTAAAGGAAATGTCCGGCATGTTGTCATGGGGGGAGTCGTCAGGCAGGATGTTGGCTGGTACAGGTGTCTCTAGTGTGAATGCCCTCTCGAACTGTTGGTTGAGGGCTTCCGCCTTGTCAGCAGGATCTGTTACTGTGCCGTTGTTTGTTTTGAGATCCGCGATGCTGGATTTGTCAGTTCTGTTGTGTTTTATGAAGCTCCAAAATCGCTTCATCGCTTCACGCTCATCGATAGGATTATCGGCTGGGGTGAAGAGCGACTCCATGTGATCCCAGTAGGCTTTCCGAAGTCCTGCTTGCAGCTCCCTCTTGATACTGGACAGTTGTTCTTCCCATTCAAACGGTATCGGGCCATCATTCCGTTTCATTGCGTTTCGGCACTTCCTGCTTATTCTGTCCCTCTTCTTGATGAGCCGCCTGATGTTGTTGGTGACCCAGGGCAGGTTCTCCTTCCTAGATGTCATTTTTTGAGGTACAAAGTCATCAATACTCCTCTCGATGCCGGTTTTGAATACCTGCCAAAGTTCAGTTACAGAACAGGAATCATACTTTGCAGATATTTCGTCCCCGACGGTTTCCATGTGTTCTTCAAACTTCTGCCAGTCGGCTCTGCTGTATAACAAGATCTTCCTCCTGTCCTGCTTTCTACGGGTTGGATGGACATCTAGAGTTATAATTGGGCAGTCATGATCAGATACTCCAGGAACGATAGTTGATTCTGTGACGATGGTTGGATTGCTTACCAGGAACAGATCGAGTGTGTTCTGCCCTCTGGTAGGGCCCTTGACCATTTGTGTAAGGCCATGATCATCAAGGAGAGAACCCAGGGCATGATGATGTGCGGGGTACCTGCAATTTTTCAATTGTTTGCTCTCCCAGTTCCAACCTGGCAGGTTGAAATCCCCACCGACGACCACGGTATGGGTAGGGTTCACCCTGTCCAATGAGCGGTCAAGTTCCTTCAGGCTTTCATCATCACTTTCATGCGGCCTGTAGTAAGCTGCAACATGGATGGACTTCGATCCCGCTATATTCAGCTTACACCACAGGATTTCACAATTCGTTTCGAGGTCTTCCTCTGGTGGCAAGCAGTTCCTTCTTAGTACCAACAAACACACTTCCATGCGGGTCATTTGGACGGTCCCGTCTCTCGATGTTGTATCGGTCGGTTGGGAAAACTTTGTTATTTGTTATTTGTGGTGAGAGCCAAGACTCCGTTCCTATGATGATGTCTGGGTCATGTATCTCGGCTAGTACCTGAAAAGCTTGCTTTTTTGCCCGTACGCTCTGGCAATTTACATTGAGGATCTTTAGCGACGGGTGTTTGACCCCCTTTTTACATCTTTTCCTTGGAATTTTTGGCGACGAAGATGTGATGGGGGATCCAATTGGTGTGATGTCGATCACTGTCTCGTCGTCTTCATCAGCTCCTCCGTCATCCTCTTCTTCATTTGCAAGATGGTTGAATGTATTGATGCTGGTACTAAGGTCCAATGCTGAGTAACTAGATATGTTTGTCAGACCTATATTGTGCATGCCGCAATTATTACAAATCCACACGACAGAGCTGTTTCCCAAGTCTTTATAATCTCCTGAGCTCATTAAAATACATTTTGTATGAAACCATTTCTCGCACTCTGCTTCACATTGAATTGCTGGCGACCGTCTAGTTATGGCTTTATTGCAAACCCCACAGGGGTATTTTGGTTTATCATTTTCAAATGATTCCGACAATCTTTCCATATGTATAAAATAATGTCGTAACATATTTTATATCAAGTAACTTTAACTGAAGCAAATTAGAAAGATCTTACTTGTGAATTCTTTGATCTTGTTCATCTGAGTAAGACTGCCTCCTTCACTTTCGAAGATTCTAGCCTATATCTTGCATAATCTAGGTGATGAATACCGCCTGGGAAGTGCTCCATTTCAAGTCTAGAAGCTACACGTGCTGCACAGAGTTTCCATATGATGGAGGCTGGTATATACCGGTATTCTATACTCCATTGTTATTTAGCTTGAGGTTGTAGAATATTCTCCTTCAAACCCGTTAGGTCTCATGTTTTCCAAAGGTACACAATTCCTTTAAACAATATATTCCATGACATCACGGTGCAAAACTCTGCGCCAATTGCTTGGTGATATGCGCAGGTCACTCCTCTGGCTCCAGTTGGTTGGTTGGTAGTATTGCTGACAGTACTTCTGACAGTGACAGTTTGTCAATTGACTTGTCTTGGAATAGTTCATTAAACAGATACCATTTTGACGTGAATTATATTTTTTGTCTTCTCATTTCAGGGCTGACTACTGGAAGTCTAATCCTCGTAAATTCTGTGACTTTTGTAAGTGCTGGTTTGCTGACAACAAGGCGGTAAGTAGCCGAGCTTCATATTTTTCATTATTTAAACAGATTGCGTTCATGAATCATGGATACCCATGGCATTTTCTTCTTTTTTTTCCCCCGACAGGTATGCTTAAATGGGACCACCACGCAAAGAACAACACAGGCTTATATATGCTTTGGTACCGTTGTTTGATATAGATGTCCAACACTTTGCAAGGGGTTGTGTAATTCATAAACAATGCAATAAATCTTCAAAGCTTGTGGAACCTAACACTAACACTAACAAGTAACAGGGCCTTTGGTTCCGTAAGCGCCAATTGTACGACAGTTCTATACATGCTAACATTTGGAGACAATAGAAAGTGTATTTTAAGATAGACTAATCTTCTCTGAACAGCTGTTAGTATGTGAATATGACTTTTTTTACTATCTGGATATCAGAATACTAAAAAAAATTAGTATTTACAAATGTTTCGGATATCTTGTTTATCCGAATACCTTTCCGATCGAATATTCAAATAGCAAAAATGTATTCATCCCAGGGCTACCAATGAACTTTTTGAAAATTTTTATATGATGATAAGTTTTCAAATTTCAGAATATGTCTCGAAACCTGTTTTTCTGATCTTGTTGATCGTGTGGGTTCCCTTTATCTGTTAGGTTAGTGAGAGAATTGAATTTACAGTAAAACCTAACTTAGCAGCCATAGATCTGTCTATGACTGCCAACCTGCCTATATGTATTGGTCACCAAAAGTGATCACTTGTAGAATTAGGTATTGCCTTGGAACCTTTCTATAGTGGTCACCTGTCTACAGTCAGTACAGTGGTCACATTGCTTGTTTCTCTTAGGTGGTTGACTGTACTTGCAAGTTGCATTTTAACGTGCATTGTATTTTGTGGCATTCCCCGACTCTACAGAGCAAAGAGTTCCACAAGAGAGAGAACGACACAAGAAGAATCTTGCCAAAAAGATGGGAGAGCTCCAGGAAAGGGGCCAGAAGCAGTTTTATACTACCGTAAATCTCCGTGTATAAGACGCACTTTTTTCCGTCGTACACAGGTATAACAAAAATTAAAAAAATTAAAACAAATAGTGGTTAGTTAAAAAATTGCAAGTTTATTGAGCAGTAACACTGCTGCTAATGAATATTCATATATTCGTGAGCAGCAGTACTCATTAAATATGCAATTTTCTAACCAGTGGTTATAAATTTTTCTCATGTTAAAAACAGTTGTTAGTTAATTTAGTAAAATTGCATATTTAATGAGCATTGCTGCTCATGAATATATGAATATTCATGAGCAGCAGTGTTACTGCTCAATAAATGTGCAATTTTTGTACTAACCACTATTTTTTAAGTGAGAAAATGTATAATTATGTTGATGAATGCTACATACGACATTAAGCCCTTGCCATGCCCTATACCAGTGGTATAAGCATTCCAACAGCACTACAGAGTGTCTTTTAAAAAAATACAGGGTATCTATTTTACTGTGAAAGTTGGGGGTGCGTTTTATACACGAGTGTGTCTTATACACGGAGATTTACGGTAGTTATGTGGGCAACTCCAGCGTCACGGACATTACAAACATACATGTACATTATTTTCATGACTTTCCAATGCCACTACTAATTCATACCTCTACCTAATGTCTAACTTTTATTTTGATTACAAAGCAATAGCCTGGTTAAGTATGCAAAAAAAGTTTCAGAACATTTATCCAATTCGTTACTGAGTAATTCTGCAAAATGTGCGCCGTCACGGACATTACATTTTTTGGACATGACTTTTTGCATCCATATACATCTTTGCAAAAGTCTGCGAGTTCTGAGACTTCACAAAGGTGATTTAGGTATTCAATTATAGACCAGGCAATGATGAATTGAATCCAAGTTGGATTTTGCGAAACGGGCCAGGTATATGTGATCTAGACAACAAAATGTTGCGTCACGGACATTACATTTTCAGCGTCACGGACATTACAGTTTGTCCGGAGGATTTGATTAATTGAAAAATATACTTTAGAGCACTCAAAAGACTGAAATTTTAATCTGAAAAGGTACTTTGATTATCAGTCATCAAATTTGGTGCCTTAAATAATAAAAATACCAGAAAATTTGGAAAATATAAGGATTTTCCTGAAATTTGCACAGGGTAGTCCCATGTGTGGAGTTTCATGTTTTCTGTTTCTCCTATAAGGAGACACCCGAGAATAAAAGAAATCATGTGAACTGAAAGATATAATCGTAGGATCATGTTGTATGAAAAAATAATCCAGAAAAAATCAATAGGATTTGAAATTTTTTTTTGAGTTCATGTTTTTTTTGAGTTGCCCATGTAATAAACTAAACAATACTGTTGTATACAAGGAACATTTCACTGCACTATAACGCACCTAATGTGCTGAACTGTGTATTAGAGTATTAGATTTTGTGGCATTATTATCATTATTATTATTTTGTGGCATCAGAGCAGAGACTTTCACAAGCGAAGGAAACGGCACAAGGAGAATGTCGCCAAGAAGATCGGAGAGCTCACCAAGAATGGCTTGAAGCCGTATTATACTATGTAGTTAACTAACAAATACTGTTGTATACAAGGAAAATTTCACTGAAATATAACACACCTAATGTGCTGAACTGTGAGAATATTAGGTGTACTTGCATAATATATGTTGTGGCATTATTATCATTATTATTATTTTGTGACTTTAGAGCAGAGACTTTCATGAGAGAGGGAAAAGGCACAAGGAGAATGTCGAAAAGAAGATCGGAGAGCTCACCAAGAAGGGCCAGAAGCAATACGAGACCCAGAAAGAGCTAGATGGTTTCCTCAAACAAATGGAAGAGGTAAAGCAATATTGTAGAACAGTTTGTCTTTTAAAATTCACAAGAAAACAGTGATATTTTATCTTTACTGTGTTAATGGCTCCTCAACAAACGGATGAAGTAAGCAAAATTGTAGTGCATTTTTTTCTGATAATCGCTCAAATGACAGTTTGTTTTTAACTTACATGTTTCCTCAAGCAATTTGACAAAGTAAGAAAATGAGAAGAGCAGTAAAACAAAGATAAGTTATTTCCATTGTCTTTAATGGAAGTATGCTCTGTAGTTTTTTGTTTAAAACTATAGACTGTTTATAAAGCTGTTTCCTCAAGCGAGTTGAAGCAAACAAATTTTGGAAGCATTTTAGTATTGGAAAGATGAAAACTTCAAGCTTTTGCTTTGCGGACTTCCCATATTTCCAGTTTAATTGATCATTCTACAATATATATTTTTGATTTTACTCCATCCATTATATCTATGTTACAATGCAATATTAATTTTGTACTCGAATACTTTGTAATTTTGATGTTTTTATATTATTGGAAATAAAATGAAATGAAATGAAAAAAATGTGTAGTTTCTCAAATGGAAATATTTCCAGCAGTATTGAAGGGAATATTTTGCTGTGGTTCAAGAGGGTACAGAATCTGTTCAACGCATTTAGGACGAATACATTTTATTACATGTTTACTGTTGTTGACACTTGACAGGGTGCTATGAAATCTTTCAAGAAAGATGTCTCTGCAAATCCTGACCTGATTCCTGAGTACAAAGTGGCACTTGTGGAGAAGAGAGTCAAAGAGGCTGAAGGTACGTGTCATTATATCAAATCAAATCTGTATCAATTCCTCTCCTTCTGTAACCCTGAAAGAACGAGGGGGTGGGGGGGGGGGGGGGGGGGAGGGGGAATCGACCGCCCCCTCAACGTTTTGCACAATAATTCTGTGACCCGCGCATGTATGGCTGTGCGGCTTCGTGAGTTTATTCATTTTGTGATGATTTTGTGATTTGTGTACAAATCCTTCAGAACTTTTGTTTTTTCCTAAGATTCATTTAACCTTTTTCATTGAATAAAACAATAAAATACTTGAACAAACAAAGAAATACATAATAAATTAATAAAGCAAAGATATACATAAAGAAAATTTGGGCTGTTATAATTCTTAATGTAACTGAAAATTTGATAAATATATCAAAAAGAATGTTTAAAACTTTTATGCATAAAATTAGCATATTCCAACCAACAATTTTTGATTTATAGACTAAAAAGGATTTTGCACATAAATTTGCATAATTAAAAATAATAATTAGAAATTGGGTTTTATCAAAAAAAATATTGTGCAGTCTTGTAGATGATGCCACAAGCTACCTGCATGCCAAATTTTGTGGGCTGCGCATTCATTGGCCAAGATCAAGGGGGGGGGGGGGTGGGGGGGGGGGGCAGAATCTTTGCACTTTGCACTTTTGCTCGTTACTTGGCCATATAACATCCATTTAATGTGAAATTTTCACACATTACTCGGTGGACATATATCCCTTATTGCTGTTGAAACCTCCCTGAATTTTTGACATGTGAATGGTGGCAGTTCTGTTTGAATGACTGATCTCTTTCTTTTTCCAGGGCAACCAACAGCGTTAACTGGAAGCAGGTATGAACCATCACAATCAACCTCCACTTCATCTGCTGCTGCTACCTCTAGTTCTGCCCCATCTGAAGGCGAGTGTGAGTGGATCGAAGGAGTAACCCCTGAGGGTCATAAATACTACTGGAATACAGTCACAGAGGGTAATTGCTGATTATATTTGGTTCATTGTTTGTTAATTAGTTAGTTAGTTGGTTAGTCTTTCTGTTAGTCGGTCAAAATTTGTTGTAGTAAGTTCATTAGATAGATATTGAGTTATTAATTTAGTTGATTAGTTATTAGTTAGTTAGTAAGATAGTGAGTTAGTTAGTTAGTTGGCCAGTTAGTTGGTCAATTTGTTAGTAAGCTAGGTAGATAGTTAGTTAGGGTTTTACTTAGTTTGAATGTTAGTTGGTAGTTAGTTACAGTAGTTGGTTAGTCAGTTAGTTAGTTATTTAGTTAGTTTGTTAATTAGGACATTAGTTCATTATTTATGTCAGTTAGTTGGTTGATTAGTAAGTTAGTCAGTAATTTAGTTAACTCGTTGGTTAGTTTGATTGTTTCCACATCAAAAGCTGAGATAAAATATTGAAATATTATTTTAACCGGGAGTTAGAATCCATCTCTGAACTCTAAATATTATTTTTGTGTCTTCTTATTTGACAGCTTCACGATGGGATGAGCCAGAAAATTTCAAGAAGGCAGATGGAGACTCTGGGAAAAAGAAGGAAACTAAAAGCACTGATGTAAGGATTAGAATTTTTAATCTTTGTATTGTTTTATATTCATCTTGGATAGTCATATCATTGTTATGTTTGCATATGTACATCTACTTAGTTATGGAGAGAAGAATGATTCTATAATATCAGGGTAAGTTATTGCTCGACAACAGTTTGATGAAACTGATCAAACATGAAAGTTGTCATATTTAGTCTTTAAGGCTATCAATGTGAAAGATTTCATAACACATCTTGATAAGTATCAAGGTTGACAAAACTGTTTTAATTGTATTAAAAGTGTCAAGAAATGTGATTGAATCATAAATAAATCACATTTCACCATTCATATTTCCCCTTTTAGTTTACAGTATGAAAATAGACATTCCAATCACACCAATCTGCAGTATCCACATGTAATAATGATAATAATATTAGGTTCGATTTATAGTGCCTTATTAATGATGAAAACAAATAATAGATGTGTGTATTCAAAGTATTGGGATTGATGATTGAATCCTATTCAAATAAATCACATTTCTACATAATATTACCCTTTTGTTGTTGTCCCAGTCTGAAAATAAAGATTCCAAGCCCACCACTTCTGCAACATCATCAAAAAAGCCCACTTCAGCTGAAGGCGAGTGTGATTGGATAGAAGGAGTGAGCCCTGAGGGTCATAAATACTACTGGAATAAAGTCACAGCAGGTATGTGTGGAATAGGTTTGTTTGTTTGTTTGTTAGATTGTTTGTTTGTTGATGTTTGTGTTTAACACCAACAACAAAGCCCACTTCAGCTGAAGACAACTGTGATTGGATAGAAGGAGTGAGCCCCGAGGGTCATAAATACTACTGGAATAAAGTCACAGCAGGTATGTATGGTTTGTTTGTTTGTTTGTTTGTTTGTTTGTTTGTTAGATTGTTTGTTTGTTGATGTTTGTGTTTAACACCAACAACAAAGCCCACTTCAGCTGAAGACAACTGTGATTGGATAGAAGGAGTGAGCCCTGAGGGTCATAAATACTACTGGAATAAAGTCACAGCAGGTATGTATGGAATAGGTTTGTTTGTTGATTGATTGTTTGTTTGTTTATGTTTGTGTTTAACACCAACAACAAAGCCAACTTCAGCTGAAGGCAAGTGTGATTGGATAGAAAGGCGTGAGCCCTGAGGGTCATAAGTACTATTGCAACGCTCGAAATTAGCACAGGCCCGATGGCCCGGGGCCACCAAAAATTGCTGTCGGGCCAGTAAAAAACTCATATTTCCAATGTTTGGTGGCCCGATCGGGCCACCAAATGTTGAAGCTATTGTGCAGAAAATTATGGTAATTATTTGCAAATTTGATACCTCACAGAAAACACTTGATTTGTGGTTTAAAAAGAGAGGAAAGAGAGGTTGATAATCAAAAGTTTCAGAGCAAATTTTGTTTTCACGGGACAGAAAATTGTCGCAGAGTGCAGTTTTCACATTCTGCCCCCCCCCCCCCTTTACCCATATAATACGGGCCACCAAAATTCGGTTTCGGGCCACCAATTGTGGAAAAATACTTATTTTACTTGCCCGATCGGGCCACCAGCAAAAAAAGTTCATTTCGAGCATTGACTATTGGAATAAAGTCACAGCAGGTATGTATGGAATAGGTTTGTTTGTGTACTTGTTTGAGTATTTACCTTGGATGTAGACTTGTACAGTTAACAACTTTATTTACCCCTAATTTTGTTTTTGTTTGTTCGTTAGTTTCTTTCTATTTACCTTAGTTTCTTTCTTTGTTTATTAGTTTTTGTTTGTTTAAATGTTTTCACTATTATTAATATTATTATTATGATCAAACCATTGTTTTATATTGTTAGTGTTGTTATTTTTAATACCGTTGCCTTATTTGTTAATAATTGAATGCTGATTTGTATGCATGATTAAACTGGATGGTAATATGATTTTTAAAAAGTACACAAATCATGTTGTGTAGTGTAGACAAAATAAAGCTCAGTTGATAAAGTTCACATGATCACAATTTGCCCATACTGGTGGAATTTATGAAACTATGAATATCAAACTTGTTTAAATCTCTGTTATAATACAATTAATTTACAAGTACATATTTCATCATTTCATTTTTCCTTCTTTGAAACAGCTACACAATGGGTTAAACCAGACAACTTTATCCCTGCCGACCAGAAGAAGAAAACTGGAAACAAAAAAGTAAGAATTCTCTTTCTGTCTGCGCCCTGCTTGTATTACTGTATTCAATCCATCGCGTACATGTAAGTGCGCAAATTCATTCGCGCGTTTCTTAATGACGTATGAATGGATTTACGCGTGTCTAATTGTGACGTGTGAATAGGTTTACGCATCTCTGCTATAATATGCGCAAATGATACTTTATGGGTTGAAAATGTTTAATCAGAATTTTGAGATTCAATATATTGCCTATTGGTCTTCTTCCATGAACAAGACGGATTAAGATTTATGTTTTTGTGTATTTATGTTTTCCTCTGGATAGTATGTATAATAATAGTAATATTGACTGGCTTGTTCTTTTGTGATATATCAGAAATATTGCATTCGCTAGGATCATATTGCACTGGTCTTCGACTCGTGCAATATGATCCTAGGGAATGCAATATTTCTGATATTATTTTATAATTATTACCCTGGCATTAGCCGAGCTGTCCTAATACGACAGACACATCACGCATTTTAAGGAATAAATTCCTGCGATGTCCCTGGGGGTTAAGACCAGCACTGGTCTTCGACTCATGCAATATGATCCTAGGGAATGTAATATTTCTGATATTATTATATAATTATTACCCTGGCATTAGCCGAGCTGCCCTGATACAACAGACACATCACGCATTTTAAGGAATAAATTCCTGCGATGTCCCTGGGGGTTAAGACCAGCAAATGTATATATACTTGAGTCTTGCTGAAGAACACACGTGCTGGGTTTGGAAAAAAGAGATGTATACATCAAATAGCACAGAGTGCATGGAAGGTGATGCACTCAAAATCAACCCTGTTATAGTGTACCTAAGTGATGACATCATACTATTTTTGACATACCATAGTAACATAACTTCTAACATCTAAACAACTTGTCCTTTGGTTTGGGCCTTTAATAGTGGTTTAGAGATGGTGGATTGCCTCCCTACCAACCACTGAGTCACAAATGTCTGGCTTGCCTGACATTGTCTAGAACCAGTTACCATTCCCAGTGGCAATGAATCAATAGCTTTGATATCACACCTCGGTTCTCTTAGAATGTGATACTCGTATATATACGTGTGTGTTTAATGTCTAATCACCCATTTAAAATTGCATTTAACATGATGACATTGGCAAAAAAGCAATTTAAATCTGCCTCAAAAGTGAAGTACTACAGTATGTTGACTAAATATAACATTTGCTGCTTATTTTATAACTTGTAAATGGCCACTTGGAAAGAGTGGTCCCCAGGGAGTGCAGATAGTGCGGGCTGATAGTGTAAAGTGCTTAGAGATGATGTTGTATCATATTAGGTGTTATAGAAATCAAACCTATCATTAATATTACTTTTTTTTAATTATCATTTTCTGTGGTCTAGAAGATGAAAGAGGAGAGTAGCAGCAACAGTTCCAGTGATGACGAAGAGGATGAGAAAGAGACAGAGACAGAATCAAGAGGGGTGAAGAGAGGAGGTGATGCATATGGTGGCTGGTCCACTATATCGACCGAAGAGTACATGTAAGTTCTTTTGAACCCAAAGATGTCTGTCCCTTTGATTTGATTTGATTTGATTTATTTATTTCCACACTTTTTACAAAGTATAAAGGTATGAAGGAAAGAAAATGTGCATATGGAATGTGTTATAATACATGTTCAGTGTTGAACCTCTTAATAAGAAACTCTGTTATAACAAGGTACCTGGTATAGCGAGGCTATGTAGCGAGGCTGATATAGCGAGGCTATTTCACAGGTCCAAGTTATATGCATTTTATTATTTTTAAGCCCTGATATAAAGAGATACCTGATATAACAAGGTAAATTTAATGGGCCTGAGGTGCTTGTTATAACGGGTATATTCTAAAGTCTTTTTCAAATATTAAATACATCATCATTGTTCATCTGTTCTGTGTGTCCTCCATTTCCCCCCCTATTGGCAGACCTCCTGACTTGCAGCTTCCAGAGGCCAACCAGATGTATACCAGCATGTACGTGCCTCAAGCAGCCCAGTTTGCGCCTCGCGAGAAGTTCACCATCAGGGAGAAAACTGTGGGCAACATTGGAGGGACGAGGAATGGGGACGGGGCTAGCGTCTCCTTCAAGAAGCGCAAGGCCGGAGGAAGGCAAATACGGTCTCGGGACGCTACTTCGTGACACCACACTGGCATACGTTTGATCCATATCTAGAGACAGTTTGATCAATGGAGTATCTACGGACAATGAGGGCTGTGGAATTAAGAAAATACTGCTGAAAACTGTTGAAAGTTTTGCTCAGTTACAATAGAGCCTGCTTAACAGGCAAAATGTAAGGCTGGAGGAAGGCAAATTATGCGGTCATGTGACTCTCATATGTGACACGACGCTGGCACGTTCGATACATATCTACAGTTTGATCAATATAGTATCTACAGACAGTGAGGACTGTATGAAGTTTTGCTCAGTTACAATACTCGTAGAGCTTTCCTAACGGGCGAAATGCAAGGCAGGAGTGAAGCAAATACGATATCGGACCACTTCTTCGTGACACGACACTGGTGTATGATCGATATGTATCTAGAGACAGTCGGGACCGTTATAAAAGATTTGATCTGTTGCAATAGAGCTTTCCTAACAGCATTATACACGATATCCATTGAACTAGAGATCAGTTTGTGAAAGGTTTTAATCCGTTGTGAACACTGCAGCTACGTCAACGAGACGGCCTTTCACAACAATCCAGCGATGGAGGGACATCAGTTAAATCTTAGAGGGGACACGAATGCAGCTAGATGAATTTAGGGCTTGCCAAACAACAAACCATCAATGTATTTGAGAACAATGAGGACTTGTTTATATGGAAAGTCTGGTCTGTTGCAGCCTGTGTTTCGTTCAAGAAATGCAAGGTTGGAGGGAGGCAGATACTATCATGAGTTGCAACCTTGTGATACAGGACAGACATTTAATAGTTATTTATATTTAGAGACCCTGAACTGAAGCTATAGTTAGTTCAGTCAAGTGCCAACAGAACTAAACCCCGAGTTCAATTGGCCTTTCAGAAGGATAAAATCAAATAGTATATCATTTGTTTCTTTGAATATTTATTCTTTGCTGTAAATGTGTCTGACGGAATGATTATTATATAATCGACATAACCTTTTCTTTTAAATCAGTAATGTAGCGTGGTCTGACGGAGTTAGAGGCACAGTATGAATTATGGGGGGGGGGGGGGGGCACTTTTTATGAATTGCTTTCTTTTTTAAAGAAGATCACCCTTAGGTTTGTTATAGTTTTTGTCAAATTATTGTTTGAGGCACGTGGGTTTGAAATGTCATATAATGAATTAGTTTTAATTGCTAGGATCAGTTTTTATCGGACAATAGGAGAGTGCTAGTCATGATGTATGCATTTGCAATGAGACATCCTCTGCCAACACGCCTTTGAATCATTGGGATCATGATGGGTCTATTGTTCATCTGTAATCTCCAAGCTCACTAAGTTTCCAAAGCTATGTTTATATAAATTCAGGTCTAGCTGCAGTTTAATTGCAAAATGGAAGCTAAATGCTGGCTCTTTAGATTTCTGGTAGTGATGAGAGCATAAACTCTGTTTTTCTGTCATTATTTTCTCTTTGGTATCACTTTATAAAGGAAATAATCCATCCTTTTGAGATCACTATTATCTGCTTTTACTTCCACGGGAGGATATCATGTTTTGAATCGTCTGTGCTAACATGAAGTTGCAGCTAACTCAACATAAGCAGGTTTTGTAACCACTGACATAGCAGCAGATCGCTTATGTATCCTGCTTTTGTTGAGTCCGCTGCCACAGCATTTGAACACAAAATTTATCAACACATTGCAGCCTCTTGCAGGCATAAAATGCAAAGGATAATGATAACAAGAAGATTTGTTTTAATTACTAAGCATATTTAAGAACTAATATAATATAATATAAACTTGAATGTACAGATTTATGCCCTCATTGGCACCAGCTAGAAGCCAAAAAGATGGCATTTAGACATCCCTTTAGTTGCTGACTAACTAGTTGCCAGTAACTTACGTATTAGAGTTGTTACAATGTCATGTTATTCAGCAACTGAAAGGACGTCTAAATGCCGTCTTTTTGGCTCATACACACACATTCATAGACATCAATGTAATTTTAGTCATACACATATTTAAATACACAATGTAGGTGTACAACATGGACTGCAAAGTCAATTGTAGATGGTTTAAGTTGTGCCCCTCTTACATCTGTGTACATGTTTGTGGACCTTGTATCTCTTTCTGCAACGGGGCCCTGCAATATAACCACATTTTCTGACTTCCCGTCTGTTCCCGTCGTGAAAGCCAAATTTCATTGTGACCGCTTTCCATGAGTCGTACGAAATTTAACCACGTCAGAAAATGTACATTTCATTGTGACCAGGACTTTAAAAAAAATCATGCTTTACTATACAGCTGTGACATGAATTAAAATGCCACGGACAGTACATCTTGTGTAGTCTAATTATGTTGGTTGTTGCACACAATTGTATGCGAGAAGAGGGAATTTTGTTTTGTTTTGTGGTAATTTGTGTATGTTGTGAAAGGAATACAGTGAAACCTCATTATAAAGAGCTCTGATATAACAAAATTACTGGTCCAAGCTTGCTATATTTGTTTTTGTATTACTTTAATATAACAAGACTTGTTGTACCCAATACAACAAGGTAATTATCAAGGTCCAAAGCCTCCATTATGAGGTTTCACTGTATATGTATGTGCATGTATATGCCTGTGTGTGTCAATCTTTTTAAAATCTGTATGTAAACCATTCCCGATGGTGTCACTTCACATTGGCCGTGTGTACGCATGGATTTGCGGGGCGGGGGGGGGGGGAGGGAGGGAGGGAAATGGAAAAAATAGATAAATATTTCATGACGATGTTCACATAGATGAGAAGAAAGGAACAAATTTGATGCCAATATTTGCAAAATATGAAGGGCTACAATATTTTTTATTTAAGGGTTTAATTTGCTGAAAATGTACTTGAAAAGCCACAAATATCATGTGTTACACCTTTTAATATGAAGTGACACCGTAGATGTACTGTTAGTACCACCATCATCACTGGCACCATAAAAAAACACTACATTTCATTGAGATAAAGTATACATGTATATAGTATTTATTACAAACTGAAAAGAATCAAAGACACACATGTACATGTAGTTGGTTAAGTTGAATTATAAGTGTATTTAGTACACTGGAAACAAAAATGAAATAAGTGTATATTTATAAATGCTAGGATACAGAGATAAAAACAGAAAACACAAAATTGATGTTGTTGAAATCATAGATAATAATACATTGTTCAAAGGGTTACTCTTGAAGTCAATATTAGCACAATAAAATGTCAATTGCATAAATGCTGCAAGTTAAAATATTTCTTGATACATTATAATCATGATAAAAGACTGAAGCCCTATCTCAACTCAATCTATCTCCTCTAATGAAAATAAAATGAAAATGAAATAAACCTAACTTAAAAGTATGACCAAAATAGTTCAAAATATCCACCTGGTGTATGTGTCAAGATATCAATATTTGTACAATATTATCCACCTCCTGACAAATGAGAAATGTTAAAGTCATGAATTAAAGTTTAAACCAATTAAAAGACTGATGCTTAGTCCAGAATAATTCCCTGAACAATCATTACCATTTAAATCATTTTATTTTAACAAAAGCTGATTATGTTACATACTTCAGTGACAATACTCAATAGACACAATACTCAAATACAGTACAATGAAATAATGAAATAAATGAAATTCATACAGTAAATATTAATGTAGTAACATGGCATGAGAACTGAAAGGCATTCAGAAAATGATTTGATCAACCCAAGAACCTTCCACAATTTATATGTACATAATGATAAAGTTATTCTTTTATTTCCATACATTCTTTCAAGGTATACAGACTCCTGTTTATATTCTAGGATAACATAATAACAATAATATATAGTATAAGGGACAGGAAAGAAAAATACCAGATTTTTACATTTTTTTTCTTCTTCAAAACTAATTCTCAGTGGAAGACACAAGATATATAGATGTACCATAATCATACATATTAAACATAAGTGCATTTTACACTTCTAAATATTGTATTAAATTCCATCGTGCTAGCATTATAATTTTAGAAATTGCTTGTACAGTAAAAGAACATAATTATATGTGGTAGAAACATTACAATACACATACTATATACCGTGGAACCTAATGATAAAGAGGTCTGACATTTTTTAACAAAACCCTTTAAAAACAAGGTAATAAATCATCTTCATCCAAACTCTTTTTATTGATTTTTTTGACCCAATATAACAATTATAACCCAATATAGTAATTTTCATGTTCCTAAGATTCTCGTTATAACACAGTTCCAATGAAGAGTGTGCACAGAATAACTAAAATATATATAGTACAAATATTAACTTGTGATATTCTACCCATCTACAAGGCTGCATACATTCTTTCAGGAAAATTTCATGACTATTTTCTGTTCTCATTAAACCAACTGTTCAAAACATACACAGTAGAACCTCTGTATAAGAAGTTCCAAGCTCTTTTTATATAATTTTTATTTTTCCCCTAATATGAAAAGGTTATTTTAACGGTCCCAACTCCAAAACACGTTATTATAACGAGGTTCCACTGTAACTTGAATCACAAGGAAGCATGCTAAGCCTGGTAAATAATGTATGCAGCATTTCATTTCTTACCATCTTTTCTCCATAATTTTAAAGACATACTCATTTGTAAGCATGCAGTTACATATAAACATTTTATTTTTTTGCTAAGTTCAAAATGAATTAAGAATAATATCTCCACATGAGATGACAAATAATATGAAGGGGGTAATATATATCACAACAAAGATAAACTAAAATGTTTAAACCAAACCCTGACTGTAAAAAAGGAAAGAAAATTTTTAATGAATGTATATATATGATACAGATATGATTTTTTCATTTCTTTTTAGATTGAACAATAAGTGAGAAACAGTTCAATTTTTAAGGGATCACCACCCAAAGAATATTTGTTTTATGACCTTAATATCAAACACTAACGGATTCTGTAATTCAATAACAATACAATAAATCAAAAGTAGTTACAGATTATAATAGGCTATTATGTTCCCATAAGCATCTTTCATTTGCAAGTACATTGAAAATATGTATGCATAAGTTTGTAATTACTATAAGTGATCTGCTCTTCTTTATTCGTCCTATGTCATATATAATGAATCTGTCTTGTGGTCTGAACTGACTCCAGATTCAGGAGTGCTCTCAATTTGGCACTGTTGCCTTCCATGTTTACAGGAATTAAATGTCCTATCTATGCTTTCTCTGATTATCAACTATCAGTGGTATGCTCTTCAGATTCTATAGTCAAATTGGCATTTCCTGTGATGAGAACAGGAATAGAGCTTCCTTTGGGCTGATCTGCCTCTGGAGTGTCCTGGGTGCCCTCAGGATCGGAACTGTTTCCTTCCATGTGGGTGAGAACAGGCGGAGGAGTCATCTTCTCAAATATGCCCTGTGAAGACGACTGACTACTCCCCTCCTCCTGGTTGGCACCAGAAGACAAGATCGGTGCTGCAGCCTCAAGGAGAGGAGGCTCTGTGGACTCGCTGGACTCTCGGAGAGAAGCTACAGCTTCTTTGAGCGGTGGCTTCATTGTGGCAGATGCTCCTACGTTGGATGCTACTGGAGACTTAGCAGGGGCTAAAGTCTCAGAATCTGCAGGACTTGTTTCCTGGGCAACGGCAGTCGATACGCTCGTTTCAATTTCCATCTTCTCCTCAGGACCCGAGGTAGAGATCTCTTTAGATGATGACTTCGCAGTATTCTCTACTTCTAGCTTGCTGGGAACTAACGGTTCGCCAACAATTTCAGAGGCTTTGGCACTTGCTTGAGACGAAGACACATCCATTGACTCCTCCTCTTCTTGGGACACTTGCTCCAGGAAAGGCACTGGTGAGGACTTGACCCTGGAGCTCTCTCCTATATTGGATCGCACTTCTTCCACCCGTTTGTGCTCCTTTGGTACAACCATCTCTTCTACTTTCACATTGGCAGTCGACGCCACTTTCTCTCCTGCTTCAGTCTTGACATCCATGCCTTCAGACGTGACAGTAACGCCTTCCATGGGTTCAGTCTTTATTGTAGGCTGAGGGATTTCCATTGGTTCAGTCTTTATTGTCGGCTGAGGCATTTCACCTCCTGCCACGACAGACTCCATGCTCTCATCAATGGGTTCGACTTTCACCTTTACCTTCAGGGCAGCAGCATCTGGCTTTGACTCACTGGTTGTGACAGCAGGACCTGATTCCACACCAGGCTCAATCTTTGGAACAACAAGTGCCTTGCCAGACTCGGCAGGTGCATCTCCGCTGGCACCTGCGGTCTCCTCATCGCCCTTGACTGCACTCCAGCTGGCCTTGCCGGGGAAGACTGGCGGGTTCAGGATGCTGAAGCTAGGACCGGGACTCGTTGGTGAACGACCGCTGAAGGATACGTTCCTCGTCCGAACGAGAGGAGGGCTCAACAGCTCTTCAGTCAATGAGGTCTCCAACAAGGCAGAAGTCTGTTGAGTTTGGAATAAAAAATGAGAGATTCTTTCATACAAACATGATTTATCACTGAAAAGCAAATATGTGTAATGAATCGTCATGTATAGGCCACTCATTTCTTCATGAAACTTATTCTGACAATAGTTAGTTCAAATGTCGCATGTGCATGACAATTTATGGTATTTTTATTTAACCAGACTCCAGTTCAAGATATTTTGGATACAGTCCTTAGCATTGCATATTTTCTCAAAAGTACTGTCCGATGTATTAAAGAGCAGTTTAAAACAGACACAGAATAATAATTTAATCTACAAAATGGTCATGAATAGCATTCCATTGATGCGTAGGTGTCAAAATAAGAATTTTAGATACATTTTTCAGAACTTGTGACATTTCAATGTGAAGACTCAAGGCACAACATTTGTTCTCAATAGTACTCAACTACAGTCAAACCTGTGTGTAGTGACCACCTAACCTCGGGGATACTAGTAAAGTGGCCAATGAAGATGGGTGACCTCTATGGACAGGTTCTGTAACACTATTTTTCTCTGCAGCGGAACACTTTTGGAGGCCCCTATAGGCAGGTGTCCACTAAAACAGGTTTGACTAAATTATTAATTAAACTTTTCTTCCATTATGAATTGGATGAATGAGTCTCTTTTATTCTGTAACGTGATACATAGTCAAGTTAAAGAGGAGGCAATTCATTGGGAAATCTTTTAATGTTACAATCAATGCTTTATGCAACACAGCTCTGTGACATAGGATGTTCAGTTTTCCTGAATTTAACAAGCTTAATGATGCTAATACTAGCGGAAAATCAATTCAAACAAAGACTTACATCTTTGACATCTTCATAACAGGATGGGTGGAATGTCTGTGTGAAGGAGAGAAAAGAAATAATGATTACCTTTTAACATTTATGACCTTGATTTTGTTATTTTTATATCAAATTTATAATGATAAGGCCAGATTGATATTAAATTGAACTTTTCAGTTAAAGAATTGCAACAAACACTCTTTTCCACTCATGAAATGAACAAAATCATCATAAATAAACACATTTTCCATTTTGTTTTGGTGCCATCATGCAAGGTAACAATGCCATCTTTAATAAACAACATTATTTCACTTGTGAAATGGCACAGGAATCGAATCCTTTACTAAAGACAATTATAAATTATAATTCATAAGGTTTTTGCACAAGTAATTTGTGAGACTTCAATCCAATATCAATGTTAGATTACCCGGCGAACCCTATTTTTCTATGCTCATTTTCAATAAATTATTCTGAATGATGTGTAAACATCTTCATAGACAAACACTGTTTACCTAGTGAAAAAATGAACATTAATGTCAGATTTTATCACTTACTGTCCATTTATTGTTACTACATAACAATCAAAAAGCATTCCGGAAGATAAAATATCATAAATATTTCCATAATTAGGCAGACATTTGAAAATTCAAAACCCATTTCATTCTTCTGTTACCGTAAGCCGAATGGCAAGGTAATAGACAAATGTGGAAGCTCCAAGTGATTTTGTTTTAATTTTAACAAAGTTAATGGATCACTTAAGGGGATCCGATACGAGAAAAGATATCACTGTGTTCTAACTTACCCTTTCCTCCACTCTGATTGCATCGCGATAATGCCACTCTTCCTTTTCCTCTTCGAAGAACTGCTCAAATGTTTCTCTGCAAATCTTGCACCACTATAAATAAAGAAAGGTAGGACAGGTAATTATCAACATGAATTGACATATGTGACCGGCTATAGCAAAACTCTGCACTTGTCGGTAAAAATAAAAAATTTATATTTTCATACCATTGGAAAGGCCTCCTCACAAGCTTTCATTTGATGCTTTGTTTCAACCAATTGTTCAATAATTAGGGGAAATATGATTGTTTCAATCTTTCAATCATAAGTCTTTTACACACATTATGTGAATTTAAAATGCCCATTTCTTCAAAACATGAAATACCGACAAGTGCAGGGTTTTGCTATGGCAGGTCACATAATATATTGAAAAAACAAAATCTTATTCATGTCTCTAGGCTCTACTGAGAAATACAACAAGCCTGAACACTAACCTTTTTTCTCTACTGGCCCATTTGGGCAAGTAAAATCATACCTTTTCAAATTTGACTTGCCCGAACAGAAAGTTTACTTGCCCGCTTTTTTCTCTACTGGCCCATTTGGGCAAGTAAATTCATACCTTTTCAAATTTTACTTGCCCGAACAGAAAATTTACTTGCCCCCGCTCACTTCTAGATGAGATCTACACCTACGGAATTACATTATTCTCTCGTAGTTGGCCAATATACAAGTTTTATGTAAAACCCAATACCAATACAACTTTGGGGAAAAGCAAAACATTTGGAGACTCAGTCCCATATGAATTGTACATATCTATACTATTCCTATCTAGACAACAGTCCCTTACTTATTCAGTCTCTAATTAATTGCAGTGGGAAAATAAAACTTCAGTTACGCAGGCTACTATTCTAGACTGCTGTGAAGTGTGAATGAATTAAATATTCCAAAAATAATTTTGCACTTTAATCAAAGGTACATCATAATGATTGACATTACTCTTGTGATTTGAGGAGGGGTCATTTAGGCATTAAGGGGAATAAATTGCCCCAGACACTGATTTTATAGGCATCAAGAAAAATTGAGTTTGACAGTTACTCCTTGGTAACTTTGTGCATTTAAGCAAAAGTCATGTGTAGTTAACTGCCTAAGAAGCATTCCAGACGATTATCTGGGGGGGAAATATGATATTACTATTTGATAACCATCTTACCTCATCATTGGGATGACTTGTAACAGGAACACTGGACATTCCTTGCTCCTTGGATGCATTTTCCTGTGCTTGTTCATCAAAAAAGGAACTTCGAGCTGCAAATTAACATATTACAAAATGAAATTAATTCAATTGCAATTACACTTCAGTACCACATACATACCGTATTTGTCGGTGTATTAACCGCTCCGGTGTATTAACCGCACCCCTAAAAAAAAATTTTAAAAAAAAAAGTGCGGTTAATACGGTCGTGTATTAACCGCACCCCCTTTTTTTTCTTTTTCTTTTTTGAAAAAAGGTGCGGTTAATACACCAGCAAATATGGTACTTAGTTTTGTAATTCATAGTCATGACGGGATAGCGGGCAAACTCTAAAGGGGAACAAAATTGCTCTATTTCAAATCTGATTTCATTTGTATGTTGTTTTTTTTTACACATCCTTGAATAACATTATTAATATCTTTCACTTTTTTACAATTTTTACTATTGTTAAGTATCTCCTTATGGAAGAAACCGAAACCATCCATGAAAATCTTCAATGTAGGAATGCATGTAAAATTATTTACATTCCCTGAATTTAATTAAGGTGCCAATTTAGAGGATTAACCAACATTACTCACCATCCTCTGTATCATTGATCTCTTCATACTCCAGCCATTCGTCCACCTCGTAGTACCAATTGCGCGAGGTCGTCGCCTTGATGCCGTCCTGCTTCTTCCGGTTCTGCCGGAAGTGCCAGTCCAGATGCTTTCGGTAGCGGTCCATCTGCGACATTACAAAACGCTGGCCACAGGACGTGCACTGCATCCCACTGTACATGCGCTTGACCAGGCCAGGGTGTCTCCTGCAGTAGCAAGACAAGCAAATTGCAAAGTGTTTTATGATGCATGTTATAAGGTTGCAAAATTGCAATGCTAAATTAGGTATATCTGATCTGGGAGCAACAAAGTATTAGGCCCAAGAAGTACACTACAATACCACTTTCCAGGATAGCAAACTCAAAACATAGGTGTCGATTTCGGGAGTATTTACCTCCCGGGACTCGCGCTAAATTTTCGGGCAAGTCACGGGTACCCGAAATTTACCCATTTGTTGATTTCGCTATCGGCATGTCACGCCAGCTGGGAAAACATGTTCATTCAGGTGACAAAAATGCAGCGCATTTAAGACAATAAATCATCTTCTAAAATACAGCAAATTCGTAAATGAATTATAGTTTTAGCAATTCTAACATGATTTTAACAGAATAATGGTAACATGCTGTTCAAATTTACCTCGATTACGAAATTTCTGACGAAAATAGGACATAAATGATCTCGATGGCCGATCGTATCTTCAACACACACTTCGCTTAATGTGATTGTCATCGCGCCCCTATTTTTGGCTATTTTCTGCCAACGAGCGATTATCATTGTGTACATGCAATGAATCGATGACTCCCGATACAATTTCATTTTCCATTAGTATTACGTAGTTCAGGCGCAGCAGCGGAAAGCGCAACACGTGTATGCGGTTTTCGAGTATTGATTTTTGCGCCAGGGACTCGACATTTATCGGCGGGACCCGGGTACCCGTGACTCGTCAACAGCACTAGTCACTGATCATAACACAAGAGTAGATCAAAGAGATATCTCTATTCAAAGGGCACTTGGCGTTACTGTCATCTGAACAATGACAAAGCCATGACCCTTTTCATGAGAAATATATGTATTAAAGGAGTACTTTTCAACTCTGTCAGGTTAAAACAATAGCAATTTGAAATTCAGTTTGCATCTAAACTAAATCTATTGGCTACTAGTATTTGATCATTTTCAGGGTCTCTTTTTTTTGTGCATTTGGCCCTGGTTCCCATTTCTTTTTACAATTTGTCACTTCATAGACATACGTCTTAAGTTCTCCGGACGTCAGGGACATCTCTGGAATGTCGTACACCCCGTCATCCTCAGCTTCCTGTGACTCTGTGTCCTCCTTGTCCACCTCAGTGTTCCCCGCTTTACCCTTCTCTTCCTTGCTCTGCCCTCCAGCAGTCACAGGGGGAGGTGTGGACGTCCCCTTTTCGGGCCCAGGAGATTCGGATTTCAGATTTTCCTTGAGGATTCCGCTGGAAACGAGCTTGGAGAAGAGAGAGTTGATGTCAAACTGCGATGACAAGGCAGGTGCAGGGGCTGCCGAACCTAGGGGTTAGGACAAAATATGGACACATATAAGAAATGTGTATTCATAAGATTGATAATAAATACATATATATATACGTATAATCCTAAAGGATGAAGATTTGAGTTAATTCAAGGAATATTGAGATACATGTAAGCAATAGATTATCAAGTCAGAAGCTGCAAATAGACAATTTGACAACAATTTACAAGTCAAGAATTGATACTCTTGAAAGGTATATTTGAACGTAAACTGGATCCATTATCATTCCCCAGTTCCCCATAAAATCTTTGTTATATTCATAAATGTTTACCTCGCCCATTTAGGACGGGACCCGAAAATAGGCTTGGGTCTACGGAGAATGTATGTTATAAGCAAAATCAATCAGTCCTGAATGGGTAAAAGGACACTACAAAACTGTCTAAATGTTCTACTTCTACTCACCTGGAGGTGGGGCCTGTCTTGGCATTCCAAGGTTCTGGAGGAGTTGCTGCATTGGTCCTCCCTGCATAGCGGATGGAACACCCATCATTCTTGGTCCATGTGGGCCAGGCTGCATCATTCCCCCAACCCTGGGTGGCATCCCTGGCCCACCAGGCTGTATGCCCTGGAATGTTGGCATTCCATGACCCAGCGGCTGGTCGTGCTGACCCAGCTGTGGCATTCCTGGAATACGAATGCCCTGACCCATTCCCATCGGACCCTGCTGGCTCATTCCGGGTGGTCCTTGTTGGCCCATTATGGGTGGTCCCTGTTGCCGCATTCCTGGCGGTCCTTGTTGGCCCATTCCTATTGGACCCTGCTGGCCCATTCCTGGTGGTCCCTGTTGGCCCAGCCCTTGTGGTCCCTGCTGGTCCATTCCCGGTGGTCCCTGTTGGCGCATTCCTGCTTGTCCTTGTTGGCCCATTCCTATAGGACCCTGCTGGCCCATTCCTGGTGGTCCCTGTTGGCGCATTCCTGGTGGTCCTTGTTGGCCCATTCCCATCGGACCTTGCTGTCCCATCCCAGGTGGTCCCTGTTGGCGCATTCCTGGCGGTCCCTGCTGGCCCACTCCCATTGGTCCTTGTTGCCCCATCCCGGAAGGACCCTGAATTGGTGGTCCCATATCCTCCATGGGTTGTCCTCCCCTCTCAGCACCCATTTCTCGACCTGCCATCTGCTGTGGACCATCTCCAGGTTGTCCTTCTCTAACTGGCATGCCTCCCTGGAATGGTGGACGCTGCATAGGTCCAGCAGGGGCACCTTGCATGGGTCCTGCGGGTCTTGGTCCTCTGTTCATGTCTCCCTTATTCTGAAAGTTTGGCCTTGGCTGAGAACCTGGCTGCATCATACGCAACATGTTAGCATTCACATTGGACACTCCCAGTCGCTGTAATAGATTTTGTTGTGCAGCTTGCAGAATGTGCCCCGGTATATTGGTCCTTGTGCTTATATTTTGCAGAGCAGTAATAAGATTCTGTGTAGGAGCCGGTAATCGGTTGAGCTGTTGGCCATAACCCCTCAGAATTTGCTGAAGGTTGCTCAAGTTTGAAAGGATACCTGTAGGTAAATTACTCGCTGGTCCATTAAATGGAGGTCTTGTTGTCGCAATGGATACAGGTGGGCTTTGGGATCTTGGGCCTGTTGGTCTTTGCATTCTGTTCATCCCTAGTGCTGGTTCATTTGTTGCATCTTTACGAGGAAAGAGGGGCCTTGGTGCATCTGGCCTGGTTGGTCTTTCCATGCCCCTTGGGCCCATGTTGAATTGTGGTCTTTCCATTCCAGCAGGGCCTGGCATCACTGGACCTGGACCTGGCTGACCTCTTTCGGGTAGACCACGTGGAGGCATGCCATGTGGTCTAGGTCCTTCTACAAATGGTATGTTTCTTGGAAGGAATGGTGGTCTCTCATGCTCTGGCATTGGTTGTTGCAGAATCCTATGTATGGAGGGGGAGGGAGATAAATATAATGTATAATAAAAATTCAGCAATAATCAATACCAAAATCCTTTTCATATTGCATGCCTAATTCATATTACTTACTAATGTTACCATCTTTATCAATAATTTGGAAGAGAGTGCATTACAAATGGTTATTTTCACATCATACAGCAGATTGTGATAAGTTTGCAACGAACAGTAAAAGCGTAGACTTTTAAAAGAAATAAGCAAGATTTAAAAAACTTACGTATTTGTTCATTCTTTATTTTCAAGTCTTTTTTGGTGGCATACATGTGTAAGAAATGTTGTTTATAGTTTATACAATAACTTAACATGAATAACTTCAATATTTTTCTAATATGCTAAATCAGAAACAAATTTATTGACTGAAATGTAGTTTGTTGAAGAGGTGATTTCTTCCATTTTTTCATGTATACGTAGAATCTAAATTACAGCGTTGTTCGATCTTTTCAGATGATTGGTAAATTGCGTGGATACTCCCTTTAAATCAAGGCAATTTCTGAGGTTATTATAATCAAAGGTTCAATATTGTTATGCTGTAAAGATTAAAATATAGAATAACTACATGGGCAAGCAAATTATTATTTATAAATACTAGGAATGTTCTAAATGCATGACTTTACTCACCTCATGTCCTCCATATCAGGTGATTTTGGAGTGTCTGGCAGTTGCTCATCTGGATTCCTAAGAAGCATGGGCATTTCTTTCTTCTCCACCATCTCTTTAAATCTGGGATCACTTCGATCCAAATCAGAGGGAAAGCTTCTGGGGGGAAATTCATGTGGCCCAACTTCTGGAGGGAAGTCTCCTGGACGTCTTTCTGGGTGAAATTCTCTTCGATGTCCTGGGGGAAATTCTCTTGGATGTCCATCAGGAGGAAATTCTCTTGGGTGACCTTCAGGGGGAAACTCTCTTGGGTGACCTTCAGGGGGAAACTCTCTTGGGTGACCTTCAGGGGGAAACTCTCTTGGGTGACCTTCAGGGGGAAACTCTCTTGGATGACCTTCAGGGGGAAATTCTCTCGGGTGATCTTCTGGGTGAAATTCTCTTGGATGTCCTGGGGAAAATTCTCGATGTCCTGGGGAAAATTCTCTTGGATGTCCTGGGCGAAATTCTCTTGGATGTCCATCAGGGGGAAATTCTCTTGGGTGACCTTCAGGGGGAAATTCTCCTGGGTGATCTTCTGGGGGAAATTCTCTTGGAGCACCATCTGGAGTAAAATCTTCTGGACGCCTTCCTTGAGGAAAGTCTCGTGGGTGTCTTCCTGGGGGAAAGTCTCTTTCGGGAGGAAATTCTCTCGGATGGCCCTCAGGAGGGAAATCCCTTGGGTGCATTTCTGAGGGGAAATCTCTTGGATGTCTTCCTGGGGGGTAATCTCTTGGATGGCCTTCATGAGGGAAATCTCTTGGATGCATATCTGAGGGGAAATCTCTTGGACGGCCATCTGGAGGAAAGTCTCTGGGATGCATTTCTGAATGGAAATCTCTTGGATGGCCATCAGGAGGAAAGTCCTGTGGGTGCCTTTCTGGTGGAAAGTCGCCAGTTTGCCTCTCTTCTGGAAAGTCTCCTGGATGACCCTTTGGTCCCCTTTGGAATCTATCCCTAGCTTGCTCATTTTCCATCATCCCTTCATGATTGATAGGTCTCCAAACTCCCGTTTGTTCATCAAAATATTCTTGTATACCTCCCTCAGAGGCCCTATGTGCTAAACGTGGCATACCTCGCTGTTGTCTCAATTGGGGATCCATGTCTTCCTCACCTTGCATCCTGATATCTCCGCTTCTCCTCCTAAATCTTGGATGCATTCGATTGCGAGGATCACGTGATTCTACATTATCTTCAACATCAGGGGCGCATACCTCATCTGGATGATCCTTCTTCCATGTCTGCCACTTATTGTACTTGCCTCCTCTACCCCGTCCAAATGCTGGACCATTGAAGGGTGCTTCACTTGGGAAAGTATCCACATCAATGTCCAATATTGATGGTATACCTGCATCACCAAGAAGTGGCCTTTTCTGTGGCATAGGACCCCTCAAGTCAACATCTCCCGATGGCAAATCAACTCCTTGAATGTCTGTCTGTTCCATGGAAATAAGAGTTCTGTCATCAGTATCCATTTTCCCTTCCTCCTTGTCAGCAGGTTGCTTTTCTTTGTCATGTGTTTCTCCCATCGCTACTCTTTCTGGGGACATGATATCTACAGATGAGTTTTTAGGACCATCAGCAAGAACATCAGTTGTTCCTACTTTCAGAATAGACTTTGGGCGCATATCGACATCCTTCTCAACACCAGACTGTGAATCACCATTTGCATCTTTCTTCAATGTTTCTGAGCGTTCCCCATCGGTTGTTGCTTCTTTATCACTGGACTCAAGTTTAGAAGCACCATCTTCCTTTGCCTTAACACGTTGTCTTTCATCGGTGTCAGACATACCCTGAGTGTTTTCTCTTTCAGTAGTTTGGAATGCAGCAGGAAGGGCCCTATAATCAACATCCATTTTGCTCTCCCCCTCAGACGATGAGGAATGCATCCGGAGGTCTTGATCCCCATGCTCTGCAAAGTGACGTAAATCTCTATCATCCGTATCAGTTGAAGGAAATGGAAGTTCCCCATGAAGGGGGCTAGGGAATTTTCTGAATTCTCGACTTCGCTCATCTACATCTAAAACTGCACTGCCCGCCATGGCTGGATCAATTCTTCTGCCTGGTTCTTCCTTCATATCCCTTGGCTCAGATTCAAGACCTTGCTTTGCTGGGTATTTCCTCATCCTTGGATCCTCTAACAAACTTCTCTGCCTTGGGTCTCTGCCTAGTTCTTTCTGAGGTGGTCTCCTGGGATCAGGCTGGTCTGGCAGACCTCTTGGATCTCGCATCCCCCTTGGGTCCTGAAAGTTCCTAGGGTCCCTTGGATCTCTTGAGAACCTGGGATCCATCTGTTCTCTCATCATACGAGGATCCCTAGGATCCCTGATGGGCCTTGGTGGATTCTTTGCCTTTCTTTCATCTTCCTTCTTAATCCTTTGGATGTTATAGATTTCATTCAACTCTCGCAAAAGCTGCTGATGCTGGTCATGAGTTAGTGCTCCAGAGTGTAGCTGTTTCTCTGCCTAATTGTGCACATAAGAAAAAAAGCATAGAAATTTAAAGGAAAGTTAGCTATATTTCCAAAAATAATTGTCAACACATCTAATGAGAAAATTAGTCTGCAGCATGAATGCCAAAGCAAAAACACAGAATTTATTTGAGCACCATAAATCACAATATACACCCTGCACCCTGCATATCAAAATACTTAATATTTTAATTGTAATAAATGCAGGAACCATACTTAACAATTTAAAGTTTAATGTAATTTAAAAATAGCCAATTATAATGGAATCCAAATTATGAAACAATTTCCAGAATTAAAATGAAAAGAAAGAATGAAAGGTTCAAAATATGAATAATTGGAGGAAAATAAAAACAGATTTATAAGAAAAAGCGTAGATAAACCCTAAAAATGCTTCAAATTACCTGTTCCAAAATCTTGGCAAGCTTAGGCAAGGACAATTCTTGTGGAATTGTGATGTTTGGATCCAAGAGACTAGGCCGTCTGAAGGGGGGACGTTGTTCCTGAGGTGAAGGTGGAGGATCATAGTTCCTAGACCCACCTCTAACCCATCCAGCATCTCTTTCACGCTCACTTCTGCTCCTACTCAGAAATAAAATGAGGGGGTAAAAAAAGAAAGCAATCAGACATGTACAATTTTTAAAGAAAATGACTTCGGTACGGTCAATTACAGAGAACTTTGCTTCAGTCATTATGTACTTCATTTAATATCTCTTTGAGACATGTTATCAAATATATAATTTGCAATATTCACTTTAAATTACATAGTTAAGTAGATATTTTGTCAATATTCTGTCAATTTTTTTTAGATAATTGATAAAAATAAATGAATCAAAATCATGCAATTCTGACATGCTTAATACTAACTTGTTAGCTCGGCTCTCCCTTTCTCTTTCCACTTCCTTCTGCTCTTTCTCAATAAGTCTTGCTCGCTTTTTGGGTGGAAGCTGCTCTTGTTTGCTGTACTTCTTGGATAGTGACTTCTCCTCCTCTGCTCTGTCAGGGGATGGCGATGGGGATTTCCTCTTCTCCGTCTTGGAGTCTGGTTTGTTCTCTTTACTGTCCTTACGTCTACCGTCTGACTTGCTCCCTCGCCTCTCCCTCTCTCTCCTCTCGTTGGTCCTGGGGGAACCCGATCTTGGAGGAGAACGGGATCTAGATCTGGACCTAGAACGGGAATCGGAATGAGACGGAGAGTCTTTCACAACCCCGATTCTCGGTCCGCGTGAATCTGACTTTGCCTTTGCATCTCTGTCATCCTGTGAAGGCTTTCGGTAGTTCCGTGACCCAGACCTCTCACCCCTCTTGTTGGAGTCCCTATCAGCTGCTCTGTCTTTCTTGGTCTCTCTCTTCTTCACATCTTTCTCTTCGTGCGTTTCCTCTTTGGGCTTACTTTTACCAGAGAGGTCAAGGTGTTCAAGTTTCACACCCAACTTTGCAGCCTTGGTGGATGGCTTTTCCTTGCTGGGGCTTTTCTTCGAGGTGTCTCCCTTGGGAGATGATGAGCTGGTCTTCCTTTTAAACCCAGGTGTTTTGGTGGGCGAGACAGAACTCACTGTGGAAGTAGAAGGGGCAATAGATGTAGTCGGCATAGATGGTTTCGGACCACTTGGAGGAACTGATGACTTAGCTCCCTCCACTTTTGGTACCACACCAGAGGTGCTACCTGGAACCACAGCGCCCTGCTTCGGAAGCGAAGGCAATCCAGCACCAGCACTAGCTGTTTGGACAATGCTTCCCGACACTGGTAAGCTGCTCACCGTTGTTTCTAACATTTGGAGTTGCTTCTGCTGCTGTTCAAGAATTTTCTGCTGCTCCAGTTGTTGCTGCTGCATCTCTTGCTTTCTCTGCTGCAGAAGGTGGAGCTGCTTTTGTTGCTGCTTTTGTTGGTGGTGTTGCTCAACTGCTTGCCTCCGCCTAGGATCTCTTGCAAGCCTGGGATCACGTGACATCTGTGGATAACAAGTTGTCAAAAGGACAGATGCTCCAATTAGAAATGTAAACAGGAGTATAGAGAACTCTAGTCACAAAAAACACTGGCTAAAATATAACAAACTTTCAATATCATAACTAAGTAACCTTTTCTGGTTCTGAAGAGATTGATGGGACATGTAAATTATTAAATATCAAAGTTAAAATAAATTTATGACCTTAAAAGTTCTTAAATAATATATATAAACTAGAAATTGCGCGCTCGGCGGGTCGCGCAGCCGAGCACATGTATCCCCCGAACCAATTGCATTGCACTTTTGTGGGTTGTAATATTGTGAACTGAACAAGTTTGGTGGTGTACGTTGTTCTACTAGGCTGGCAGTAGCCTTTGGGCAAGGCCTCGCGCGCTGTTTGTCCTCCGAGCAGGGTCTGATTAATAGACAAGGCGATGTGCGCTTACAGCAGTGATCTTAACTATTTCTTTATATCATGGTTACCATGGCAACCAGGACTCCGCCCCACACCAAAATCAAAAGGCTTCATCCTCTTTCCTTAATACACCTTCATACCAAATTAGAAAATGATCGGACAAGAACTCGGACCTGTAGAGCGTTCACAAGGTAATCTTAACTATTTCTTTATATCATGGTTACCATGGCAACCAGGACTCCGCCCCACACCAAAATCAATAGGCTTCATCCTCTTTCCTTAAGACACCTTCATACCAAATTAGAAAATGATCGGACAAGAACTCGGACCTGTAGAGCGTTCACAAGGTAATCTTAACTATTTCTTTATATCATGGTTACCATGGCAACCAGGACTCCGCCCCACACCAAAATCTAAAGGCTTCATCCTCTTTCCTTAAGACACCTTCATACCAAATTAGAAAATGATCAGACAAGAACTCGGACCTTTAGAGCGTTCACAAGGTAATATTAACTATTTATTTATATCATGGTTACCATGGCAACCAGGACCGCGCCCCACACCAAAATCAATAGGCTTCATCCTCTTTCCTTAATACACCTTCATACCAAATTAGAAAATGATCGGACAAGAACTCGGACCTGTAGAGCGTTCACAAGGTAATCTTAACTATTTCTTTATATCATGGTTACCATGTCAACCAGGGCCCCGCCCCACACCAAAATCAATAGGCTTCATCCTCTTTCCTTAATACACCTTCATACCAAATTAGAAAATGATCGGACAAGAACTCGGACCTGTAGAGCGTTCACAAGGTAATCTTAACTATTTCTTTATATCATGGTTACCATGGCAACCAGGACTCCGCCCCACACCAAAATCAATAGGCTTCATCCTCTTTCTTTAATACACCTTCATAACAAATTAGAAAATGATCGGACAAGAACTCGGACCTGTAGAGCGTTCACAAGGTAATCTTAACTATTTCTTTATATCATGGTTACCATGGCAACCAGGACTCCGCCCCACACCAAAATCAATAGGCTTCATCCTCTTTCCTTAATACACCTTCATACCAAATTAGAAAATGATCGGACAAGAACTCGGACCTGTAGAGCGTTCACAAGGTAATCTTAACTATTTCTTTATATCATGGTTACCATGGCAACCAGGACTCCGCCCCACACCAAAATCAATAGGCTTCATCCTCTTTCCTTAATACACCTTCATACCAAATTAGAAAATGATCGGACAAGAACTCGGACCTGTAGAGCGTTCACAAGAAAATCTCTGCGGCGGACGCGGCGGACGCGGCGGCGGCGCGACGAGGCCAAATCCATAGTATCCCCCGAAGTGGTTCGGGGGTTACAATTAAGGGGTTTCAGGGACAACCGCCGTATAGGGTTTTCTATAGCTCAGTCGGTAAGAGCACCGGTCTAGCAATATGGAGGTCTCGGGTTCGAATCCCGTTGGAATCCCATTTTCTTTGCTCTTTTCAATCACATTATATATTTCTGGTCAGTTTCTCTATATGTTTGAATTAAATAATATTCAATAACAAATGTTGAGGTATAAACAGTCATTAAAATTATTACAGGTAGTCATTTCCTATGGGAGGAATTGTAATAGAAACTAGAACATACTTTTTTTACAATTACTTTTTTGCAATTATTTGAATTCCCTTGTAATAAAGAAATTAAAAATAATTACAGCTAACTCAAGACAATGATGGGTATCATTTAACCATTTATGTTTCTTTTACATTGGTATCAGCAATAACACGGTATGAAAACAAAATGAAATATTCCTCTGATCTTACCGTTTTCGTCACACTCATGCCAGTAGAGATGCTTGGAGGGACACCTGAGGCACCTAGTATCTCTTTGGGTAAGGGCAAGTCTCCCAGGATTCCTGTAGATACAGGTGGTCCTTGCTGCTGCGGTAAGGTTGAGGACTCCCCAGGCTGGCTCATCTGAGTCAGCTTCTGTTCTTGCAGGGCAAGTGCCTCGTTCTTTTCTTGAATCTCTCTCGCCTGGATGTAAAAAGTTGGGGGGGAAAGACACATGTTGGTTAGAAATGGTTTATACAGACTGGACAATGATTGACAGAAATGTTTCATGAATTAAACATACAAAGTATTTTGTCATATTTTATTTTGTACTGGAGTTGGTAATAAACTCCAAGGGGGAAATAGTTAAAAGATGAGTGTCCATGTGTAAAAGAACAAATAAAGACGAGCAATCAATCTAGTGCATTCTTTCATCCATAAAGCAAATTATACAATGGCGTAATAATTGCATTATTTGCAAATTTGTGTCATCACATTGCTTGAGGTGATGTGCTCTTTATATTCCTTTCCATACTTTCAGTACTAGTCAAACCTGTTTCAGCGGCCAACTGTCTACAGTAGCCAACCTGCCTAGAGTGGCCACTAAATGTGATCCACTGCAGAGAAAAACAATGTAAATGAACCTGTCTTTAGAGGTCACCTGTCTACAGTGGCCACTTTTCTTGCTTCCCTTCAGCGGTCACTATACACAGGTTTGACTGTATTACAGCACTTGTCTATAGAGATCACCCGTCTACAGTGGCCACTTTTCTTGCTTCCCTTCAGCGGTCACTATACACGGGTTTGACTGTATTACAGCACCTGTCTATGGAGATCACCTGTCTAAAGTGGCCACTTTTCTTGCTTCTCTTCAGTAGTTACTATACACAGTTTTGACTGTACCTGAGCAGCTAGCTTCGCCTTGGTTTCCTCCAGCTCCAGCTGTAACCGCTGCTGCTGAATCTGCAGCAGTTCCTGCTGCTTGGCGATAAGACTCTGTCGCATCTCCTGCTCAATTCTCTCCTTATCACTCAGTGGTTCGCTCGGCACTGGGGTCGGCGTGGCAACCGTTGACTGCTTCAGGGAGGTGGTGGCCACAGTAGCTGATGCAGTCGACTCCATTGGGGCAGGCTGGAAGAAGAAATGGAAGCATATTACAATGAGATACTGTAAGTATATGCAATTTTGCTTTGATAAAAAATAAAACATTGTGGGCCAGATTCAATGGATTGTAGTCCAATTAGTGATTTTACTTTAATCTGGATAAATCTTTCCAGTCTACTGCATGTGGATGCTTGAGTTGTGCTCTGTTATTACTAGAAGCCTTAAACATCAGTTATAATCTCATATGAGTGAAAAATCAGTGGACAGACTGGGCATTAGGTTATAAACCCTACTCCACATCGTATTGTTGTTGGCTAAGATCTTTTAAAAGATTTTGAATATCTACAATGCAGATATTTGGTCTCATAAACTCATTAAGTCTTTACCAATGCTGGGATGTGTGATGGCTTCTGCTTCACGTACCTTACCACGCTTTTTTCTGAAGAGAATTGAGAATTGTAACTAAAACATACTCCAGAGAGAGAAGAGAATATGGACCTCAAGTGCAGATAACTGTGTGTGTGTTTACACTGTATGAGGTAATGATAACCTTGTCAATGAACAGTCCTATTAGGTGCTATATCAATCAATCAAAAATGATTATTCCAGCCCTGCTTGCAGGTTACCATACCTTCTTGATGAACTTTGGGTTGATGTGGATGGCAGGAGCAGCGGGCGTAACAGAGGCGGCCATGATGGGCCAGGCAGGGTCGATCTGCTGAACACGGACATCGAGGGCATGGAGGATCCCACTGGCAAAGTACTGATTCCACGTGGACCGTAGCTTGAAGAGAGACGCTCTGGTTTTCTCATTCACCTAAGACATAAATGTATTTCAAAGGATAGTTGAGTTTTTTTAGAGTGCAGTTTGAATATAAGTTATAACATGCATTGAAGATCTGGCTGGGAACGTTCCGATTCCACACGTATTGTAGCTTGAATAGAGACACTCTGGTTTTCTCAGTCACCTAAAACATAAATGTATTTCATTAAATAGTTTAGCTTTTGTGATGGAGTGTAGTTTGTGTCTTTTGTATAGGTCATCACATGCATTGAAGATCTAGCTGGCAAAGAATACCGATTCCATGTGGACCGTAGCTTGAAGAGATATATGCTCTGTTTTCTTATTGACCTAAAACACAAACTTATTTCATTAAATAGTTTAAATTAGTTTAGTTTTGTTCACATGATAAGAGTGCAGTTTGCATATAGCCATCTTATGCATTCAAGATCATGCCAGGAATGTGACGATTCCACATGGAATGTTTAGCTTGAAGGGAGATGCTCTGTTTCCTTCATTTACCTAAAACACAAATGTATTACATCAAATTTTTTTTTTTTTTTCACATGAGAATGGAGTTCACATATAGGTAAGCACATGCATTGAAGATCCCGCAGGGAATGTACTGATTTAACGTGGAGCATAGCTTGAAGAGAAACATTCTGGTTTTCCACTTTACGGATCCACCTAATACAAAAACATTTTCTAAAACAATGTAGATTTTTCACACGAGGTCAAATGATTATCCTAATGATTATCCTAGTGATCAAGTACTGATCTCATGTGGGCCTTAGCTTGAAGAGAGACGGTCAGGTTTTCCTATCGACACAAATATATCATAAAATGTTGCCTTTTTTAGATTTAGTCTAGTTTACTGGGCAGAATTCGTGTTTATCCTCTTGGTATTTTAATGAGGAAATTAAAAATGTAGGGAAACACAAATAGAAACTAGATGTTAACTCACTGACCTATAAATACTGTTGAAAGTGAATGTTACATTAAAAAGGGGTTTTCCACGAGAGGCTATTTTACTGTGGTATAATGCTTTACACCTATCTCTTTCAATATGACGGCCAAGGCATGGATTCTTTACTGCGGCACGTGTGTCCTTCAGCAAAGACATTTCATCCAGATTTGCTGCTCTCACCCCAGGGCTCCGTTGCAGAAACAGATGCAATCGATTGTAGAGTTGCAATTAATTGCAAGTCAGATCATGTGACTAAATGCGCATGTCTGATTGGTTCAAATGTACAAATTTACCGACTTACAATCGATTGCATCTCTTTCTGCAATGGGGCCTAGGTGTAGAAAATGGGACTGGGTACTGGGCAGGAATTTATTCTTTGAAGTGTGTGCAGCGCACCGCACCATCATGGCAGCGCAGCTAAAGCCAAGGTAATAATGTTCCAAGTTCTTTGAGATATGACTAATTAATTTGATTTTACTTTTACAAAATATTACTTTGAGGAGAAAGGACATGAAGGGCATTGGGGATCGTAAGAGAATACTTTTTTGGCTTCAATTTGGAGGGAAAGTTTATTGTAGGCATTGGAGATTATGCTCATGCTGCCAAAGTATTGCACTAAGGTGGACCACAGCTGAAACAGATTATGAGGTATGGGCCCCGTTGCAGAAAGAGATACAATCGATTGTAAGTTGCAATTAATTGTAAGTCAGATCATGTGTTCTAAATGCGTAAATCTGATTGGTTAACGCGCACATTTTCTGACTTACAATTAATTGTAATTTACAATCGATTGTATCTCTTTCTGCAACGGGGCCTTGCTCTTGCGGATCACTATTATTAGCTTATAGACAAGAATGAAATAGGGTTAGATTTTTTCAAATGCCCCTTTAGTATGACGATATCTATCATTCAGCTCAAGAGCGTTAATGAACAGTCATAAACCTCATAAGCGTCATACAGTAATTCGTTGTAAAAGCCGACGCATATTTTCGTTTTTTTAACCAGGAAAGCAGTGTTTTTTTTCAATGAAACTTTCACGCATCATTCGGACATATCTTACAATGATTTGGGTACAGGATTGAAGTCTCAAGTTTCATTTTAGGCAATATCTGACACTTTACAGGTGCACCTTTAATCATTTTCCCACATATAGTTGCTGTATTGTTATAGATAACAAGTCTCATTTTCTCTGATGAGGGGAAAGATCATGGCCATTTGAAGAATCCCACACAAAGGATAAATTCCATGTAGACCAAGGAGCTTCTGGACTGGTGAACAGGGACCATATTTATAAAAGCCTACTAGCTTTACCTTACTAAGTCCATTTTGGATGGTGTGACTAAGAATGAAACAATATCTTTTAGTTGATAACTATGGTTAACTACATGTAAGTGGGTACCCGAAGGTTTACTCAGCTAACCATAGTCCCGGACTAGGAAAACTGTGTGTTGCTCGCTAAACCGTATCATTTAAAGTACACTTGGCAAGGAACTAAGCTACCCGGTTTTTATGAATGTGGGGCCTGGTTTCCTCATTCACCTAAAATACAAACCTCAAAGTATTTGGTAAAAAATGGAAAGGAATAATTGGCCAAGCTTTGAATCATATATCCTTTAAACGGTCACCTCGAAGAGCTGTGGATTTGAAATGAGTATAATTAATTAGATCAATTTATCAGTTTTGCTGTAGGTTAGAAAGGGAGAAAAGTTAATTATTAATATTACAATAATATGAAGACTTAGTGCAGAGAACATCTTTTAGTACAGTGTAGAGAAAGAAATTCCAACTTTCTACACTATTTCATGAAATCAGCAGTGTTGTAGTAGAGTCTGCTGGGTGCTGTTTTTCAATGGACTCTGGACACCGACCCTAAGGCCAAATGTGTAATGAAAGGGAAGTTGATGGCCTTGGCATCAGAAATGGTGAAATAAGAAATAAGACTACATACACTGGAAATCAGAATTTGTTATCCTTGCATATACATGTTATTTAACAAATAGCCATGAAAGCTAATCATTATCACAGTCACAGAACTTCCTGTATATCTAGCCTGTGGGTGGGAAAGAAAGAAAGGGAAAATCAATACATTATCATCGACAAAATTTTCACTACAGTGGAACCTCTTCATAACGAGCTGTTATAACCAGTTACCTGAAATAGCGAGGTAATTTCACCGGTCCAGGTTCTAAGTATTATGTTGTTTTTTTAGCCCTTGGTATACAACAAGTTATCTGATAGAACGAGGTTAATTCAATGGAACCAACATGCTCGTTATAATGAGGTTTCACTGCAATAACTTTTGCAATTCCAATAAAGTTAACACAGGTCCCCCGTAGGCGATGGGTTAAAGCCATGTGAACTCCATTGGGAAGCTGGATGGAGAAGGTTCTTACCTTGGAAAATACTCCGCAAAAGTGGTTGGTTAAATTTTTGGCAAAGAGTTGTTGGTAGGGGCCTTTCTTGATATTCTTCACTATGGAATCCATCAGGTACATAGTGGGCAACTTCTCATTGGAGGGGGCCTAGTTGGTAAAAACAAGAAACAGTCTCAAAATGATTAAACATAAAATATGACATGTTCCACTAGCCACTGGTTTGTCTGTTTGTTGTACATTGTAGGTTCTTAGGTTTTGTTTTGTTTTTGCTTTTGAAATGTTGTGGTTACTTGTTACGAGTTGAGATACGAGTTGATCTGTACTGGTGTAAGTCACTCATCTTATTTTGGCCAGGGGAAGTAAAATGAGAAGTATGTTAATGTGTCGATGATGAATGTCACATGTTCAAAATTTAAAAATCACACAAAATCAAACTTTACAATGTTGTGTAGAATGCAATTATATTTATGCAAACATTCAAGAAGTAGATACAAATCCTCCAATTTGTGCATTTAAAATTGATTCTGATAATCTCTCAATACATTTTTAAATTTTGAATGGTTGAATTATTATTGGTTTTTAATTAAATATAATACAAGTTTGGGTCAGTTAAATTAAGTTTGACAACAACTTTTCCCCCTTTTTTAAAATTAGAATACATGTATGTCTTCCTTCCCTAAAAAATTAACTCACAATCAAGCACTATTATGAATATACACTTCATATACATGTAGTAGAACATCCATAAAATATGTTAAAATAAAAGTGCACAAGTATTTGTTTTACACATGTGGAACAGTGTGATCTACTAGTAGTTACTTCATAATATGATACCTACTGTCCATATATCCATTACACTGTACTGTTATAACAACCCAATAGTACTGACAATATAATGGGGGGAAGTTGACAAATCTGTTGTACATGTACAGTATTTAGTGTGAATTTGTATTTTAGTAACAATATATTTTAGCTATGTGCCAATAAGAGGCCATATGGTGAGGTCTCAAGTTGACAAATTGCCAATCTATTGTATTGTTATATACTGTATTGACACATTGTATACAGTACTCCTTGACATGTGGGTTTTTCCCACACATACAATGAAATTGCATTTTACTAAATAATACATTGCTTCTACTTGCATGTGTAATAACTAATATACGAGTAGATCGATACCTAAATTATACTGTTATGAATGTTCTTTCATGCACATCTATATAATCCAGTATTTCCATAGATTACAAAGTCCAAGTAGCTAGATATTATTACACTACCACACATGTCTGTTTACACTCATTGCCTACTGAAACATGTTAAATCATAATATAAAGTATAGGTTGTCTTAAAGTGAAGCACACTGTAGGAAAGCTATTGGGAATATAGTGTACAGTGGCCCAGTCTGGCAAGTAAAATCAAGATTTGAACATTTTAGTGGCTTGAAACCTGATATCAGTGGCCCAAATAACAAAATATATATATTTAAAATGTAATTGTTACAATAAATTGCCCATTTGGGCAAGTACAATTTGGCATTAATAAATGTTGGTGGCCTAAAGCTTATTTCTTAGTGGCCCCAGGCAAGCTTATTTTGGGTCCTATAGTGTGGTAATATGCGTTTCACTCAAGGAGTTTAAAGCGAGAAGAATTCAATTTGGTTCTGATACGGGCTAGCCAAGCTCAACTAAAATGCTTGATCATGTATGATGAATTAATTAGTCAAGGACTTACTTATTCTGTACAAGATTGGATAGATAGAATAAATCTCTGGCCAAGATAACACAATATGGCAACAGCTGCAGTGGCGTGAAATGAAATATGGCACTGAATTAAAGGATTGTCAACTTATAAGGCTAATTTTCATTAATAATCACATGAACAATGTATGTACTATGCAGAGTATTCAAATATAGTGAAGACAAACAATTTACTGCTCGATCAGTATATACATGTATATGAAATACGAAATGGAATTCAATTACATCCAACCAACCTACATAACTGTAATTATACAGGGTATAAAAATCAAGTGATTTCAATCGGGCATTTTCTTTCTGAAATCTTCTCAATGGTATACGTATTATTCTAACATGCAGTTATTGATGACCCTTTCTAATGTTATTTTGTGGTACAGTAGCAGAATTACAGTGGAACCGCATTATAACAAGGAGTTTGGAACCATAAATTTAACTTCTTATATCATGGGAAAATAGGACAAATAAAAAGAGCTAGTACCAGCTAAATTATCTTGTTACAAAAGGGTTTTGTTATATCATATCTCCTTATATGAGTTTCCACTGTAGACAGATCAACCAGTCTACCACTTGTAACAATACAAAAATAAAAAATAATGTATACTACAGTAATATACATGTAAGTATGGTCAAAGTCTCAAAGTCCATCTCCCCAGAGCTTGAATATTGGTAAAGTTAAGTCTATTCTGGTTTCCTTTTCTTTGCTTTCTATTGATTTTACCCATATTTAATAGACATTTGTCTTCAAAGCATTTCCGCAGTTCCAACGTCTTTGACTTATGCAAGGTTCACTGTATACCGATTGTCAATAGAGTTTTTCTGCTTGACATTCTCATTACTCCGTTTCCAAAAGTTTACTCCCATTTTTTCAGCAGATGAGAAATTTCAGCTATTTCAACAAGGGGATACAAAACAGGAAGGATGGCAGTTGCTATCAAAGCAGTAGCACTTTCAAAATGTGTGATAAACCCTTTCCCCCATCCCCCCCCCAAAAAAAAATATTTAAAAAAAATCAATCAATAAATTAATTAATAAATAATAAAAAATCAATCAATCAGACAATAAATATATAAAATCAATAAATAAATAAATAAATAAAAATAACAAATAAATAAAATGAATAAATATATTTATAAAAAATGAATGATCAATAAGGTCGCACAACTAGAACATCACAGAGAACTTGGCATCGATCCCCATTCAGATGAAGACGGGTTTTGATCCTTCGTTGCTCAACAGTCTACGGCAGAACATTTATGCCACATATCTCGGCCATCAAATTGTGTCAGGGTCCAGGTTTAGGCCAGGGTTACTAGTTGGGCGAAAGATGGGGTACTCATGGATGATGTTCCGTGCTCATGTCCCCTAGGCCGAGACGATCCTTCAGTCACCTCTGACCCATGGGAAACTCGCTTGTCACAGAATAACTGTTTCTCAATGGCTCTGTCCAGCCTGCAGACATGTACGTGTTCAGATTTTAGTTCAGCATGGAAAATCTGCGTGCTTTGTCCAAGTTGGAATGGAAAATGTCCGTTTCCGTACGATGAACAGGGACTACCAATCCTTCTGTGACAAGTAGAACAGTTCACTAAATGTACTTCACAACTACTTCTTGTAATGAGACAATGGCGGGCCTAGCACAGGAATGTCTGAATTTGGATGCACGACGACCTACCAATGTCTTCCTCCAACAAGAGTTGCGTTGCAATTGTAGAGCTATACATATGTACACATTTAAAATAAGTCTGCAATTGAGCAGTGGGACAGGAATAGTGTAAATAAAATATATTAAAACAAATTATTTATGCATACATTTGTACATTGTTGCAAGGTGCAACATTCTTTTTTCTTCAGATGGCTTTCAAGCACAGAATATTATGGTACAAAACCCAGACTTGATCAAAAAGTAAAATACAAGTACTATATATGTACAGTATATGATCCCAAAATATTGGTACTATTTAATTTTACAAAAATAAATACAAAATTAATGATAAAAATGTGTGCAGAAATGCTTTACTTTTTGGCAACCACACATATGGGTATCATAATGTACATCAAATATTTTGCAAGACTCAAACCAAGGAGTTACTAACTCCTTGCTCAAACATCACCAGTCTTTTCTACATACATACACACACACATCACATTCAAAACTACACACTTCCACTCATTTTCTCATAACTTACACCAAGAATAGATATACAGTTTAGTACACCAAACACTTGCACATTACCAACATCAAATGTCACCACTTCTCATAAAGATCTACAAGAAACATCTATACAGTGGAACCTCTTTATAATGAGCTCCATGTACCCAATAAAGCGAGGTAAATTCGCAATCCAGGTTACATGTATATAATATCTATTTGGAAATCTTCAAGTCCTGATACAAGGAGATAATATGTGATATAATGAGGTAAATTCAATGGGCCAAGGTGCTCGTTATGAGGTTTCAGTGTAAGTACACAACTACACATGCAGTACACTTTGTCATAATCAGTCACACACTCAAACATAAATGCAGTCACATTTACACACATACACCCATTCACACACACACACACACACTTTCACATAAAGTTAAGCACAAGAATTTGGACCCACATACAGAACACACATGAACATGTACAAACCCACACTTAAGTTTAGCTTACATGCACAACCAAACACAAATACACTCATGTAAGAACACGTACAACTCCAGTCACCATAGTCCTGTTGCAGAAAGAGATGCAGTTGATTGTAAGTTTCAATTGTAAGTTACAATTAATTGTAAGTCGGACAATTTGCGCACTTCAACCAATCAGATTTGCGTATTTAGAACACAATCAATTGTATCTCTTTCTGCAACGGGACCCTTGACTGAAAACTAACATAGGTACAATGGAACCTTGTTATAAAGAGCTCTCATATAACAAAACCTGATCCAAGCTCTTGGGGGTTTTTTTTCCTACCTCAAACATAACAAGTAACCCAGTTTAACAAGTTCCTCATTTTAACAAGGTTCCACTGTATTTTCATCAACATTTTCACCCTGATATAACAATTCAGGCAATTTCCACGGTTCCAAGGTCCTCATTATAATGAGGTTCCACTGTACATGCCATCTTGTTTCTAATCAAACCAAGTTGTCACAAATTGGTAATATTTTACCCATAACTGCGATGCATCTTTTTCTCTTCTTTTTTTTTCAAATGTAATACAGTGAAACCTCATAATAGCAAGCACCTTGGGTCCATTAACCTTACATTTATTATCTGGTATCTGAGCTTAAAGATGATTAGAAGCTGGACCTGCGAAATTACCTCCCTATATCAGGAACTTTGATATAAAGAGGTTCCATTGTATAGGGTGTACGAGACTGCATGTCCACTTAGTGTAAGTTTTTGGCCAGTAATGTCCAGTATCCTACTAGAATTTATTCCGTACAACTAAAACTTGGTTCAATTTATTTTAGTAAATACTGGCCATTCATTGTCTTGTGACAGAAAAAATACACACGGCTCAGGGAAGTACAGCCCATTCAGAATGTTGGTGCTTATGGCGGTAGTTTTGAAAAGTAGTAGCCCCTATACTAAAAATAAAATATGATTTCTTCTGTGTGGTAGTGATGTTCTTGCTTTGTTCACACTGCTGCTACAAAATAGAATAAAAGTAGGTCAGCATCAAATCAAGAGAGGACTTGATTATCCAGATCCTTTTCCAACCGATGAGTGTTCGTTGGCCCCACATGAAGATACAGTAAGGATGCCAGATTTCCATGCACTGCAGCATTAGTCCCTTCTCTCCAGTATTGGAATACAGTCTGCATGAACTCTGTTCTCTGCAAGGCACTGCTGATGATTAATTGCCCCAACTCCAGTTTCTGCTCAACTTCTGTGCAAGTTAACACTAGCCCAAATTAAAACCGATATGTTTAATGTTGTCATAATTTGTCACATGTTTCACTTATTTTGTATATTACAGTCACAGTCCGTCAAATCAACTCGATATCACAACCGCATCACATACATGTAAAGCAATATTTTCAAGCAACATACATGTACTCTAAATCATGAAAACATACTGCCAAAGTAGCCAAACATACACCAGACAATTCGCAGTCTACAATATGCACCATGTAATAGTTGAGATAGTCGAGATCTGAAATAAATATGAGGTGAAAATGTTTGTGTGGAGACAGTGGCGATCTGTTCACCTGACCACGTTATCCTGTTCTTGACTTGGAACTGCCCTGAAAATACTAAGCAAGGCTCAACATTAGCAGTAGTCCGGTGACTGGGGCCACCAAAATTTGTTCATGCAACAGTACTATTTCTGTGCATGCACTTTACTGTGCAGACATACATTTACAAATGTATTCTGCCTAATTGAAATCATTTAAACAAAACATGTTTGTACTTTGTACATGTACTTTAAAAAAACAGTGTTTTTTTTGCAGGCCACCAACAATTTGAAGTTTGAAGAAGTTGGTGGCCCAAAGGCCCACTTGAAACAAAGTAAATGTGGAGCACTGTTCATGTACTAAGGTTCCAGTCTATGGAGAACGCATGTTATAGCAAATTCAAGATGTACATCAATACATCAGATACACATATTCACAAGACATACTGCACTTCATCAAAACAGTAGTTACATGTATCAATAAACACACAAGTCAACAACATACAGTCAAACATGTCTTAGTAACCACCTGTCTAGAGCAGCCAACCTGCAAACAGCGGCCAAGAAATATGATCAACTGCAGAGAAAAAGAATGTTATGGTACCTGTCTATAGAGACCATGTGTCTACAATGGACACTTTTCTGGTTTCCCTTAGATGGTCACTATACAAGTTTGACTGTTCATACACATACATGATTCATCAACAACTTACAAACACTGAAACAGGATTCACACTTTCACTGCCTACATGTACATGTACATGTACAGTGTTTCTTCAAATCTTGACAAAGATTGTCACTTGTAAAATATGATTACATGATTACATCAAAATGTTTTCACTATCAAGAAAAGAATTTGTGTTGGAATTATTAACAAACTTAAACAAGTTTTTATCATTCCTTCCTGCCATGTGAATAAAATACAAATCTAATCAGCAAACAAATGGTACATCATTACAACTGTACGATTATTTTGAACATTTTCATTCTTTATCACATGGCAGAATGGAATTAAAATAATAATGGTTACACTGCAATTCTACAATGTGACAACTCAGTATGATTACACAACACAGAAATCTTTTCTTCAGGTGTTAAGAATTTATTTTGTCACAATACAAGTTGACAGTTATGCAGTGTAAGATGAATCAATGCAAAGAAAATTGAAAGTTCCAAAGGTGTAGTACTGTGCAATAGCCCAGATCAGAAACAAGCAAGAGCTAATGGGAAAGATCCAAGAATCAAGTGTAAATAAAATGTTTGACTCGTTAAAACAAAATTCACTTTTGATTTTGACAGCTCTATTGAATTTAGGAAGAAACCACATTTCAGTGCCTACTGTCTAGAGATTAAAAATTGCAATGAATAAGCTTTCTGTATTTTAGTGCGTTGAAATTTGTTTCTCCTTTCATTTGCCTTGCTCGTTCCAGCTTTGGGTTATTACCAGCACCTGTAGAATTAGAAGAGAAAAATGTTCACAAAATAATTAGTACAAACTCCCTACCCCACCCCGAAAAAAATGTTCAAGAAAAATCTAAATGCATTATCTTTTTTATGCAGAACAGTACCAGAGCTTTTAAGTTAACAACCCAAAAGTGTGCCTTTAAAAAAAATCAATTCAAAGGGATAGTTTTAGATGGAAATCACATGCACTTTATACAAATGATTTAATGATTCATTTTTCAAGAGATTCCAGAGAAAATCTTTGTGATCATTTCCCATATTTTTTTATAAGTGATACACTATAAAATGAAAAAAATTTTTTGTTAATCCAATGAACATGACCATTTTGAGGCTGCAATGTGAATCAATGTATCTTTACATTGTGCTTTTAGAAAAACAATCCAATAAATTAATGATTTGCTCTGAAACTGTTTTGAACACTTAATTTAATCAGTCATTCAGGTAAAATGTATTTCTGTTATTTTGTCAACTACATGTATTAGTCCAGAAGAACATTCGTACGAGACATGTAACATTCATGATCATTCAGACATATTTGTTTACAAACAATGTTATACAAACATTCTGATCCTAACTCGAAAAAAATAACATTTAGTTCATTCTTACCTTTATTTATCACAATTTGGTGCATTTATAGTGTTATCTTTCTAATTTATAGTCAATTGGGTTTGGATAGTTAGGTTGGAAATAATGTAACTTTTTAGTTTTAACACTCCTGCTGTGATATTGCCGAATGATTTAGTGGCCTTGGATTCAAAAGATAGCACTAATGTAAGGAAAAAATGCACAAGATTTGTCATTGATTCATGGTTCCTGTCTCAAAAAATTGAAACTGAATGTAATGTTTGTATTTGGAATTTTGGATCAGGTTTGTAAGAACATTATAAACAATTATGTCTGAATGATAAAGGTAAGATATCCCATCCAAACACTCTTCTGAAATAGTAAATTTAGCTTACTAAAACCTAAATTAACCTAAGTGATTCTTCTGCTCAGTTTAATCTGCATGTAATGAATACTGCATACTTCCATAAATTGTACATCAACAAAAATGTTGGCATGTGCCTCATCATATTCTTCTGAACTAACTTGTTTTCTAAAAAATATGGCCAGAAAGAAATTCAGCATGTTGGCTTGTTTGATACAATTATCAGTTAATTATCTAATTTCAGACTTGTTTCTTCACAAGTTGCACTTTTTATTTCCCAATATTTCTAATCAACAATACACACTGGTTGGAGTGCACTTACACGCTTTATCTACTGATTAACGGGCACAACTTGAGTGTAAATTTTCTTCACCAGGGCCCGGGCCAAACCAGTTAGTAAATAGTTACTGCCTTTAGTTTAGGCTTGGTAGGTTTACTAAACATCGGCACCCTGCGTAAAATTTGTGTTTGCGCGTGTTGTGAAAAATCGTGCATCTGATAGTGCGCGCTAAACTTAGAAACTGCACAGAGTACAAGTAAATTTGTGAAATGATGCCAACATCGCACTAGAAATTGTGAGTTGCGTGCATTGTGAACACCACGATCTCTGCGGCAAAAAAAACAACGCGCAAGTTCAAAGACGATATCTCAAAATGTAATACAAAATCACAAATCGGATAACTGCATCAGAATCTGGGCGCTAATGCAGTTTCGCACACCCTTTTTCTAATTTTTTTTGCATCACTTTATTTGTCTTTAAACTAAATTAGTTTGTATTACTCACTGCACTTTGTCCTTATCCCTCGATGTTCTGTTGTAATATTTTGGTCAACATTTAAGCCCCTTTTTGGCGATGTTTTTGAAAGCGTCGCAGCACTGGCTTCGTGATCGCAAAAATCAAAATAGCGGGACTTCACGAGCAGCTATGCAGTTAGCTACCGGTGACTTGAACGTGGAGAGTACCGTACTCCTGCTGTGCGCGCGCATGCCGTACCGGTTATGTATGGTGGCTATAAATCTGAAAAGTAATCAATTGATCAAGCGGGTGGCCGTATGATCGGATTTTTTTTAGTTCCACATTTAGAGCCACCATACATCGTTTCAGCTATGCCTATGGATGTAACCGGTACGGCGCGCGCGCACACGTACGGCAGGAGTACTGTACTCTCTCCACGTTCAAGTCTCCGGTAGCTAACGGCATAGCTAGCTGCTAGTGAAGCCCCGCTATTTCGATTTTTATGACCGCGAAGCCGGTGCCGCGACGCTTTCAAAACCATCGCCAAAAATGTTGACCAAAATATTACAACAGACCATCGAGGGATAAGGACAAAGTGCAGTGAGTAATACAAACTAATTTAGTTGAGTTTAACTTTAAAGACAAATAAAGTGATGGGAAAAAAAAAAAAAAAAGGGTGCGCGAAACTGCATTATTTTCTAGATGTGTAAGTAAAGTTGTATTAAATTTTGATGATTTTTTAAGTCTCAAACTGTCAGAAATATATTAGGGTACCAATGTGTAGGTCACTCAATTCAACCATACTGGCAAATTCAAGTGGCATCAGTCATATGACGTCATCACGTGACCATAGCCATATAAGCTAGGCATTACAGTTTAGTTTAGAATAGCACCACGTTACAAGAAACTGCGTGAATTGGAAAAAAAAGAGAATAGATCTACCATATTTACTCCCAGATTAAGCAATTTAATGTGCCTCTAACAATACGTCATATATGCCTACGTTATCAGTGACTATTATAGTACACCTTTATAAAATAAAAAATGTATGAATACTACAAAAAAATCCTTATTGATATGAACCTTCTGGAGACGATTTTCGATGAGTCGAACGATCTCTGGCGCATTCGCTACGTTATCATCCGCGAGCATCGTGAGCATGTTGATGAGCGGCTTGCTGTTGATTTTCAGATCAGCTAAAGTAGTCTCGTACTCTCGAGTAACGCTTTCCTCCATGATTCTTATTCTCCTACCTCCGATGACTTGTAAAATTTAACTTCTATTTGATGCCATCGACAGGGCGATTAAGTCGCATTCCGAGCGTTCATGATGAATTTTCGTAGTCAAGTAACGGCCTTCGTCGTTCGATCGTCTTCGGTCAAACGCAAATAATGAAATTATGATAAATTGCGCATGCGCAGCTAGCTAGCTAGCTAGCTATAATGTGCGCATGCGCTATGCGCAATAACCGGATCGGAACCGGTTACCCGGTACCCCATGTCTAAATATACAGTGTGGCCCAACAAAAACGGAACGGGGCACTTCCCAAAATTAAGTAACAAAATGATTATGTCCATAGGATAGAGTGTCTCTTCCAATGAAAAATGAAACCAAGAACAGTCATTTTGGTCGTGTAGTTTTTGTTTTAGGGCGCTGTGAGTAACACCATGTCAGGTTCCCTTTTTTGTCAATTTGTACCAAGTCAGTGCCTGATAAATGAGACTTACTGCCCACGCCGACATACCATTGAACACGCGAGTATTCCGCGCGCCATTGTTAGTGTGCATTCAGCTGTGTGCCGAGAGAATGGGCATAATTGGTCAATAGTATGACGGGCAGTAAGTCTCATTTATCAGACAATGACTTGGTAAAAATTGACAAAAATAGGAACCTGACATGGTCTCACTCAAAGCGCCGTAAAACAAAAACTACACGTCCAAAATTACTTTTCTTGGTATCGTTGTTCATTGGAAAGGACACCCTATCCGATGGACATGTTCATTTTGTTACTTTATTTAGGGAAGTGCCCCGTTCCCCGGGTATTTCTGTCTAATCTAGATTATGACGTGACATGATCGTGTTTATATCGCTGCAGCATTACAAGATTAGTTTGGTGTTTCTTTCTTTCATAACACACATTACAAATAATTATGGCCATTTTTTATAGATAATATGGTGTTAAAATAGAAAGATGAGGAGACTTTGGTTGAAAGCAATGCTTGTGGAATTAGGGTACATACTATAACTTATTTTGTTAGTTTAGTTTGTTTTTGTTTTACTAAATGTTTTGTCCTTATCATATTAACTAAGTCTGTTTTGGTAAGGCTGAAATTTAGTAACCAAACATGGACAGTATATAACATTATAAACTAATAGTTATAACTCCACCATGCTCGAAAGGTATACAAAATTACAAACGACTAAGTAAAAAGCCCGTTATCGTTCAAAAATAGCCATTAAAACACAAAAGGACGCTTTCTAAAAAGGCATTGGTTTCAACCATTTTCATACAAAATTATGCATGTGATGTTTTATTTAAATAATTATTAAATAGAGAGATCATCAACAACTATTTAAAAAAACGCTTTTGACAATTTTTGAAAAAGTGCAAGCATTTTTTACATTTTTTGAAAAAAAATCATCTGGGCCCCAAATAATTATAATATCAGATATATTTATTGATATTAGCCGTTTCTGGGTCGATTTTGACCAAATAAAGTTTATTCTGCCATTAAAATTGCAGTGTTCTCTCAAATTCGACACTCAGTTTTTCATTACCTCACAACAAAATTGTGATGTGCAGCGCTCTACCAAAACTAAACTACCCCTTTAACCATATAAACAATTAAATGTATAACGTACACTTGAGTATACTTCCCGAAATGCTCCTTGACACTAAATTGGTTGGTTTTAATTCCATTTGAAAGTTCATTGAATAAAACATGTAAAATGAGAATCACTCCCTTCCAAATGCTCTCATAGTTGTAAAATTTGATTTCAAAATATTTTATTGATAAGTTTACCCTGCCGGGGGACATCTTGACTTTGAAGAAAAAACAAATTTAAAAATGATTAAAAGGCCTATAGACTACTTTGAAGAAAGAAAAAAAGATTTTTGAGTAGTTGTTGATGATATCTCTATTTGATAATTAGTTAAACAAAACATCAAACGCACATTTTTTTATGAAAATGGCTAAAACCAATAAGTTTTTAGAAAGCGCCCTTTTGAGTTCTAACGGCTCTTTTAATAACATGATTTCTTCATTGATAACAGCTTTCTTCATTCATGCTGATCTGTATTGTCAATTATTTTGTAATAATTTAAATGGCCATATACCATTATTTGATGTAAAAGTGAATTTGTATTTGATCTGAATGTAAAATCAAATGCTGTACGGTATATTATGTTAATCTGCTGATTAGTTTATGTATTGATTACTTTGTTATTGTTTGCATGTAAGGAATGCAGAAAATATTTATCATTGAAAACAAAACAAAAATGATAACAAGAGCAAGAGAAATCCTGCACATATACCAAGGGCGTCGATTTCTTCTCATGGTTGGGGGGGATGATCAGGGGGTTTGACCCAATGACGATGCGGAGCATCGTACACGAGCCGCGAAGCGGCGAGGCGATTTTTTTGGGGCGTCCACGAGCAGCGTAGCGGCGAGGCGATTTTTGTTGGGCTATTTTGCTAAGAGGGGGGGGGGGTTTGACCCAATGACGATGCGGAGCATCGTCCACGCGCCGCGAAGTCCGAGCCGCGTAGCGGCGAGGCGATTTTTTTTGTGGCTATTTTGCTAAGGGGGGGGGGGGGGGGTTGACCCAATGACGATACGGATACTGTGTGGGTCTGGACACAATGATGGCGTTTTTCTATGCACATCACACTTTCACTTGGCAGCCCAAGGGGGGGGGGGGGTTTAAACCCGTGATGGCGTTTGTCTATGCACATCACATTTTCACTTGGCAGCCCAAGGGGGGGTTTAAACCCCCTAACCCCCCCCCCCCCCCCCCCCCCCCCCGTAGATCCGCGCCTGGGAGGGGGGTGTCCCCCTCCCACGGTAGGAAGCTTTTGCATTTTGGGGCTTGAAATTGTGCAATCTGGAGCATACCTAAGACATCAATTTCACGTTTTATAAACTTGTTTCTGAGTTACCGTGTTATAGAAATCAAGTTTGCAGAAAACCAAAGGGCGGATCGCACTTCTTTTGCTTATGGAGGAATGAGTAAGGACTTTCTAACATAAGACATACGATAGTAGCCTCTTCCACAATTACATGCGCCAGTATACTTTTTTTTTGTTTTTTTGTTATATCCCCCCCGCCCCCATCCCCCCCGTGATCGACGCCCCTGAGTCATATACTCAAATTGGAAAGATACGGAGAAGATTAGCATGGTTTTAAAAAAAAGAAAAAGACCAAAAATATTGTTTAAATGGTTTTTACTTAGTCGTTTGTAATTGTGCATAATATACCTTTCGAGCATGGTGGAGTTATAACTATTAGTTTGCAACGTAATGGTACAGGTGTTGGTTACTAAAATTAAGTTTGACCAAAACACATCCCTTTAAAGGGATAGATTGGTCAAACTTAAATTTAGTAATCACAAAACCTGAATCATTACTATACAAACTAATAGTTATAAGCTCGAAAGGTATACACAATTACAAACGACTAAGTAAAAACCCTGTTATTATATAAAAAGAGCCGTTACAACTCAAGAGGGCGCTCTCTATAAACTCGTTGGTTTTAGCCATTTTTTCATACAAAATTGTGCATTTAATGTTTTGTTAAGCATTTTATAAGCATTTTTGGTATTTTCCTAAAAAGTCAAGATGTCACCCGGCTGGTAGACTTATGAATAAAATATCTTGAAATCAAATTTGTCAACTATAAGAGCATTTGAAAGGGAATGATTTTCATTGTAGGCTACATGTTTTATTCAAGGAACTTTCAAATGGAATTAAATGGAATTAAAACCAACCAATTTAGTGTCAAGGGGCATTTCGGAAAGTACCAATACTCAAGTGTACCTTTAACAGACTTATGGTAATCGGATTTCACAATCATGTTTCACATGTACTGTACTGATAGCTGAAAATGTGATGGTTTGTTAAAAACAATAAAATACATAAAGGGAATAAAGAAATACACTCTGTGTGCATCGAGTGTGCCCCCCCCCCCCCCCCCCCCCCCATAATTTGCGAGCCCCAAAATCAGTCCGACCGAGACTGAGGAAAAGAAACAAGACTAAGTGGGGAGACTTTTCCATGCGTGTGTTGCATAAATATTCATTTCTAGTCAGCGGCATTGCTGAAATGGATATTTAATTATAATATTATACAGTTGTTAACTGGTGGTGGAGGGAAAAGCACGGAATGTTCCACTCCCGAGGGATTTTAAATGCTATTGAGGGAAGAGTAAATAAGTCCCGAGATGTAGTCGAGGGACTTATTTTCTTCACGAAATAGCATTTAAAATCCCGAGGGGAACATTCCATGATTTTCCCGACAGCAAAGTTAACAACTGTTTTATCATCTGAATTGCCATGTAACAGTGCCATATAATATCCAAAAATATTACATGGCAGCTCATGTACTGTATTTACTAAGTCAGGTGATAAAGTTGCATATATTTCTAACTGAGGCTTGAGAGGACTCGACTTGATATGACTCGCTAGTTTTTGAGTTGATGCAATACATAAAGAAATCGTATTACCTTACCCTAAACAACTTTTTTAATTTGTTGCATATATTATTACCATGGAAGAATTTAAATGATCAATTTATATTACTGTACTGAATTTACTCCTTTCTCCTATCGAATTTCTCCCATCAAGGCCCTAGTGTATTTTCCCTTTTTCCCGTTCTCTCCTTTTCCAATACATTTTCCTTATCTCGCTCTCATATTGCCTTTTCTTAATTTTCATAATGCATATCATGTTTATAACTGGTGTTTGACGATGTATACGCATACAGTAAATGTTTATTGGCTGAGGTGCACCCCTGCCGAAAGATAATTCGAGCCCCCCCCCCCCCCCCCCCACCCCCCGGGGGGGAGCACGCTTTCCGTATTTCTTTATTTTTTCAAGTTTTAACAAAGTACCCCATCATTTCTATTGTGTTGGTCAAAATATTAGGGGGCGTGCACCCCCATCTCGTGCCCCCCCCCCCCGTACGTAATTATATTTATGCCACTGGGTCGTTGACACGGGTAAACTTCTTACTTTATCCCCATACTAGAATGTGATAACGAAATGGGGAAAGGGAGATTTTAGAAAGTAATACTATAAATATTTCCATATTAATTGTCCATATTCACAAAGCATAATTTTAAAAAGTGAAAACAATGTGATAATTTTACCGAAATGGTAGCACTTTCGGGTTGTTCATTAATTGCTTCGCTCCCTTGTATTTTTCTTTAAAATATTTATGCTCCCAATGTATTTATTAATTTGGCATGGAAATTATTGCCAAAACTGTTGAAATTAATGAGCATCCATAATACAATGTATCGATGGAAATGTGAGATGTTGTTTGACAGATTGTATATAGCGCCATCTGATGGTGATGTAAAGTTATGGGCCAGGGTTTGTTTCATGACATCTGAGACGTCGATCATGGGGTGACAGGGGGGGCAGTCGACCCCAATGAAAACATTGGAGTGCAAACTTAAACTTTTGCCCCCCCCCCCCCCCCCCCCCCCAATAATCCCGAAAGTGAAGACAAATGAACGTGTATAAAACCAAAGAGAAGAAAATACATAATGTATTAAAACAATTTGTTTACAATCAAATCATGGTTCTATACTACATCAGTTACAGCTTTTAAACCCCATCTTGAGTATGCTAAAATGCAAAAGTCCGAAAGCTTCCGAGGGCTCCGCCCCTGGACCTCCTCGGCAAGGGCAAACAAGGGAGGCCCTCATATCCTTCATGTTCAAAACTTTCTGCAAAGGATGTAAATTAAACTAAAAGTTATTAATATTGACATTTACCTTCCATAAAAACAATCTTTGATTTCATAAGTGCTAATGTCAACAAACTTTCAGTGCATTGTGCTATTTGACCACCTATACTCAGTTCAATTTTCTTCGCTTTGCCCTTTAAAAATAAGTTACGATTAGATTTACTGTTTTATTCAATTTTATCACACATTATAACAGTTCTAAATGTCTGAAATCTAAAAGCTTCCGGGGGCTCCGCCCCTGGATCCCCATTAAGGCATCCAATGTGGGTGCCCCTTGCCTCAACCCATTCAGAACTTCGATCCACCAAGAGGTTTTACATGTGCGCCGAATAAAACTTGTATACAAATAGGTTCTGGGGGATCCGCCCTCTAAACCCCCTGTTGGGGTGTCATTTGGTTGAAAACTATTTTCTGCCCCCTCGCCGGCCGGCCCCCGAGTCTTAACATTCTGGGCGTGCCCATGTGGGGCTAGCTAGCTCTCTCACCAGTGAATGTTTACCCCCCCCCCCCCCCCCCCCCCCAATCCCCAAAACTGATCGACGCCTCTGCATGAAATTGGTATACTATGAACGTTGTCTTATAAGTTATATACGGTACGTTTCGCAGTGCGTCGCATGATACTTACATAATATATACCTGCCTCCTGCCCGTATTCTCTAAAGACGAATACAAGGAGAAGTTGCGGTTAATTTGAAATTCGATCTTCGATGCCGCAAAGTGAAGCCAACGACTATAGCTAATTAACTGATGAAGATTATTTCAAGATGATTCAACTAATGTTCCTTTTTTGCCAGTAGTTTATGGTTATTAGTTTTCTTTATTTTCTTCAATACTACCGTATTTGTTATCCTTT